>BSBK01005106.1:0-512563 GCA_027943335.1 Chamaecyparis obtusa | reverse complement strand
GAAACATAATTCAACATCTACATTTGATCCCAATATGCATAAAATATATTCCTAAATCAATCTACATCATAAAACATCTAATTTATCCATCATATTGCATCATCAAATCATAATCATAAACATACATGCATCTGGATCAACTATTCGTAAAGCATCAACTAAGCATACTATTCAACCAAATCAAGTTACAAAATAACATAGCATATGATTTATCAATCCTCAAATAATAACATATGTTCAATAAGTCTAAATATCTTAAAATAAAAATAGCAATTGAAGATTTTGAACTAGAAATAAGTGCTAAGATATGATAGGCTAGGGTAGGCCTCACATCCTCCTCGTCTAGGCATGAACGTCCCCCTAGAGTTCATCAAAGAGGTGGGGGTACTGAGATCTCATCTGAACTACATCCTCTCATGAGGGTGTCACCTTGCCATAGAAATATCACTTGACCCTAACCTGGTCTATCTCTCTACCTCAAAGTGTGAGGGTCTATTGTGCCAAGATACAGATGGGCTCTAGAGCCAACTACCCATTTGACTCTACCTGTTACCTCAATGACTGTATCCTGATGCTCTGTCTGGCACTTATCAACCACTGCAAACACTCTATGGGACTTCCCCCCATATTTTCAATTGTAGGCTCTGACATAGCTTCTTGCTGACTACCTCCTTGAGGACACTCTCAAGAAATGTACCCCATGTCTTTGCATGTGTAGCAAGACCCTCGTGATCAAATTTGCACTCCCTGAGGCCTAGAGTACTATGAACCTCCTATCCTATTAGACCCACTATAACCACCCCTAGAAGACTTCTGAGTCTATGTGGGAGGTATATAAGGTTCTTGGGGTCTCTATTCTTTCCTAGGACCTTGTGACTACCACTGCTTGGGATTAGAGCCCTGTTGTCCTTATGGTGGCCTCTGATTCTGGTTTTGTTGAGGATGTTGCTACTGCTAAGGTTGGGAATTTCTAAATGTCCTCAATGAGTTCCTTTGATTTCACTTCCAAGGGGGTTTTAGATAACCCGATGACTGAGGTGAAGAATCATGGTTCTGAGACTTATCATAAGAGCCCCCTATATGTCCTCAGCTATTATGACCCTCTAAACCACTTGAGGCACTAAACCTGGTGGAGGCTCTAGCCCATGTATAGACTCAATGTCATGCTCTACATGCCTCTCTAAGATGCTTCCTAATCAAGGTAACCTGTTGCTCCATATCTCTAACTAACGCTATACCAATGGAAAATTTATCCTCAATCCTATCCCAACTCAATGGTGTCCCACATGGCCTATCATAAACAACCTGGTAGGGAGGCATACTCAATGACATATGATGCCCATTATTGTAGGGAAAAACAACTAGATTTAGGTACTCCTCCTAATGGGTCTGATTATCTATCACATACATGCATAGCATGTCCTCTAACACCTGATTGACCCTTTCAGTCTACCCATCAGTCTCAGGATGATAGACTATACTAAAATTGAGCCTAGTACCCATAACTACTTGCAATTCTCTCCAAAATGATGATGTGAAAAGATAATCTCTATCAGAGATGATCTTATGAGGTATGCCATGAAGTATGATTATATCTCACAAGAGCACTTGTGCTACAATTAGTGCAGTGAAGGTAGTACACATGAGTAAGAAGTGAGCCACTTTGGTTGACTTTTCAACTATCACCATGATGGCATCATGGTGGTGAGATGGCATAGGAAGGCCAACAATAAAATCCATAGAAATGGTTTCCCACTTCCATTCAGGTACATCATGTGGTTGAAGAATTCCACCTAGATGGAAGTGTTCTACTTTTACCCTCTAACACTCAAGGTACTTAGCTACCATCTTTATGATTTGCAATCTCATGCCTGGCCAATGATAAAGTTGTCTCAAATTAGCATGCATCTTCTTAACTCTGGGATACGTTGCGTAGGGGACCCTACGAGTCTCTAGCATAAAAAACTCACGTAATCCCCCAGAAGAAGGTACATAAGTGTGTCCTCTATGATGTAAGAGCTCACCAGAATCATTTGAGTACTTCCCTTCAAGGGGTCTCTAAGATCGAATCAACTCACAAACCTTTGTATACATCTCATCCTCATGTAAGTGATGAAGAATGCAATCTCTCAAATATGTGCTAGTAGACATAGAAGAAATCTCATGCCATCTCCTACTCAAGGCATCTATGAGAATTTTCTCTATCCCCTTGATGTAATGAACATCAAAATTGTACTCGCACAAGAACTTCATCCATCTCCTTTGCCGAGCATTAAGGTTTGACTATGAGAATATATACTGCAAGCTCTAATGATTTGAATGAAGCTCAAACTGATATCCTAAGAGGAAATGTCAGCATTGCACTAAGGCATGCACCATTTTCGTAAGCTCAAGGTCATGGGTGGGGTAGTTAAGCTCATGATTCTTCATTTTCTAGACTCATAGGCAATAGCTTGATCACCTTGCATAAGAACTTCCCCTAGTCCATCCAAATATGCATATGTGAAAACCACAAAGTCTACTAAAGGATCTGGTACTGCTAGGATTAAAATAACAAACCCCATTGATGGGGCTCACAAGATCCTAGTATGGGTTGACCTTTGGGGAAATCTTTTTATAGAGTTAATAAACCTTTCTTTTTTGTTAAGTCACAATCTCAAAAATAATAAAATAAAATAAAATAAAATTATAACACAAAAATAAAAAGAAATGAGATTAGACTTGTATAGATTAAACAGAGAGAGAGAGAGAGAGAGTAATTCAAACTCAACTCCATTAATGGAGTCTTTCAATCCTCCCAACCTAGCAACCTAAAAATTTAAAAAGAAAATAAAAATATTAGAGTGCAACCAAAATGAAAATTATGAATTAGCATTGAAGATTTTATAGAAATTTTAATCCATGGATTCCAAAACTTTATCAAAACCACTTTAGTTGGAAAATTTGAATGGATTAGATTTTATCCTTGGTCATTAATATATTAAGTTGCCTAAATTGACTTTAGGACTTATAGGGAAACTTCTAAATTAATTGCTCTTAGTTGCAATAATTGACTATTCCCTTGGATAAGATTTGATCCTCAAGGTGATTAAATTTATTTGCACATAGATATTTTAATTTAAATTGCATTAACTCTCAATAGGTTAATATTTAATTTTAAAATCCATTATAATATGAATATATATAAGTTGGGTTAATTTAATATTTTGATTAGTAATTTTTGTATAGCCAATTAATTACCTAATCAAGTTAGGATTAAATCAAGTTAGGATTAGGGTAATTAATAACACCCTTTTTGTCCTTAAATCATTAAGTGACCCTTATATTCATTGGACTATTATGTTTCCTTTTAGATTTAATCATTTTAATAAATGATTAAATTTAAATGTTGAGACTATAGTACAATAAATTTTGGGCGTTCTCACTTTAAATTGAATTTAATATAGGCTTTTAAATTTAAGGGATAATTAAAGTAAATTAATATATCAAAGTTATTGCTAAATGAGTTCTTGAACCCTTGCATGGTTTTCTAGGTATTAACAAATTTGAAACTATGATTAAACCTAGTCTTTGCCGATGACACTTGAGGGTTTAGAAAGTCAAACCTAGTCAAATCTTCCTTTTATGATTCATGTAGCCTTTCGAGTAAAAACCTCTAATTAGTAAACTAATAACTTGAGGGAGGTTGACCAATTCAACTTGGTCATGATACCCCTCAGTCGTATTTGATCTATGCACTTCTTTAGACTGCAAACTGCATTTGTATAGATACCATAGTCAACTTGATGATAGTTTTAAAAAATTTTGATGGGTGTGTTTTGCTCATATTTTGGGCATGACATGATGCCTATTAGCAGTTGATGGCTCCAATGCCCAAGGAGGTTTTTGATGCAAGAGGCAACAATGGACATTGATTCTGAGGAAGAAGTTGGTAGCAGGAAGAAAGAAGAATCTGCTTCACATGATCCAATGGGGGATATGGAGAAAATATGGGTTGAAGAAAGAGTTCTAAGGAATAGAGCTAGTGCACTAGTCCCAAGATAGGGACCTTACTGCAAAAACACTAGAAATAAATTGACTAACATCCCATTTGAAGAGGAGAAAGTATCAGATATAGAATTGTCATTGGTTTTAAGGCCAAATAAAAGGGTATTGGAGGCCCGATAATTTATGAAGGATGATCAATTCATCAAGAAACCTAGATTCAAAAGTATGTTGTATTCAATTAAGGAAAAGTAGCTAAGGTCAACTCTCACTTTTGAAGGTGATGAGGGGGAAAATAAAGAACATATCATAAAGGCCTTACATGAATTTGATCCAGAATCTGAGCAGATCATTGAGGATCAGGCCAAAGAACTAGTAAAGAGAAGTGACATGTTATTACCACTAGATTGAGACTTGCAATTTGCATTTGTAATTGACCAGATTAGACAGTAGCCAGATCCATTATTCTGAATAGAGGTGGAGAGAGGAGATATAGTTAGAGGATCAATATTTGAACCTAGGTCAATTTTTTTTGCATTGTGGTGATTGACACCCTCCATCCATAAGCCTCATTTAGTCAATATCCAGTAGGACAAAAGAGAAGACAAGATAATTTGGAATCTAGAGAATATAGGTGACACTGAGGTTGCCTCTGCCCTACAATATTTATCTTTCCTGAACTTGGCAAGACAAAGTAGATATCAAAGAGATATATAGAGACACACCATCAGTTGACTGTTGTGGCTAATAAATATGAGGATGTGATAGTGAAATGTGATCACACTCAGGAGCAACTAGATACAACAAAAGAAAGGATCAAGGAATTGACACAATAAAAAAAACATAAAGAAATGAGAGATGCATCAGTGGATGTACAAACTGATTTGGGTTTTGTTGTAGAAGTCCCTTATGATGTGCAACCTATGCAAGTTGAGGATTCATAGGAGAAGAAGGAATCAGATAGTGAGAAAAATGAGATTGCACTCACATCACTGATGGATATCTTGCATCATAGGATGAAAATAATCAAGACAAAGATTGATGTTGCGCACAAATCACACAACACATTATAGAAAATAGAGAAAGACATCACAGATTCTCTGGCTACCTTGGAACCACTATTTAGTATATAGTCAGGTAGGGGAGCCTTGTTTGAGAAATTGGAGGTGGTGCAAAAGTACATACTTGATTTTCCAGAGACAATCATATACACTAGAGAAATGATTGACATAATAAATTCATCTCTCTTTTTTCAAGGGTAAGGCCAATCAAGTTAGGGTAAAGTTAAATATGATTATTCCTAGTTATAGCCCATATGTGCCCCCCATATATGATGATCAAGGAAGTCTAAAAAGTATAGGCATATAAGGAGGTGAATTTGATGTCATGATGGAAAAGAAGGAATCCTTTGTGTCTGTTGACAATGCTCTAGATATGGACACTTTTAAAAAAGTGTTATACCTTATGTTCAAGGTTGAAACTAATTTTACAAAGTTCATATCAGACACAAGAGTTATAACAAACTCTAGAGGGGATAAAAAAATTAAGCAGTTGAATGATATCAAATCCTTTGAATGACCATCCAATGAAGATATTGCGAAATGGGATGATAGCTTGAAGAAGAAGAAGAAGAGGCTAGCTGTAGATGATCCACCACTGGAGATAGACGAGTGAATGACACTTCGTGCCTGATCATTGAGTACAGGGAGGTCAATTATCTAAAAGTGGATGAGATTGTTGGATGCAATCATAAAAGTTGTCCTAAATATTTCTAGAAAAAGGTGCCATCATGTCATCTTTCAAGGTTGTTGCAAGCCTATTCCAAGTGTGGTTGTTTAGGCATGATTTTTTGTAAAAGGGAAATGATTGTCTGTTGTAACCATTTTTTCCTTTTTCCTAGCAATTCAAAGCTTATTGCATCCTGAGTCATAACAAGATTCCAAGATTGCTAGTGATATATAGCTAGATGAAGCAATTGTAAATTAGAAGATGAATGAATGCAACTCTAGTCTGAGACTTTTGGTTCTAATTTTAGTGTATTTAGTTTCTTTTGAATGTACTAAAGCAAAGATGTATGAATAAAAATACAGTTTTAGCCCCTTTTCAATATATCATTATCTTCATGTATTTTTTTAAATTCTTGTGAATTGGGATTGTAAGGCATTTTTGATTCTTCAATTTATATGGTAAATTGTGAAATGGTTTTTAGGTTACTTTCAAGGGAAGTATAAGTCTTGAAAATGATTTCAAAGGGTTTTAGAAAATACATAGGAATATGATGATTTTGTAGAGAATTCTTGAGGGTAGTATGTAAGGCATAGCTATCTTTCATGGGTTTGGAATGTTTTTTCAATAATATAATTTGAGTGGATATATATTTATTGAAACTCTACACCCTAGGATTAGGCATTGGTCAGGTTCCAAAATTGTAGGAAAATCTTTAAATTTAATTCAAATATTTATTTACAATTTGCAAGTATGAATGTTGAATATATATGTAAAAAGATATAATTCCATTGTTTGATTTTTTGAAAAGGAAAAATCAAGAAGGTACACCCTCCCGAGTCTGTGGAGCTCAAAGTGTAGGAGGATCAAATCCTCATTAAGTTAGATCTTTTTTTCCATATTTGGATTTGGGCTATAGAGAGTCATAGGCATTATTTGTCATAATAATAATCTGCAAGAAAAATCTTGAACAAAAATGGTGACTCTGCTGGGGAGAAAATGGTAGCTTTAAATGTTTAAGTTTTTAAGTGTCATATTCACTTCATTTTCCAAAATTTTTTGTTTCCCCAGAGTGTTCTAGGTGGTGACTTTGAAAATATTATTATATCAATGTCCATTAATATTGAGAACACCAAATTGTCCCGTGCATTAATTCTTGATGAAGCCTCAAAAGAAAACTAGGTCTTACCTCAAGAAACATCTTGAGGTTGCTCTAGAAGGTGAACTTCCTAGGAATACTAGGAGAGATTGACCAAGCTCATTCTGGTGTGTCCTGGATGCCTAAGAGTATTAATTTGACCTCAATACCTGAAAAATCATGGTAATCTTCTATTAGTTCAAAATCAGACAATCAACCTTTGTTAAATCACATATTTGATACTCTTGAAAATAGGTCTTTGTTGGTGTAAATAAGTATTCACTAATTACACTTTACTTAAGTTTACTAAGGATAATGCATTTGCATATTAATTGTCATTAAGACACCTAGGATTTTGTATTTCATTTTAGCACATGGTTAGGATAAATTTTACTTTAGATGGTGATAGTTGTCATCTCTACCTCTTTGTGTTTGAGATCTACCGTTAGTGCTCTTATCACATTATCATCCTCTCATTGTTGCACAAGTTGCACATAATTTGATGTACAATGGAGGATGATCCACCTTTGGTGGACATGTGATTCCACCTAGTGTGGTTAATAGCTTATCATCTCCTTATCATGTAGTCTTATCACATTGCCTATATATTTAGATACTCCTACTTTGTACTCAATTCAATTGGCTATAATCAATTATTTGATCATTTTGGCTATCTCTCTCATGCTATCTATTGAGATTCTAGATCTTGGCATTTTATTCTTTTCCTTAGGCAAATTCTTACATGGTATCAGAGCCATAAGAGTTTCATTGTATAGCATATTTTGAGAGAATTTTGTTGCTAGTCAAAATTGGAGCTTGCTTGTGCAAATCAGAGGTTGGCATCACATTGAGGAGGTCTAAAAACCACTAAATCAAATTTTGTTTCATCCAAATCGGACATATGAAGCAAAATTTAGAGTCATTTGAATTTTGAAAGTGTGGCAATGATGATTTAGGAAAAATAATTTCAGAAATGATTTTCAAACAACAATATCTTAGTCATCTGGACTCCTTTTTTTGAGCAATTTTTTTAAGTTTTGGGGTAGAATTTCATGATCTAAACAATGGTGTAGGTGGTTTCTAATCTCCTCTTTAGATGTTTTTTGAAAATTGCAAATCCCTATTTTTACAACTTTAGAGGCTTCGTTCGGGCTCATACAAACACATTTTCAGGTGTCATTTTTTTTTAAAGTGCATGATTTTTTGTCTAGTTTCCAGATCTGGTATTAGCTTGGAAAAATTCTATGTAGACATAGTACTTTCAATATTTGGTCTATTTTGGCCTATATTTGGCACTTGTAATTTGTTGGATCCTTGAGTGGTCTTGTGTCTTATTTATTTTTGTTTGCTAAAGCTTTATTTTTGTAGTTGTAATCATTGAAATCAGAAGTCCACTTTGGTCCATTTTGGTAAGTGGCAATTGTACTTGCACTATATATAAATTGCCAAAATCATCTATTTTGGGGGGGTTCTTTAGTTCATTTTATTTTGGGGGGTGCATTGATTTTTTAATCTCATTATTCCATGTTAGAAGTGCATCATGGATGGTTTAATAATGTTGAAAAGAGGAAATTATAAGAAATGGAGTGAATTGGTTCTTTCTCATCTTAGTGAGCATAACCTATTGCCCTATTTGTATGAGTATAGACCTAAAAGTCCTTATTTTGATTGGGACTCTTACTCAAAATTTCTTAATGTTATCTATTGGAATATGGATATGGATGTTATGGATTCCCTTGATGACTACAAAGATCGAATAGAGACTATTCCTGATATTTGGACTATTCTTTGGGAAATGTATGGAGATCCTCATGTTCCTCCACTCCCAAAAGGTCTAGAACCTCCAGTTACAACTCCTTCTCCTCCTATTGAGATCATATCTATGATTTCTCTTGATGATTCTTACCTTCCTATAGTCATCATCTCTTGTGATTTAGTGCAAGAGGATATTCTTTGTCTTCTAGTTATAGTTCCATGAGATAAATAATTGACAAACATTACAAGTTTATTTGTGGAATCCTACATTGAGGATTTGGGAGACACCATTGATGACATTCATATTCTCTTTGTTGAGGATGATTCTTATTCATTTTTTGTGAGGGAATACTCTGGCCCTCATCTTCACTCTCCACTTGATCCTTCTTTTGATATTGACATGATTGTGGATCCTTTGATAAAAAATTTGGAGGTCTCTTTAACTTTAGAGAAGACATTTGAGTCTTTGGAGATTGGTTTTCATGAGTCTCAAACTTCACTTGAGATGTCACATTGCATGGTTCAGGTTGGTCATTCTCATGTGTTGGAGATTCCTATTCAATTTCCTAAGACATTGTACATTTTGAGGATTCTTCCTAGAAATTGGGGAGGATTCATTAATAAACCTATGGAGTTGTTTCTTCCTAAGGGGAGGAAAATTATTCAGTTTTCTTGGTGCAGTTTCTAGATTGATCTAGGAGCATCTATCATGGGTGTACATTCTACATTGAGGGGGGGCTTCCTTGCTTCTCTTCCTACTTCTTCATTTGAGGAGGCATATTTTTCTTTGGAGTTTGATCCAAATTCTTACATGGATCAGTTACCATTGGTTATTTGTTTGTCACCTTTTATTGGGCATGTTCCTGATTGGTTTGTGGCATCTTCATCACCCAAGGACATGGTGACACATGAGCATACTTCAAAGACATCACACTTCATTTGGATTCCCCTTCCTTCTTCATATCCATAATAGGAATCCTTCTTGCATCTAAACTTAGTATATCTTTCCTTCAAGCACTCACCATCCTTGGAGGAGATTATTCATTATGGGGAGGTATCATGTCTCATTTTTTCCTTCCTTTGGGAGGATTCCTGATTGTATATGCATGATGTATGTCATAATGGGGGGTGTCTTGATTAATCCATCCATTAATGCATCTTGTTTTTTCATCTCTCTTTTTTGGGGAGGGTTTTTCCCTTGAGGTTTTCCCTCTTTCTTCAATTTATGAGAGATTGCATTGCACATATTTTGCACTTGTAGTTTGTACATGGATACCTAACATGGCCTAGTAGCCAGGACCCATCATACATTGTCATCTAGTATTGTGAGCTTAAATGCATTCCCCTAAGTTGCACTTAAGGGGGGTGTTGGTGTAAATACGTATTCACTAATTATACTTTACTTAAGTTTACTTAGGTTAATGAAGTTGCATATTATTTTTCATTGAGACACCTAGGAGTTTGTATTTAATTTTAGCACATGGTTCCGACCAATTCCACTTTAGATGGTGATAGTTGTCATGTCATACCTCTTTGTGTGTGAGATCCACCTTTAGTGCTCTTATTACATTATCATCCTCTCATTGTTGCACATGTTGCACATATTTTGATGTACAATGGAGAATGATCCACCATTGGTGGACATGTGATTCCATCTAGTGTGTTTAATAGCTTATCATCTCCTTATCATGTAGTCTTATCGCATTGCCTATATATTTAGGCACTCCTACTTTGTATTCAATTCAATTAGCTATAATTAATTATTGGATCATTTTTCCTATCTCTCTTGTGCTATCTATTTAGATTCTAGATCTTGACATTTTATTCTTTGGCTTAGGAAAATTCTTAAATGGTATCAGAGCGATGTCAAAATTCTTACAGTCTCAAAGTAAAGGTGTCACTCATATCCAATATACGAGAGTTGATGCAAATAGAGTAAAAAGTTAGGGTCATACACGTAATATTGTGCCAAACCAAAGTGAGGCATCCCAAAATATAATGGATAAACCTTGTCACCTAGTGGGAAACCAATGAATTCATGATTTGATTGATCTAGATGATATTGAGAACTCTGATTTAACTCAGTATGATGCTGAAGTGCTCCATGAAGAGGTGTTGGCTCTAAGAAGAAGGGAGAGAGAATGAATATTAGATGTGTAGAATAAGCAAAAAGAAAGAGAGAAAGAAATTTGAGAGTTGTTTCTCGAAAGGAAAAGACTAATAAGAGTCAATGCACAACATGAGGCCAATGAAAAATCTTTGAGTGAAAAGTACAAGGACTTGAATAAAGAAATCTTTGGTGATATGAAATGCACTAAGATAAGGATCACAACAAGGTGAATCTCGATGAAAGAAAGATGATTTTGAGGGGGAAGGCCCCATGTTGAGGCAATTACAAGATTGGGAGGTTGAAAATCCTACCAAGGTTCAACAAAGTGCTAATGATTTGTGACATAAGGCCAAAAGGACTACTTAGGAGAAAGGAAAACAAAATTTTTTGGTATTCATATTGAAGAGCATAAGCCCAAGGAAAATGTTCTGGGTGAAATGTCACAACTAGATCTAGAATTGGAGAGAGAAAGGAAAGGTAAGGAGAACCATACCAAGTAGTTAGAGAAGGCTGAATTAGAAGTTGTTGCTATAGAGATGAAGAAGTAAATAGCCTTCCTAAATCATTCTGTGAATGATAGTGCAACAACTAGTGCAACACAAACTGCAACTGGATTGACATCAAGACCTCAAGAATCTATCCTTAACCAAAAAATTCAAATCTCTAGTCCAACTCAAGTAGTTGGTGCTCATTCTAATGGTGGTGCACCAAGAAATTTTACAAATCAGGGTGTTCCAGTTGGAACCAATGGAACTCATGCTGTTGGAAATTTTCAAAGAAGACCTATCCATTTGGATAGATATTGTCCATTAGTTTTTGATGGGATTCCTAGCTAGCCAAATGTCATCCCCAATGAGGTAAGAGACACGATCCCTAGGTTTAGTGGAAATAATGCTATTACTTGTGTAGAATGTAATACCCCAAAAATGGGCTATAAGTTCATTAACCTCTTATATCATCAAATCGAACAAAATCGACATCTAAGTCCTAATCTAAGGCACATCTAAACATCATCGAATCATAATTGATTATTTTAAATTCTGTATCAGGGAATATTCTTAGTAATATTCCTAATCATCATAATTATCTTTAATTTTATAATTATTTGGCAATAAATCACATTCTTCCTAAAATTTGATTAATTAAATATTTTGCATATTTAATTAATTAGATTTAATATTTGCCACTTAATTGTGTAATTAAATTTAATTATATCTATTATTAATTGTATTATTTAATTTTGACAATAAATCAAAATTCCTATCTTTAATTGATTAAATTCTTATTTAATTAATTAAAGCATGTTGTCATTATTTAATAATATAATTTTTAATAAAAGTTTGATAAAATAGTTAATTAACCAATAAATTAATTATTTTATTTCAAAAATTAGTTAAATTGAGCATAAATCACTTTATTATTAAATTAATTCATAATTAAAACATGCACAATCATAAAAGCAGACAACTATCAATTATCAATTAAAGCTAAACTCTATTTTGAGTTAAAGCTTAGCTTTTGCATGTTTTTGTGACTTGATTATCTGTTATTATCAGATAACTCAAAAATCAAGCTAAGTTATTTGAGTGATTTATGGCTTTTATCCATGCACCTCTAAAGCCTTGGATTTCTATAAAAACAAGACTCAGCTCTTCATAAATCATCTCTCAATCATCTCTCAAATTTGCATCCAAGCATCTCATATTTTTGCACAATCACGCTGGAAAATTGGAGGCTGAGGAATCAACTTGTGAATTCAAAGCTTTGTGAGATCAATTTCAATTGCATAGTTTTTATATCTTAGCATAGAATTTCATAGTTTTCATATCATTGTTAGAATCTTCATTGTTAGATCATTTAGCATCCATAGCATATCAGTTTATCATTCTTATTGCATAGAAAATATAAAAAATATAGATTAATTGCATTCAATTTCATATCCATCTTTTGCATTCAAATCCTTCATTTAGGTGTCGTCTAGGTCACTGATCTCGATTACAATATGAGAACATCAATCTCGCACCTACTAGAAGGCAGTAAATCGCTTGGTTAGATAGTTTTCAATTTTGCACGATTTCGATTATAGCTAACCTCTAATGTTTTACTGAGTGTTGTGTCTACAGATCAGGTACAATTTTCACACACACATTTCTAGCGCCCACCGTGGGGCCTTGAGCCTCATTCTCTTCATTTTTATCTAATTTTATATATTTTTGGTGTCACTTTTTCATCATTTTTGCACAAACAGGAAAAATGCCGCTTACGAGCAATCTAACGCCGCTTACGAGAAATCTGATCACACCTACAAGAAATCTGTTCACACCTATTAGCAATTTGTTCACCCTTACAAGTGATCTGATCACGCCTACGAGAAATTTGTTCACGCTTACGAGAAATTTGTTCATGCCTACAAGCATTCTGCTCACGCATGTGACAGTTTCAGTCATGCATCTGATAGTTTCAATCATGCATCTACCAATTTCAGTCACACATCTGACAGTTTCAGTCATGCATCTGATAGTTTCAGTCACGCATCTGCCAGTTTCAGTCACGCATCTGCCAGTTTCAGTCACGCCTATCAGTATTTAAATCACACCTATGAGTATTTAAATCACGCCTGGGCACATTTCAGTCATGCCTGTGCTCATTTCAATCATGCCTATGCCTATTTTGATCACGCCAGCTTTTTGTTTTCTGATTTATTTTTTTTGAAAATTTTGGTGTTTTCAGAATCCGTGCCACTTTGGAAAACTAGCACCCATTTTTTTGTGAAATTTTCACATATGGTATTGAAAGTTTAAGTGTGATATATCATTGGAAAGCTCTTTCCAAGCCAAATCCAAGCATGTTGGTTTCATTTTCAAATTTTGCCATTTGATCACAGAATTTGCATATTTGTACTTTTAGATTATTGATTTCTAACACTTATAGTTTGCTGTTGATTTGTCTTGGTTTTGTACTTTCAGACATGTACTAAATTCTAGATTGTAGAGCGTTGGATCTAAGGTATTCTTCTCAAGCTAATAATATTTCAATTTGGATCCTAAAACAAATCTCTTATGTGTCTAGCTTGTGTGCATCTTTTCATGCTTTGATCTATTTCTACACACTTGCATAATTGATACTAGGTTGTGACCCCTTAAGGATTCATTAAGTAGTCTTAGAATACTTGTGATTGATCCTGATTGCTATCTTGGGTTATTGGACTCGCTAATCCACCAGCCCCTCATTTCCACGCCGTGGTTGAAATCTCAGCACCATAAAGGGGAGGGGTCAACAGGACAGAAGCGTTAAGTGTTCCACTTGGCAACCCTTTTGTGCTTTTAGGAACTCACTTGTTTTCTAAGTTGGGGACTCATTTTTAGCTTGTGTGAGGTGTTAAGTGTTCCACCTTGTGGACTCATCTCATATTTTCTTTAAGCGTTAAGTGTTCCTCTTTCTACTTTTTGGATGCTTTTGGTAGATTTGCTTTCAGGAATATATCTGTGCTCACATAGTAATTAGGCCCTATGAACACTATTCATGATTCTTGAGAGATTGGATTCCTAGTGAAATCTTTCTTGACGACAGAATCCTTGTAGGTAGGGAGGATACTTAGTGCATTTCACATTCAACTTGGTTAGTGCGTCTTCTCTTATTGATCGACACATTCTCTCTCTAGAGAGGTTGATAGATCACGTGGGGTTGATATCACGAGCTTTGGTGAATCAAAATTGGTTAGTGCATCTTCTCTTATTGATTGATACATTCTCTCCCCGGAGAGGTTGATAGATCACGTGGAGTTGATATCACAGATCTTGGTGGAACAAAACTTTGTCTTAGCGTGTCAGATTAATCTGCTTGCTTTGTTTGGGTTAAAAGTGAAAAGGTGTCAAAAACCTTGGATTTGGAGCCAAGTCCCCTTGTGGTATAAATCTATGAGTCACCTTTAGAGAGGGTTAACCGTAGTGGACAATCCCTTTACAGGGAAAACTACGTTGATGGAACCTCAAGCGGTAATAGCCATTTTTGCCATGGTAGTGACAACCGCTATATAAATGTCCTTGTGGAAGAAATCTCCATGGGTATGGTTCATTGTTGGGTTGTCAGATCTCCCTAGCAGCTCTTGAAGATTAAGTTCTCAGACTGTGTCAAAACCTTGGTGCACCAGGATTGGAGTTTACCCCTTTGAATCATAAAAGTTGCAGAGTCAAACCATTACTAAAAACCCTAGAGAGGCCAATTTTTCACTTTCAGGTATATGTGTGTTATTGCAAAAATTTTTAAAACATACACAATTAGTACTCTCATGGATTAGCACAATTTGGTCACTTGATTGTTCATGTGCAAGGTTGCTTTTGCCCTTGTTCATTATTTTCAGACATGCTTGGAATCACTTGCTTGCTATTCTGCATGTTTGTTTATCTACTTGGCTATTAAAAATGATCAAATCTGGTATAACCTTCAAAATCTGGACAGTACAATTTGCAAACAATCCAGAACTGAAAACCTTAAATTTTGCAAAAATTGACGTAAAATCTTTCTGGAGTCAAAAGTCATTTCAAGAAGTCAAAAGTTGTACAAGTTTAACAACTGTCATTTCATTGCTACCCAACTGTCGTATGAGTTTAGCAACTGTTATTTCATAGGCTACCCAGTGTCGTACGAGTCTGCAGAGTGTTGTTTGGAAAAATTTGAGAGAGTTGTCAGAAATTGTCAAATTGCAAGATATCCAATGTTTCTAGCCTAGTTCCAGAATCTGTCAAAAATATCATTATGTCAGGAACAGAGCAGTAGCTATTGAGCATTCTACCATTTTTTGAGATTGATCTTTTGAATCTGATCTAGCTTTCTGTTTGATCAATTTGAGTCCTTTTTATCTCATGTCAAAACCTTGTCATAACTATCAATCTTCAATCAATCTTCAAAAACAGACTAAGTGTTGAGAACTCATGTCCGCTATCTTTTGGGCGATCTATCCCATACATCCAGGGCACAGTATCCTTCACCCACATCTCATCAGATCTTCAAAACTATCATAATCTTGACAAGGTTGCGTCATCTAATTTTCTCGAATCAAATTGTTCTTCAGTTGTCTTCATCCTTTTCTTCTGTTTCATTCAAAGTTAATGGTGGAGACTAGAGCTTCTTCACACAAGAAATCAGAAGAAACATCTTAGAACTTACTTTTGACCAATACCCCAGGTCCAACTCTTGAACAACTCATCAAGTCAGGTATCTACGAAGATGATGATCTTGGTAACTTTCAATTGAAAATTGGTTACATACCTCCTCTATCAACTCACAGAGGTAATCAGCAAACTCCTCCTCAATCTGTTCCAGGGAGCCCAAAAAATCCTACCATGTCTCAAGCAGGGACAAATCATGGTTCTTTAGGAGGAGGGTCCCAAGGACACCATTCTCAACATAATGCCAACCAAGAACCTACCCCCTCTGAAATCCATCAATGTCAGAATGACGATGAATTCAAGAGAATGATAAGCCATTTCTTGAAAGTGGATAGAGAGGTATACTTTTTACAATTAGCCCAAGAAGGGGCTAAGCTTCCTCCCAACTTTAACATTGATGATATAATCACACATGAGGAAGAAACTCCACTCATAGCTATGACAAAATAGATGCATGCTATACAAGTCAAATTTAACAATCTTAAGAAGGAGAAGGAACCCAAGGAGTTCTCCATGGAGGCCCTATGTCCTTTCCCGTTCGACAAAAACTTGTATATGCCACCATTCCCAAAAAGAGTGGAGATACCAAAGTATGAAAAATATGATGGACACTCTGATCCTTAAGATCATGTCAGAGAGTTCTGTACGCAATCCATGGAATTCATACATGAACCGACTTATCTAATGCATCTTTTTCCTAGATCCTTGGGAGGAGCATCCATTCAGTGGTTTTCAAGATTACCTTCTACAATCAAAACTTTTGAGGAATTGATTAAATTGTTTTATCAACAATATTCGTACAATATTCAACATCCGATCACCATGATCGATATTTGTAACCTCAAGCAATATCCAGGGGAATCATTCCTAACTTTCCTCAAGAGGTGGAGAAAGAAGTTCTCTCTATATGCTAGACAAATTCCTGAAATGGAGAAACTTGAAATCTTTATCAATAACCTTGTTCCAGAGCTCAATTATCCATTACAAATGCAAGATCATATGTCTTTTGATAAAATGGTGGATAATGCAATCAAGATTGAGAAAGTACTTGTCAAGAAAGGAGAAATCACACTTCAAAAGGACAAGTCTGAATCTGGATCTAGCTCAAAAGATAAAAACAAGAGCTGGAATAGAAACAAAGGTATCATCTCTGATGTTGTTATTGACACTATCTGCACCCCATCAAAGGCACCGGCCTACAATCTCACCCTTGCCACCAAAGCCATTGAAGCTTCAGAGCAAAAATCTGCTGAACCATCTCCAAAGAAGCCATTCAAACGATGGGATAATAAATGAAAGTTTACTCCCATGGGAGAATCTTTGGAATCTGCCCTAAGAACCCTGATAGTTGATAACATGATCTCTTTACCACCAATTCAAAACCCTGATCTAGATCCAAAACCATATTGGTGGAAAGATAATGAATACTATGCTTTCCATCAGACTAAAGGCCACAGAACTAATGGATGCTTCCACTTGAAGCATACCATTCAAGACTTGATAGATCAAGGGGACATCATGATCAATAATCCTACCAACAATAATGATCACACAACATTTACAGAACCGTTTCCACAACATGGCAAGGGAGTTTCCACTTCTCAGCCTAACATGGGGGAAAAAGTCAACTATGCCTACCCTGGAAACAATGCTGTCATCAATATGGTTGAACCATGTCTCTCTGAGAGCTGCAATGTCATCATGATTGTACAAAGAGACAAAAACCATTCCTCAGCTAATGCGGTTACCAGATCACAAGCTCAGGCTCATCTGAAAGGACAAACACCAAGTTCATCTAATGTTCCTAAGATACCTTTCAATCTCACATCTTCTTCTAAATAGAAGGTTGCCTCAAAATCTTCCAATCCAAAGGATACAAGACCTACATCTTATAGCATCGTCCAACAACTCCAGCATACCAATGCCAAAATCTCTATGTTTGAGTTACTCCGAATATCTCCAGCTCACAGAGATATCCTAGACAAAGCTTTGCTTAGCTCTAATGTTCCTGATGATCTAGATCTAGACAGGTTCCAGACTATGGTTGGTCATCTAACATCTCCGCAATATATCTCCTTTTTAGAGGAAGATGACAACTCCCTAAGTCACCCACATAATCAGCCCTTGCAAATAGAAGTCTTGATCCAGAACCGTCGAGTCAAACGTGTGTTGATAGATGGGGGCGCAGGCCTCAACATTTGTTCTTACAACTTAATCACACAATTGGGATTCTCAGAGATGGCTATTGATCCTCGAAAGAAGATCACCATAAAAGCCTATGATGAACAAGAAAGAGCTTCTAAAGGCACCATTGTCTTACCTATCTGAGTGGGTCCGATCATCAAAGATACCACATGTCAGGTGCTTGATCTACCATTGGCTTACAATATCCTTCTAGGGAGACCCCGGATACATGAAATGCAAGCTATTCCTTCTATGTACCATCAATGCTTGAAATTTCCCTATGAAGGAGTGGAGGTTACTATCCCAGCAGATCTGAGTACAACTTGCAATACATTGAAGGAAAGTGCCGATAAGCTTGTTCCTAATAACAGAGAATCTTCCATCAAGCAGCTAAATGTGGCTTCCACATCCAAGATGGAAGACATTGCTAAAGAGATCAATATCAAAGAAAATGGGATGGGAGAATACACTATAGAGCCAGTCTTGTCTTTGACATCTCTCCCAATCTCCCCTAAGTCATATGGACAATCTTTGAAGCAGTCTAAATCAAAACCTAAGGAACCTATGGAAGCATACAAAAGAAATTTTGTGGCGGAGCAAGTATCCAAACAAGAATTTGAAGAGGATGAAGCTATGCTGGCATGGCTATATAAAGAGGATTCTGAATCTAAAATTGTTCAACCTAGTGAATCTGTAGCACCTACAATCCCTTCTAATTTATATGGTCCAGGAAACAAATTGATAGCCAAGATGGGATATTCTGGTCAAGGACCTCTAGGAATCAGCGGAAAGGGTCTTGTGACACCCATTTCACATATTGGTAGAGCCAACAAAGATACTGGTGGCTTAGGGTTTAAGAAGAAACCCTATCATCTCAAAGGTGGTTGTTCTCATGTCATCAAACAAATTGCACTAGGAGAACCCCTTCTTAAGAAAGAAGAAACATAACCCTCTGATGATGATTCAGATAGCTCTGAGCTCATCCCCTATGAAAAATTGCCTAAAGAGATCAAAGATCTTCTTGATGATAAAGATGATCCTATCAGAAGAATTAATGTAGTAGAAACACAAGAACCTACTGTAGGGCAAGAGATGGTTGCACCACAAGAACCAGCCAATCTCGAAGGCGATCAAACTGATCCAGAAGTAGAGAGTAGTTATTCTGACACTGATTCCCATGAATATGAATTCAAGTTAGAGATTGAGGGTAATCCTTCTTGGGGTATTCATCCTGATTTCACACATTTTCTAAGATTTCCTAGAGATCTTGAATCAGAAGCTGAGTCAAATGACTATGAATGGGGTGCCATTCCAGAAGAATATGAGCTTATAATAGAGAAATATATTGATGTTATTCACCAATATGTATCTCAACCCAATGTAGGTCTAGAGCGAAACAATGAACTTAACGTGTCTGATCCACCTATGGCTGAAGAGGACTCCCATGATGTTGTTGAGCCTATTCACAAATTGAACATTTTGAGCTGTAATATCACCTTTGAACTTGAGCATCAGGTTATGACCAATGATGACATATCCACATCTGTGAACACCATATCCCAAGCCTTTCCTACTTTAACTATCCAACACCCTGATCTTATTGACCGAACTTCCACGAACCCGAGCCATGGTATCTACACCTTTCCAAGTGACTATGCCCTTGCTTGTTACCTCAATGCAGTCAAGCCTATGAGGACTTCCATCAGTGAACCAAGCGTCAGCATGACCGAGTCGAACATCAAATATCTTAGTCAAAAAAATAAAAATAAAAAGAAAAAGAGTTCTGAGGGTGAAAACTATTTTGTGGCAGTCTCAGAACCTACAAAAGTAAAAAGAAAAGACGTATCTGAAGGTGAAAACCTCTCTGAGGTGCCTAAGGATGAGATATTTGATGTCCTTCCGAGTCATTTACAGGATAGATCTCCAGTTCTGATTGAGCCCACTCAATCCATCAATTTGGGTACAACAGAGGAACCACAATTGGTACATGTAGCACAATCTCTATCAGAAGAAGAGAAACATAAATTCACTACATTCTTATTAGAGAAAAAGATCAATTTTGCATGGAAATATTTAGATATGCCAGGATTGGATCCCAATCTCATTATGCACCATCTATCCATTGCTCCTGGGGTAAAACCGGTCAAACAAAAATTGAGAAAGATGCATCCTCATGTGGCACTCTTAGTCAAAGCAGAACTATAAAAACTCCTCAAAGCTGGATTCATCCATGTCATAGACTATGCTGAGTGGATCTCTAACATTGTACCTATTTCAAAACTAGATGGTTCAATCAGAGTGTGCACAGACTTTAGAGATGTGAATAGAGCATGCCCTAAGGATGATTTTCCGCTACCTAACATTGATATGATAGTGGACATGACGGCGGGCTATGAAATGTATTCCTTAATGGATGGCTTTTCTAGGTACAACCAAATCAAAATTGCTCCAGAAGATCAAAAGAAAATAGCTTTCACATGTGCGTGGGGAACCTTCTGTTGGAATGTTATGCCATTCGGACTCAAAAATGCTGGAGCTACATATCAAAGAGCAATGACATCTATTTTTCATGATATGATGCCTAAAACAATGGAGGATTATGTGGATGATACCTTGGCAAAATCCATGATTAGAACTGAACATCTAATAGACTTGAGCATGATCCTAGACAAAATGGAACAGTTTAGTCTCCGACTAAATCCTAAGAAGTGTGCTTTTGGTGTCACTTCTGGAAAGCTCTTAGGATATATAGTTTCAAAGAAAGGCATTGAGGTCGATCCAGCTAAAGTCAAGGCTATAATAGAGATGCAACCTCCCACAAATATCAGTCAAATGAGGACATTGCAAGGCAGAGTACAGTCCATCAGGAGATTCATATCACAGTTAGTTGACATATCACAACCTTTCACAAAAACATTACATAAAGGCGTGACCTTTGCATGGAATGAAGAATGCGAGAACAACTTTAACCATATCAAGAAGTATCTATCAAATCCACCTATCTTGATGCCTCCTATTCATGGGAAGCCATTGATCTTGTATGTCTCTGCAATAGCCACATCATTGGGGGCATTGCTAGTGCAACATGATGAAGACAAGAAAGAAAGAGCCATCTACTATATCAGTAGAACTTTAGTGGCCTATGAGAAGAACTACTCGATGATAGAGAAAGCATGTCTAGCTGTGATCTTTGCATCACAGAAACTGAGACACTATATGTTAGCTCATACCACACATCTAGTAGCAAAAATTGATCCACTGAAATACCTACTAAGCAAGGCAACCCTCACCGGTAGACTAGCTAAATGGGTCATGCTTCTAAGCAAATTTGACATTGAATATGTTGAAAGAAAAGATATCAAAGGACAGGTCATTGCTGATCAATTAGCTGAAGCACCACTGTTTGATGATACACCCATGCAAATGGAATTTCTTGATTCCTCTATCATGCACTTCTCTTCTAGAGAATGGGAGTTATTCTTTGATGGCTCCTACACACAAAATGGATCTGGAGCAGGCATATTGTTCATCACTCCTCAAGGATACTTGATACCCAAAGCATTCAGACTAAAGTTTTCTTGCACAAACAATATTGCTGAATATGAGGCACTTCTCAATGGTATGAAAATGGCAATATAGTGGAGAGTTACAGAGATGCACATCCATGGAGACTCACAATTGGTTATCCATCAAGTCAATTATGTGTACCAAACCAAAGATGAAAAGCTCATTCCTTACAAGAGAATGGTAGATGATTTAAAGAAATACTTCATCTCTATCACATTTGAGCAAATACCTAGAACGAAGAATAAGGCTGCTGATGCAATGGCGACACTATCTACTCTCTTACAGCAGCCCGAACATGAGCTATGCTATGAGTTCCTGGTGGAAGCCCTATCCTATCCTGCATATGACTCCCCTAAAACCCGCATGATCTGCACCATTGTAGGTTATGATTCATCCTGCTACAAAAATTTGTTCTCCTATCTCCATGACCAAATCATCCCTGAGTCCTTTAACCATTTTGAGAAATGAAACCTTATCCGATCCACATCCCGATATGTCATCATTGGTAATGATCTGTACAAATGAGGTCTAGATGGTACACTGCTTAGATGTTTAGAATGGGAAGAGTCTCAACATGCATTAGAGGAAGTCCACGAGGGTATATGTGGGTCGCACTCAAATGGTTTAACGTTAGCTCAAAAACTTATTAGGGCTGGGTACTATTGGCCTAAAATGGAGAAAGAGGCTATTAAATTTGCTAAAAACTGTCAACAGTGTCAAGTACATGGCAACTTGATTCATGCTCCAGGGAGAGATCTGATTCCCTTTACTACACAATGGCCTTTTCAACAATGGGCATTTGATCTTATAGGTGCTATGCATCTGCACTCTTCCAATGGACATACCCATATAATCACAGCTACAGATTATTTTACAAAATGGGTAGAAGCAGTTCCTCTAACACAAGCAACAGGGAAACAGATCTCTATGTTCATCCTGAACTACATCATTTGTAGATATGGGATCCCTCATTCCATAGTCATAGACAACGGGGGACAATTCAAAAACAAGGACCTAGATGACTTATGTGCCAAATTCAAGATTACTCAACATTGGTCATCTATCTACTATCCTCAAGGGAATGGACAAGCTGAAGCTTCAAACAAAAATCTCTTGAAAATCTTGCACAGAATAGTGAATAAAATAGGAAGAGACTGGCATGTCATGATCAATCCAGCTCTCTGGGCCTATAGAACTAGTATCAGAACACCTACTGGGGCTACACCATTCACTTTAGTTTATGGGTCTAAAGCAGTACTACCTATTGAGGTTGAAATCCCATCACTCAGAATCAGAATGCATGGACTTGTCACCGACGATGACTACAGAGTGTCTAGGTTACAAGAACTGGAACTACTAGATGAGTGTAGACAAGCAGCGTATGATCATCTCAGAGTATATCAGAAGAGAATGTCTAGAGGCTACAACAAGAAAGTCAGACACAGAGAATTCCAGATTGGTGATCTAGTCTTGAGAGAAAATCCTAAAAATCAATCCCATCGAGAACGCAAGGGGAAGTTTGAACCCAATTGGTTCGGTCCCTTTGTCATCACTACTACTTTTGGATCTGGTGCCTATCAACTCTCAACGACTGAAGGAGAATAGCTCTGAGAACCAATCAACGTTCTCCATTTGAAGAAATTCTACGCCTAAGGCATTCAGTGCTTGGTAAATGTCCTGAAAAAATCTTAAAAATCAGAAAAAGTCCTGAAAAAATGAACATCTTGGTGAAAACCTAGCAATAGGCGCCTTGATGATTCACAAAAAAAAATAAAAAATAAATCCAAAAATTCAAAAAAAATAAAAAAATATCAAAAGTACAAAAAAATTGAAAAAATGAAAAATACAAAAAAAAAGAAAAAAAGAAAAAGTGCCTTGGTGAAAACCTGGAAACAGGCGCCTTGGTAGCAAAAATAGAATCTCTGCCAAGATGGTGAAAACTCGGCAAACGGGTGCCACTTGTTCCAAATGCTCCATCTATCAGCACAATCTTGGTCTTTCCCAGCTTTCAGTCTTGCTTTAGTTGTACATATCTCCCGGTTTGTTTCAACATTTCCAGTTTTCAATAAGTTGGTCTGTACACCAATCAGCTCAAGCGTCTATATCCTATCAATGTCATATCCTATGGCCTCCAGTGTATCTTAGACATATCATATCCAGTCAGAGTCCTTTGAAGCTTCATGTGAGTTAGTCAGTCAGTCTCGTCTCCAGAAAGGATTTTGCATCTATAACAACACAATTAAACTCAAACTGAAAACAATCTGTGCTTCATGCTCTTATCTCCTTGTATGCTTACTGATTCGCATTGAGATTTTTGCATATTGTGTCCCTTTGAGCTCTTCGATGATGTCCTTTACAAGATTTAGAGAGTGATGACTGGGGGCATAATCTTTTCTTAGTTTTCTGCTTGTATGTGAAATCTAATAACTTTGGAAATTCTGGATTGAAATGGTGTCTGACTGTAAGAGCCTCTATCTTGAATTGGATGGCCATGCGTACCTCGACCATTGATACCTAGAAAATTCAAGGACGTTTGATCTAACTATTATCTTTTTGAAGTAAATTCTTTCTCCTACTGTGAAACGCAATCTTGCCTAAGGATGTGAACGATAAAGGGTCACTACGGGTAATTCACATTGGATTTAGAATGATCTCTTGATTGTTTGATGTGTTTGCAATGCAAGGCGTACTCAGGTCATCATGATGTTTATGTTTTGATGCTTATATAAATTGCTATATCAAAATGGACATGATATTCAAGTCATCTTGGCGCTTATGCTTTGATGCTTATATCTAATCTGACATTCTGAAAACAAAATGAATATTCATACGTCCATGGTTGTTTGACCAATGGGTGTTGTATTGGTTCTTGAGCGTTACAAATCAATATTCATATGTCTATGGTTTCATAACTAGTGGGCAATGTATTGATTTATCTGGTTACCTAAAAGTTGAATGATGATAACAAATCGACATATGATCAGTGACTAGGTCCTCGGTCTTAGGTTGCATTTCATTTTGCATGTCTCTTTGCATTTTGCATGTTGCATGATCTCACAATGGCTAAATGAACTTCAATGCTTAAATGATTCTTCAAATCACATCTTCAAGTCTAACAAGAGTTGAATCTCACACGAAGGTTCCTCCAATGAAATAGCAAGTAGAATCCTTTTTCGGGATCAAAATCAAAATCTGAGATCATTTATCTTATTCACTGCTTGCATAATCAACCTTCCATCATCACAGAAATCTAAAATTCAACTTAACTGATTATCTTACATCAAACTATCAAAAATTCAACTTGGTCAACCATAGTCAATTCATGGTCAAACCTAGTCAACCTTGGTCTTTTCAGACCTTCCAATGATGCAGAATGCATTCTTGAATGTGTTTCACCACACTTCTCAAATCAATTAACATGCTTCTAAACTATAACGCTGACTTTTCTTGTCAGATTTCAATTTTAATCCCGAAGGGGGCATGGTATTGCACATCAATTCAAAGTCTGTAAATCAAAATTCTATCGATCAAGTCTATCAATATCTTTCATCAGTGATCAAGACAAACAATCACGTCTAGTTACTGATTCATCAAAAGTCCTCATTGCTCGGGGCAAAGCTATCATCACTTGGGGCATATTAGATTCATCAAGATCCATATCAATCTGGTATTCTCCTAATCTTGTAAACTGTATCAGTTTTTGCAACCATCGGATCATAGTGTTCTTTCCTTGGTTCTTCGGCAACTGAAGGGTTCAGATGTGATACCTACTAGTTCTGCTAAGACAATCGAGTCTAGAACGGGTCACTCACTTCTTATCAATCCTAAGGTTCAGAATCAGGCATTTTGACACTTTTTCGTAATCATAGGTTCATCGCTGCTACAGTGAACATTATCTCTGGTCATTCAGGGCCTCCTATCTCAATATCTCTCAATCGGTTTCTATCTTGAGATCGGTTTATCTTTTGAATTAGTTTCATATCTTTATCAAACATAGACTATCTTTGAACCACTACGCTTCGCACAGTAATTCAAAGAGGGGCAAAATGTAATACCCCAAAAATGGGCTATAAGTTCATTAACCTCTTATATCATCAAATCAAACAAAATCTACATCAAAGTCCTAATCTAAGGCACATCTAAACATCATCGAATCATAATTGATTATCTTAAATTCTGTATCAGGGAATATTCTTAGTAATATTCCTAATCATCATAATTATCTTTAATTTTATAATTATTTGGCAATAAATCACATTCTTCCTAAAATTTGATTAATTAAATATTTTGCATATTTAATTAATTAGATTTAATATTTGCCACTTAATTGTGTAATTAAATTTAATTATATCTATTATTAATTGTATTATTTAATTTTGACAATAAATCAAAATTCCTATCTTTAATTGATTAAATTCTTATTTAATTAATTAAAGCATGTTGTCATTATTTAATAATATAATTTTTAATAAAAATTTGATAAAATAGTTAATTAACCAATAAATTAATTATTTTATTTCAAAAATCAGTTAAATTGAGCATAAATCACTTTATTATTAAATTAATTCATAATTAAAACATGCACAATCATAAAAGCAGACAACTATCAATTATCAATTAAAGCTAAACTCTATTTTGAGTTAAAGCTTAGCTTTTGCATGTTTTTGTGACTTGATTATCTGTTATTATCAGATAACTCAAAAATCAAGCTAAGTTATTTGAGTGATTTATGGCTTTTATCCATGCACCTCTAAAGCCTTGGATTTCTATAAAAACAAGGCTCAGCTCTTCATAAATCATCTCTCAATCATCTCTCAAATTTGCATCCAAGCATCTCATATTTTTGCACAATCACGCTGGAGAATTGGAGGATGAGGAATCAACTTGCAAATTCAAAGCTTTGTGAGATCAATTTCAATTGCATAGTTTTTATATCTTAGCATAGAATTTCATAGTTTTCATATCATTGTTAGAATCTTCATTGTTAGATCATTTAGCATCCATAGCATATCAGTTTATCATTCTTATTGCATAGAAAATATAAAAAATATAGATTAATTGCATTCAATTTCATATCCATCTTTTGCATTCAAATCCTTCATTCAGGTGTCATCTAGGTCACTGATCTCGATTACAATCTGAGAACATCAATCTCGCACCTACTAGAAGGCAGTAAATCACTTGGTTAGATAGTTTTCAATTTTGCACGATTTCGATTATAGCTAACCTCTAATGTTTTACTGAGTGTTGTGTCTACAGATCAGGTACAATTTTCACACACACATAGAACACCTTAAAACCTTTACTGACAAGATGAATGATTTTGAGATTAAGCATGAGGATATACTGATGAAATTATTTGTTCAGTCTATGAATGAAGATGCTAGGGACTAGTATAGAGGATTGAATGAAAATAGAAAATAGTATACCATCTTGGGATGAATTTGTCAGATGTTTTAAGGAGTATGGTGAACATTTTAACTCAAGTTTTATGTTAAATGAGTTTAACAATATCAAGAAATTCCCAAAAGAAAGTATGACAAATTTTAACAATAGGTTTCAAAAGGCCATGAATAAGTTGTTTCAGATCTTGAGACTAGATGAGGAAGTGTGTTTAACAATATACTTTAATGCAGTAGATGGAAATATGTCATATATTTTGAGGGATAAAAACCCACAAAGTTTGAGGGAAGCTTTCAAGATGGCTATTAATATTGTGAGCAATAGAAAAGCATCCAGGAAGATGTGAAAAAGAGAAGATGGAAGGTTGTGGAAAGATACAAAAGGAAAATCAAGTAAGCAAAACAAGGATGAGGATAAGGTTGATAAGTTGATGCATGTGGTGAAGGACCTTACTACAAAAATTAAGAAAAATGATAAAGGATCTTATGATAATAGGCATTAGTATCAAAGGCATGACAAATTTCCAAATTTACGTGATATGCCTTATAAATTTTTTTGGAAAGATGGTAAGCTTATTTATGAAAATAAAGAGAACCAGAAGAATAAGGAAACTCATGATCCTTTGAAAAGAAATAATGCCCATAATGTAGAAAATACTCCTTGGTGTGCTACGTACAACATGCCTCATTATTTCTTCCAATGTGTTGTTGACCAAGCATTAGCAGAAAAGATGGATGATACCAGTGAACAAGTAAATTTAGATTAAGAAGATCCAGTTGTAAATATGTTCACTGTTAAGAGCTCTAATAATCTGTGCTCTTCTGATAATAAAGAACTAGTTGTAGATGTGGACATTTGGAGAAGACAATACCAAGGGTACCGGTATTAAGTATTTTCTGATTTAGAAGATGAAGCTGGTGATGTGCTACATAGTACTATAAATGTTGTGGGTGATGAAAATAAGTATCCTCATTTTAGATTGCCTAGTGAAGAAGAAAAAAGATCTCTTATTGTAGAAGTAATCAACCAATCCAAGAGTGCTTATAATTTAAGGAATAGGAAGGTGGATCCTAATCAAGGTAAACCAAGTTTTGTGTTTATCAAGGTAAATTCCTCCAAAGTTGCTGCTAAGTCTCCAAGTAAAGATAAAGACAAGAAAGAAGGTTCTAAACAAGGATAATCCTTTTCCGCTCAAGGAGAGAAAAAATAAGTGAAGTTTCATAAGAAAGCTATGTTTGACAAATGAAATAAAGTAAAGAACACTACTAATACTATATCAGAATTACCTACATTTGATATGAAACATGCTCTTACCCAAATGAAAGTTTCAGTTCCTTTGATAGAAATGTTGAAGATTAAGGAACATAGAGAGGCCACATTGTCATTATTGACAAGGATAACATATATCCCTTTTGATAATAAAAGGGAGGATAAAGAAAAGAAGACTAACTCTAAGCAAGATATCCCTATCATATATGTGGGAAATATAATTACCTGAGAGCCCTCACAAGTTTATCCCTTCTACGTGACTCTTCTCATAAATAACAAGCTTGTAAAAAATTATGTGATAGATTCTAGTGTTGCAACAAATGTAATGCCATATGGAGTGATGAAGGGATTGAGAATGGAGGTAGACACTTCTTTTGGGAGCTGATATAAAATGGATAATAGGGAGGTCCCTATAATTGGAACCTTAAAAGGAGTTGAAGTTAACATTGCTACATTCCCTAAAGAAACTTATACAATGGATTTTATTATTGTGGATACCCAAGTATATTAAGGCATGTTGTTGTCAAGAAAGTGGGCTACATCAGTTGGATGACATGTACAATTAGATTTGTCATATGCAACAATCCCAGTCAATGGGAATGAGGTAAAGTTGTATAGAGAGCCATGTGCATTGAAAACTATTGAAAAGGTAAATAATAATATGCTCAACTATTGTGTAGATGTTGACGTGGAAAATTTTAGTGTTGAGAAAATACTTCCACAATGCAAAAATAATGATCCATTGGTGGCAGAATTGCAATCACAACAAGGTGGCTTATGAAAAATGCACTTTGATGGAGCTTGTTCAAAATAAGGGTCAAGAGCCGGTGTCATGTTTATTTCTCCATCAGGTAACACTTTCAAATATTCTTTCTTGTTGGCTTTTCAATGTACAAATAATATTATTGAATATGAGGATTTGCTTTTGGGTTTGGACATTACAACTAGACATGGTATCAATTCTTTAAAAGTTTTTTGCGGATTTTGTGTTGATAGTAGCACATGTCAGATCTTAGTATGTTGTAAAAATGATAGATTAAAATATTATAAGCATGCTGTTTGGGATTAGATTGAATTATTTGACGCCTTCAATATTAAATGGATAGAAAGGTCAAAGAATATTATGGCTGATTTTTTAGCAAATGTGGCTTTGAAGAATGACGATTTGACCTTGAGTGGAGTATCAATTTTAAAAGTTAAGAGTAGGCTAAGTGTACCTGATAATGTTTACAACTGGAAAGTCTTTGAGAATGATCAAGATATACTCAATTTTATTCAGTGCCTAGACCATTATGAAGGCCAACATGTTGATTGTAATGCTTTGGTTGAGGTAATAGATAGCAAGGACAATGTTTTTGGAAATGAGGTTCTACAATTGAACTCTAATCATATCCCTAAGGGGATTGTAGAGTTAGAAGCATTGTTTAGTGGTAAGGATAATTATTTTTCAAAGAAGTCTAATTCTAAAATTGAGGATCTAGAAGAAGTTAATTTGGGATCAGAAACATTACCACAACTAGTATATATTGGAAAGAGATTAGACTCCCATGTTAGGGTAAATTTAATAAAATTATTGAGAAAACACAAGCATGCATTTTACTAGTCATATGAGGACCTAAAAGCCTAAAGGGAGGATCTGTTCCAACATGAGATTCCATTGAAATCGGATACCAAGCCTTTTAGATAATAGAAAATACCAATTAATCCATTGTTAGCCCCCAAAATGCAACAACTAATGAAAATGAGAGATGCAGGGATAGTTCAACCCATTAGACAGTCAATCTGGATTTCCAACTTGGTCCCAATGAGGAATAAAAATAGCGACATAAGGCTTTGTGTTGATTTTTGAAATTTGAATGTTGCATCTCTAAATGATAATTACTCTTTGCCTAACATGGAGACAATGTTGCATAATGTTACCAGTTGTGGTTTATTGTCAATGATGGATGGATTCTTGGGTTACAACCAAGTACTAGTAAAAGAATCAGAGTAGTTTAAGATTGCCTTTACTACTCCATGGGGGACTTATGTTTATGTTAGGATGCCATTTTGTCTCATGAATGTAGTAGCAATATTCCAAAGGGCTATTGATGTTGCATTTAAATAATTTATTGATATTTTCATGGTTACTTATCAAGATGATCTAACTACATATTCCAAGAAGGAAGAAGACCGGTCACTTAAAAAATATTTTTAATAAAGCCTTGGAGTATGGTGTGTCTTTGAATCCTAAAAAATGTCAGTTTTCTGTAACACAAGGAAAGTTACTAGGGCATATTGTGTCAAAAGAGGGAGTTAGAGTTGACCCTGAAAGAGTAGAAGCTATGCAAAAGGTCACTGCTCCAAAGAATGTCAAGGAAGTGTAGTCTTTCTTAGGACAGATAAATTTTGTGCGAAGATTTATTGAAAACTTTCCAAAAATTGTGAAACCGATAATAAATCTCTTGAAGAAGAATGCAAAGTTTGAGTGGGATGAAGAAGCACAAAGTACTTTTAAAAAGATAAAGAAAGAAATTTGAGAAGCACCTATTCTTAGGTCTCCTAATTATAATAAGCCCTTCTGACTATTTTACTTTGCATCATTTCATACAATTACAGTTGTGTTATTGAAAAAGGATGAGGAGGGATATGAACACCCTATTGCATTTTTAAGTAAATCCCGACAAGCAACAGAGATAAAATATGAAATGATGGAAAAGCAGACATATGCATTATTTAAGGTAGTTAAGGCATTCAAACCCTATTTAGTCTGTGCTAAAGTGATTGCATATGTGCCTCATGCAATAGTCAAGGACATTCTTACCCAATCGCAGGTTACTGGCAAAAGATGCAAATGGATTAATAGGGTTCAAGAGTTTAATTTGGAAATGCATATTACAAAGTTGGTATGAGGACTAGGTTTAACAAAGATTATGATATAATAGAATATGGATTTGGTTCAAGTCAATAATATTGGAGTACAAGATCAATCAATTACTAGCATTGAAAAGTAGTCTTGGTATTCTAATATTGCCTATTTTATTAAGAATGCCATATGCCCTGAGAATATGAGTGATAATCAGAAGAGAACTCTTAGGCTACAAGCCCAAAAGTACACACTAATACAGGGTGATTTGCATTGAAAAAATAGAGATGGTGTGCTATTGTTGTGCTTGGATGAATGACAGACTGATAAGGTCTTAAAATAAATGCATGTTGGGGTTTGTGGAGGACATTATTTAGCCAAAATGACTGTTCATGAGATTTTAATGGCTGGTTATTATTAGCCCTATTTATTTAAGAATACATTTAAGTTTTTGAAAAAGTGTAAATCATGTCAGAAGTTTTCTTCCAAATTGAAATATTTAGGTGCTCTATTGCTGAATCCAGTGGTAGCTGAAGCACCTTTTTCTATGTGGGGAATGGATTTTATTAGAGAGTTTATAGAGAAATCTAGTGGTGGACACAATTGGATTTTAGTTGCCACATATTATTTCACAAAATGGATTGAATTAATTCCTACCAAGAAGGCAACTAGAATGGTTGTAATTTATTTTTTAATGGATAATATACTCACCAAATTTGGTGTCCCTATTAAGTTGGTAATGGACAACGCCATGTGCTTTAGATATGAGGAAATCAAAGAGTTTTGTGATAAAAATGGGACTGTCATGTCATATTCTTCTCCTTACCATCCAAAAATTAATGGACAAGAAGAATTTGGTAATAAGAGTATTCGGCAGATTTTGAAGAAAATTTTAGAGATTAACAAAAGAGCTTGGCATTCAAAGTTAAAGCTGGCTTTATGGGCTGATAGAGTTACTAAGAAAAGAGCTACTAGAAAGTCCCCTTTTGAATTAGTGCATGGCATTCAATCAAGGTTACCATTGAATAACTTGCTTCCCGTGCATAAATTTATTAATGATGAGGAATTGGAGACAACTGATGCTCACTACTACATTTGGGGCCAAATTTTGACAGAAGTTTTTGACGGGTAACTTTTTATTATGAATTTGGTGTTTTTTTTTTTGTAATAGGCCCTGATGATGTCAGTATTCCAATGGGTGTTTAATTAACCATCGGAATTCCAAAAAATTTGGGGTATAAATCAAAAAAAGTGAAACAACCTCATCATTTTTATTTCAATTGGATAGAGGAGTGGGAGAAAAGAAGTGAAAGTTGAGTGTGGGAGAAGGTATGTGATTTATTCATCTTTCGAGCCTCTGGCATCATATTCGAATGCATTTCATTTTATTTGATCATGAATGCTCTCTGAAATGACCACATTCTACTGGTGTCATGCCCTAGCCAGTGCTTTATCTCTATTATTTGATGTTATTGGTGCTTGTGCTCAAGGATATCGATTCACTGTATTCAAATGTTTGGATTCACATTTGTTGATATTACTGGCATATATGTTTAATGACACAATTGTATATTGTTGTCACTGAAATGACCACATTCTACTAGTGTCATGCCCTAGCCCATGCTTTAACTCCATTATTTGATGTTATTGGTGCTTGTGCTCAAGGATATCCATTTTTTGAAATGTTGACAATGGTTATCAAATGGACAACCCATGAGCTTCTAGCTAGGCGCCATTTGTATTGATAGCTTAGGGAATCAAATGTATTGTATCATTGATAGTTGAGACTTTGTTAAAAGGAAATAGGACAAAGAATGATTTTTATTTAGTTTCTCTATTTTGATCCCTAAGTGGCTTACAACCCTAGAGAAGTATATGCAGATTTACATATGCAGTTGTAGGATACATAGCAGTTGATATTCACAAGAAATCCATGCATCCAATTTGAATAACAATTAATACAAAGAACTAGGGTCCTCCAATGGCCCAATAATTTGGACCTTGACTGTCCCCTCAACCAGTGACCCTACAAAACTGGGTTATCATGCAATTAGTGAGTGATCATTCATTCTCTTGCTCTGCCCTGCATCCAAACATACTGGAAATACACAATACAATGATAGCAAGTCTTTCACAATCCTCCTTCCCCTAAGGAACACTATCAACTATCCCTTCCACATAGCATTTCACTATTTTATGAGTGGATTGCACAGGAACAATTAACATTAAACAAGGAGCAAACTCCTCAACACATCTTGGAAACCATTGAATTCAATAATAAATGAAACCTAACACCAACACTATTCCTTCCATAGTTGCAGGATACATAGCTGTCAATAATTCACAAGAAATCCATGCATAAAATTTTTATAAGGATATCCTACTAATCAATAGGAATTTTCTTGATATGGCCAATGATTATGCATTTTGATGGTAGTGTGCTAGTTCAAAAGGATAATATAAATCTGAAACAATTTTTTCTGATTTTCTCAAACTATAAATGTGGTTAAAGGGAAAATATTATGTGGAAAACCCACAAACCAAGCTAACAAATGATTGTACATCAAATTATTCCTATATTCATTCAAGTATTGCTATGCTTCAGCTACCTGGACCTTTGAGCTTCATCTAGAGGAATGTGTAGCTTTAAGATAGAGTTACTTCTTGGGCCTTACAATAGGGTGGAATATGATCAAGATTTGTTTAGGCTGTATCTTTGTTAGTCCCATTGTTAGGTTCTTATGGTTCATGGTTTGAATCTATTATGGTTGTGTAAGGAATTTTTAGATGCTTTTGTTAACATAATTATTGGACAACATGATTGGAACAACTAGTTGTTGGCTATTCTACACATGAATCATAATTGTCAATGGTTCTTTGTGTTCAAGAATTCATTGATCAATCTTTGAGATTTATTGTCCCAGCTTTAAAAGAGTGATAAAAGATATAGTGAGTGCTATCTTTTCCAAGTGTTTTGTGGGTGCCATTATCTTCTAGGAGTAATTTCTGGAACCAAATTATGTTCTTTGCCTCTAGTAAATATTGCAGACACAATCATCTTCTTGGTGAAGGGTTGCTTCCATCCCCATGAGGCACTATTGCATGGTTTCCATTCCCTTGTAGTATAGTGAACCTAATTTAATAAAAGTGTGCACTATTTTGGGATCCATAATTTATGGCCCCTACATTGTGGTTGTTAGTCTAAGACATGCCTACCTTTGCATATAATAAGAGGCCAACATGAAACAAACATCTAGAAGTTAGGGGGTTGTTCCCTATCCATAATTTATTATTTAAGTGCTAAGTGATGATGGGTATATCATGTAATTCATACCTAGTGTGTCTCTTTCTTTCTCTCCACATTTCACATTAGGAGTATATGCTATAAAATACCAATGAAATCAACTATTGGTCAAATCTAATCAAAATTGCAGTATAAAGATTAAAATAGATCTTGAAGAAATATGGGAACCATTTTTGACAGATATTGTACAAATGAAGAGAATACTCCCAAGAGGAAATTCTTCAATGTGGAACAATTGAAGGACAATATTTTACTTTTATATGCACATTTGCATTGTTTTGGATATATTTCTAAGATAACAAAACCATAGAAAGAATAGCATATAGAAGAAAGTAAAGAATAATGATCATATTTTGAGATATTGTGGAAACTTAAAGGAAAGAATGCTTGGTGGGGTTATCATGCAATCAGTGAGTGATCCTTCATTCCCCCCTCTTCTAGTGACCCTTCAAAACTAGGTTATCATGCAATCAGTGAGCGATCCTTCATTCTCCTAGTCTGCCCTACATCCAAACATATTAGAAATACACAATACAATGATAACAAGCCTTTCAAAATCCCCCTTCCCTCAAGGAACACTATCAATATCTAGACCTTGACTATCCCCTCAACTAGTGACCCTTCAAAACTAGGTTATCATGCAATCAGTGAGTGATCCTTCATTCTCCTGGTCTGCCCTACATCCAAACGTATTGGAAATACACAATAAAATGATAACAAGCCTTTTAAAATCCCCCTTACCTCAATGAATTACTATCAACATCCGGACCTTGACTGTCCCCTCAACTAGTGACCCTTCCAAATTGGGTTATCATGCAATCAGTGAGTAATCCTTCATTCTTCTGGTCTACCCTGCATCCAAACATATTGGAAATACACAATACAATGATAACAAGTCTTTCAAAATCCCCCTTACCTCAAGGAGCACTATCAAAAAGTGATCCTTTTCCTTATCAGCCATATCAAATGTTTCATTGAAGTCACGACCAAGAATGAAGATCACCTTACCCATACCATTCATGGATTCTGAAATGTTGTTCCAAACTCTTGAAAAGTTTTCTATTGCTTCTTATTGCTTCTTTAAATACTTCTTCTACCACAATGTCCTCCTGCCCCATCTTCTTGATCTTCCTGGCTAAAGCGGATGAATCCACACACAATAATCCAAAATGAAGGGTTTTGTATCCTTTAATGAATCTCAGTCACTAGTAATGCATGGATAGTCAAACCAGTAGTCTCCAAAGCATTCAATAAGTGAACATGAATGTTTGAAAACTTTCCTCTCAACTTCCCCAACCACTCCTAATCGGTTAGAGGGATTAGTTGATTGTTTAGACACTAAAACATCTTAAACATACTTTATCTGATATGATGAATTGTAATATCAACAAACATGAATCCAAACATACTTTATCTAATATGATAGTAACATGCTAAATTGAACCAATGGCATGTTCTTCATGTGGTACAAGGAAGATTTGGCTATCAAATCTTCCTTCGTGCAAGCTAAGCATGAGAGAAGGTATGTGATTTCTTCATCTTTGATTGGTATCTTTGACGGGCAACATCTTTCGAGCCTTTGGCATCATATTTGACCACAAATTTCAAATTCATTGCATTTTATTTGATCATGAATGCTCACTGAAATGATCGCATTCTACTGGTGTCATGCCCTAGCCCGTGCTTTATCTCCATTATTTGATGTTATTGGTGCTTGTGCTCAAGGATATCGATTCACTATTTTCAAATGTTTGGATTCACGTTTGTTGATATTACAATTCATCATATCAGATAAAGTGTGTTTAAGAATTTTTAGTGTCTAAACACTCAACTAATCCCTCTAACCAATTTGGAGTGGTTGGAGAAGTTGAGAGGAAAGTTTTCAAACATTCATATTCACTTATTGAATGCTTTGGAGACTACTGGTTTGACTGTCCATGTGTTAATATTTAGAAGAGATCATAAAGTATTTAAAGACATTCTTACATGTTTGGAGAGGTTTAAGAGGCACTTATCATGACTTTACCCTCACAAACAATGGCATAGATTGGTTTTACTAAGTTTCCTTTCTCTATTTTGAGGTTTCCTTTCTATGCCGCAGGGGTACAGTTAGAGGGTTCATTGACAAAATGATCCTTTGAATGGTTACTATGATATGAATGATTTGATATAGAATATTGCTCATTTTACTTGAAGTTTGGAATAGCTTGTGCAAGAGTGAAAGTAGTTTTGATCATTTTAGTTGTGACTGTTCCTCTACACAGTCAGAAAATGTAACTATCTAATAATTATATGTAATGTTGAATGGATTAAATTATTTATTCTTGGTAGAAGTGAATGGAAGGAATAGTGTTCATGTTAGGTTTCATTTATTATTGAATTCAATGGTTTCCAAGATGTGTTGAGGAGTTTGCTCCTTGTTTAATGTTAACTGTTCCTGCACAATCCACTCATACAACAGTGAAATGCTATGTGATTGATAATTTCATACAACTGGTCCTTTGGTGTGTATTAAATACAATCCAGTCACTTATTGAATGATTTGGAGACTACTGGTTTGACTGTCCATGCATTACCAGTGTTTGAGATTCATTAAAGTATACAAAACCCTTCATTTTGGGGTTATTGTGTGTGGATTCAAATGTAAGTTTGATTTGGTTAATGTTTAGAAGAGATCAATAAAGTATTTAAAGACAATCTTACATGTTTGGAGAGGTTTGAGAGGCACTTATCATGAATGTACCCTCACAAACAATGGCATAGACTGGTTTTACTAAGTTTCCTTTCTCTATTTTGAGGTTTCCTTTCTTTGCCGCAGGGGTACAGTTAGAGGGTTCATTGACAAAATGATCCTTTGAATGATTACTATAAATATGAATGATTTGATATAGCATATTTCTCATTTTACTTGAAGTTTGGAATAGCTTGTACTTGAAGTTTGGAATAGCTTGTGCTTGTGCTAGAATTATTGGTAGAAGTGAATGGAAGGAATAGTGTTGGTGTTAGGTTTCATTTATTATTGAATTCAATGGTTTCCAAGATGTGTTAAGGAGTTTGCTCCTTGTTTAATGTTAACTGTTCCTGCACAATCCACTCATATAACAATGAAACGCTATGTGATTGACAATTTCATACAACTGGTCCTTTGGTGTGTATTAAACAAAATAGAATTTTCAGCATATTATTATCATTCTATTTCTTTGTTGTAAACATGCCATTGGTTCAGTTTTGTAAATTTTTTTTCGTGTACAATTTTTTTTCTTCTATTTTTTCCATTTGATAACCATAGTCAACATTTCAAAACAATGAATAACATCAAATAATGGAGATAAAGCATGGGCTAGGGCACGACACTAGTAGATTAAAACTGAACCAATGACATGTTTACAACAAAGAAATAGAATGATAATAATATGCTAAAAATTCTATTCTTTTTAATACATGCCAAAGGACCAGTTGTATGAAATTGTCAATCACATAACATTTCACTGTTGTATGAGTGGATTGTGTAGGAACAATTAACATTAAACATAGCCAGTGTTCTCTTTACTTTCTCAAATCTCTGCAAGTCAAGAACATTAGAGTTGTATAATACATTATTAGTATCCTTTTTCCATGGGTCCTAGGTCTTTGGGTCCATGAAAAGGAAATAGATTACAAAATACACTTCAAAACAAAGGAAAAACTTAGCAAATTCAGTCTAAATCATTGTAGATTAAGGAACAGTCATGCTAATAGTTCCTCTAAGTCTTCCAAAACATTTATTGAACTCCCCTAAAGTCCTATTGGATCCCCAAATTGCTTAATCCAATCAACTTACATCAGGATCATGAAAAACTTCAAAGGATTAAAAACATTACTTGGAACAATCAAATCATTATGCTTTCAAATCAATTACCTATCGACATATCCCTTGTGAGGGAGAGAAGCCAAACACATAAAGAACATGCACATAAACACAATAGCTAAAAAACTTAAATGGAATACACCAAGAAGTACCAAATGATGAATGCTCAATTGTTGTAATGGCAAAGCATCAGAACTGTCCATTTTTAGAACTTGATTTTATAGTCTAAATGATTTTTCTATAGTCGTAATGATTTTTCTAGAACTTGATTTTCTAGTCTTAATGATTTTTCTATAGTCCTAATGATTTTTCCATAGTACTCTTAATGATTTATCTAGAACTTGATTTTCTAGTCTTAATGATTTTTCTATAGTCCTAATGATTTTTCTATAGTACTCTTAATGATTTTTCTAGAACTTGATTTTCTAGTCTTAATAGTACTAATGATTTTTCTATACTCTTAATGATTTTTCTTTCATCCTAATGTTTGTTGCTCTTGATAAATTAGGCCTTGAATTTGAATTTTTGTTCACTATTTTATTTTAGTTTGATATTTCATTCATTTTTCATATACACAGAGACTACACACGCTGATAAAAAAATGAGCTATTTGATTAAGGTTAACTATTCATGATAAACAGTCAATATTTCTGATGGTACTCCTTGGTGTATTTCATTTTAAAATAATCATGTTTCTATGGCTATGATAAATTTCCCTTTGTGTTGAGAAAATTAGAGTTGAAAAAATGGTTGCAAACAAATCATCCTTCTTCCACCAACATTCTAGTCAATGTACAATTAACGAGTCATTCCATTCAAGAAAGACCATGTCTGACAATATCAACGCATAACAAAATAAAGAGTATGTAGAATTTAGTGATTGTATCTTCCATTAGAGCCACTTCATATGCACAGGTGATGAACATGCATATTTTCTTGAGCGCTATTGTGAGCTTACCCAGCAACACATGTACTATTGTGAAAATCACCACAAATCTATTTGCTGCTGGGTCTAGCTCCTAGTATTGCTTGGTCAAATATGGATATTTTTCACCTATGCATATACCTTCTATGATCAACTCTTATATGCATAGGTGATGAACATTCAAATTTTCCTAAGCAGTACTTTGAGTAGTCCTCCAACACATATACTATTGTGAAAATCATCACAAGTCCATTTGTTGGAGGAAATCTCATAGTACACATGTTTGGAGGCTAGGTCTGAAGGAAACAAGAGAATTTGAAGAGTCACGAGTCTTAAGATTGTACTTAATATAGCCAAGCTTCATTCAATGGTACATTCAAACATGAAACAAACCATTCTTAAACTAGATTAAACTAGTAAACCAAAAGACACACTGATTATAAGTAACCCAGTAAACCAAAGGACATGCTTTTACTACTAAGTCTCTATTTTTTGGGCATACTAATTATAAGTACTTGACATATATCACAAATGTTGCTAATTAAGGTTGGCGGGATAATTACACCTATCCTGAAAAAAGACTATCAAATCAATTACCTATCAATGTATCCCTTGCAAGAGAGAGAAGCCAAACACATAAAGAACATGCACATAAACACAACAACTGAAAAAATTAAATGGAATACACCAAGAAGTACCAAATGATGAATGCTCAATTGTTGTAATGGCAAAGCAATATTAGAACCATCCATTTCTAGAACTTGATTTTTTTAGTCCTAATGATTTTTCTTATTTCTTGTCTGTGCTTGGTGACATGATTTTGAACATTGGTGACATACTTAAATGGAATACACAATACCAAATGATGAATGCTCAATTGTTGTAATGGCAAAGCATTAGAACCATCCATTTCTAAAATTTGATTTTGTATAGTCTTAATTATTTTTCTATAGTCCTAATGATTTTGAAAATTGTTGACAAAGAGTGTTTCTTTTTCTGATTATAGTATAAATGATTTTTCTATAGTTGTAATGATTTTTCTTATTTCTTGTCTTTTGTCCCTTTTTGATTTCCTATGTCTATGCTTCATGATAGGATTTTTTCACCTTCTTTTGATGATATATTTCATTCAGTCTATGTGGAATACTATTTTGTTCACTATTTTATTTCAGCTTCATGCTTCTTTCATTTTTCATATACACAGAGACTACACATGCTAATAAAAAAATAAGCTATTTGATTTAGGTTTACTTTTCATTATTGTAAATGGTTAATATTTCTGATGGTACTCCTTGGTGTATTTCTTATAAAAATAATCATATAAAAATAATAAATGTAGTAATGATGGTGTGGTGCATTATTGATATATAGGCTCGATGACTCTTGTCAATGTGCCAAACTATCAATGTGGTGGTGGGCAGTGTGTGTTGAAGACTTCACGGACACCGAACAACCCTGGACGATAATTTTGGTGCTGCCCAAATAGAAAAAAGGTTGCTAATGTGTATATATTTAATGTTTCTAATGTAAATACTATTCATTATAATATAAGAACTAATGTAGACTGGGCATCACAGGGAAATAATGGTTGCGAATACTTTAGTTGGGTCGATGAAAACTCATCTGCATCTATCCGCCCATCTCCACTTATTCACGATGAAGGATTTGAGTGCAAAACATGTTAGGCTAGGGAAAATTTTGAAATTATATTTTTACGATGCCTTCTCTGTATTGTAATCACATATCTTTGTTGCGACCATATGCAGAGATGAACTCAAGAATTAGTTAGTTTAGTATTTTCATATTGTAACTAATATTTTAATATGGATATGACGTAACTTCTCTTTGCCTCAAGTGTGCATATATATGGTTTACATCTTTTTTAAAAATAATTCTTCATGTTTATGACTCAGGTGAGCCCCAATCTGCTATCAATCACATGATTTAATGTATAGTGTTTTCTTGGTTATTCCATTTGTTCCTTGACCTTAACTATGGATTGACTATCATTTTCAAGCTTGAGCGTGGCTTCATACCATGCACCGTCTGTAGATTTGTATGCAATGCTGATTTACAAACATAAATAATGCATTGAATGTAATGTACGAACGTTGCATGGTATGAAGTCTTGCTAAAGTTTGAGCATCCTCCCTTATTCCAGTGAGGGATTGGAATGAGTTCATTTTGGATGCAAAGGAGAAAGGGGATACTCAAAGAGGAATTACACCAGCAAATGAGAGAAGAAGGTATAAACATTTTAATAGATTTTTATTATTAAATAATGAAATTTGCATATACTAGTGTTCTAAGCCTCCTCATTACATGATTTAAGGTCTTAGTCCACAGACAAATTAAATTAAACTTACTATCCAAAACACATAAAAACCATGCACATAAACATGACAACTGAGAAACATAAATGTAGATTTCACAATAGTTGAGAAACATAATTGTAGGCATCATAGTCACAATCTTTTGGAGACAACGTAATTGAGTTGTGTACCCAAGCGATGGAGAGAAACTTCTGCACCCCTGATTCCAAGTTGAATACATCTGTTGGAGGACCTTGTATTCATGAGAAACAAATGTAGTCAACTTGGAATCAGAGGTGCAGGAGTTGCTCTCCATCATCTGGGTATACAACTCAATTATGTTGTCTCCAAAAAAATGTGACCACGATGCCTACAATTATGTTTCTCAGCTGTTGTGTCCCAGGACCCCTTATGACCCTTTATGACCATTTACGACCCCTAAGAATACATCTTAAAGGTCTTAAAATGTTGTAAAGGGTCATAAGAGGCTCCTAGGAGGGGCCAGATGAGCTTCCACCTTCACTTGGTTGGCCCTATTAAGTAGAGAATGTTAAAATATTCTCGAAACAAAGAGAAGCTCAATAATTTAAGGTCTCAGTCCATAGAGATGCTGAAAAAATGATGAGAATCAATGATGGAGAGTTTTTAGATTCTGAGAAGACGTATATGGAGTGGAGGCTAGATTGAGTACCAGTGCAGAGATGATGATTCAGTAACCTACGTCTATAAAACCTTCATAATTATCCCATCTTTGGCCTCCACTCATTCCTCTTCTAAAAAATGGTTATCTAGAAACTTTGGATACTATTTATCATCCATGCACGAAATGTGCTAGTGATTGTATAAAATTACTTTAGGCCTTCAGTATTGATGAGATGTACACATGTAAAATGTTTTTGCGAGACTGGGATCAATTTGTGCAGTGTACATAAATGCAAGGCGGTGATTATTCTTGATGATCGATAGGTATAAGTCTTCTAGGCCTTACCCAGTAGCTAAGACTAAAGATAACATAGCTCAAGAGACCATCATAGGTTGTCTCTTTCTTTAGTCTATACCTTTCATTAGCTCATCAAATTCAGGGATTTGAAAGAATTTAATAGAATATTTTCATGACAACATATATTATTTAAATTGATGTTGCATGAATTTATCTACTTCATGCACTTGTAGACTATTAGGATAGAGATAAAGAAGCATTTTATGTTAAGTTCCAACATAAAGTGAGTAAATTTGTTTTAAGTAAGAAAACAATGATAACATGAATGCGTATGAAATTGAAATGTAGCCTACTAATTCTTTCTGTACACAACCTGTGCATGTTGATGACAATGAGGATGTGCATCACATTAATACAAGTAAACATCTTAAATTGATTGGTGTAGTAATACAAATTTAATTGTAATTGGTGTTTGGATTAATGTAACAATTTGTATTGCAGCTGTAGAGAGTGTAGAGGCCATTGCTAATGAGCACGTTGAGGTTGAGGCCGAGGCCAGACAAACTGACCTCGATGTTGATGATGTGACTAGATCAGGTAAAGAGCTATACGATTATGGCCTGTAAAGCACTAAAATACTTTAAAATGTTTTTAATGTTTTTAATAATAATAAAATGTTTTTAATTTAACCTTTTTATATGTTATTGCAGATGACCCCCCTTTGCATCAACAGAGAACTAGGCATGCATTGAGATCTAATGAGAGGGTAGATGATCATCATGATGATATCGATACTCCTCTTAATGATTACTTCTTAAAAACTAGAAATCAAAAGAAAAAAAGAAATGATTGTCATCTATGCACCTTAATTGATAATGACTGATTTTTATATGCCAATGAATTTAATTATGTTGTATTGAATGTTCATAAATTTTATAATGTGTTAATGAATGTTATTGTGTGATAATTAATGAATGTCACATTTTATTAAATGTGTGAATGAATGTTAATGATTGTTATTGTGTGATAATTAATGAATGTTACATTTTATTAATGGATGAAATAATGAATGAATGTTAGATGTTAACGGGGAATTTAGAGTGATGTTAGGGGGGGGGTGGGTGGGGCCAAATGAGCTTCCACCTTCACGTGGTTGGCCCTATTTAGTATAGAATATAAAACTATTCTTGAAACAAAGTGAATCTCAATAAGTTTGTTCCTTATATAGGGTCTCAAGTGTAGCCTTTATCCCACTCTCAACATTGCAAGGCTTCAAGTGGTGTTCTAAGATTGGTTTCTCCATCTCCCACTGACATCTTATCTTTCTCCTAAGAACTCTCATTGAGCTTTGATACATGGATGAGCAAAAGATGTCCCTTACAGGCTACACACATATAATATGGTAGATCTAGGGAACAAATATACTACAACATAGAATGAGTCAACTTGAATCTATAGTTTCTTCATTCACAATGAAAATTCAAATTACAAGCCATATTTTAGATTTAATATTCATATTCATCTTCATCATGATCATAGTCATCATGGTCAGCATTTGGTTCAACTTCATTTGAACCACACTTCATTCTGGGTACCATTATAAGGCATGGAGTGTGGTCATACCCATGTTACCATAATAATGAGTTAGCCTATAAAATTATGAATAAAATATTGCAGGTGCACCCGGGATTGGCCCAAGCACCCAAGTTCCTACCAAAGGAACCCAAGTTGAACCTAGAGGAGAACAAAAGTAGAACCGGAACCCAGCCTCAAACAAAGAACCGGATAACTTGGCTTTTTTCTAATTCAAGTTTATTTCTGAATTCTTCTCTAATTCCAACCTGATTATTCCATATTTTGTTTTCCAATTTTCCTTCTTCCTCACTCCAAATTATGTTATGTTGTTATTTCCTTTTACTAATTGTGCTATTTCAAGGATCACCACCCATGACTTGGTTAAGATGATGAATGTTGTCAATGCCTTTATTAACAAGGAATCACCACCTGCCATTAATGAATATTCAGATCCAAGTATTGAGAGATGCTAGAAAACAATAGTATGAGCCAACTCTTTGAAGAAAAATAGCTGGACAAGACCGCAAACTTGATCATCAAAATGCACTGAAGAAGAGAAGAATTAGTCAAAAGGTTACAACTAGATTAGGTGGTTGTCAATTGGCAGGTCCCATAGGCTGCTTGGGCCTCATGGACATTATTAAAATCTTTCATTCATTCAATGATCATTGTTTCCTAAGGGTAATCACTGTTTGTGTCTGCATTATGACATGCATGCTGTGAGGTTTGTCAGAAGTGGGGGTATGACATGCTGGTTGGATTATGACATATTGACACTTACACCATGAAGAACATAAGTGATTAAATAGAAAGAGAGGACCAACTAAACCATCTTGTGGTCAGTCTATATCACATTGAGAAACAACTTCAAGACTCAAGAATTAAAAAAATCAAAAGTTTCTTCAAGACCATGAATGATCAACAACATTCCATCAGAAAACAAAACACTAATCTATGTTATCATTAAGCCATAAAATATGTCTTTAAAGTTTAGAAGCATCACAAAAACTTTCAAGAAACATAGTACTATCCAAAATATGTCTTTAAAGTTTATTTCTAATGATTATGATGATGTTGATGTTGATGTCTATAATTTATTTCACTTACTGATGCCTAGATTGAATTTTGAATTGCCAGGCTGGAGAATGCTTTCAAAGTTTAGGGTCTATTCCACATGATACTCTTAGTTACAGCTCAAATGCAACTCAACATATTTTTGATGCTGGGCAACGCACTGTAGAAATTCATCCGCAGGTGAAATTTAAGGTTGTGAATCTTGGCATTGCTAATGGTATTACTTTTCCTCACATTTCATATTTGTGAAAATGTTTCTTGGCACTATCTTCTTTTTCAATTCCTATATTTGCAGCTTTTTAGATCAGTAACTAAAGCATTACATGTATTTTTTCAAAGTTTATTCTAACACTATATTATATCTTATTCTTATTACAATGTTCTTTGTTGTGGGGTAGGAGGTCAATCTTCATTGTCTTCATTATGGGGGATAGTGAAGATTTCTTTGAAAAATAGGTCTTCTTTAGTATCTTATAATAACATGCTAAATTGATAAAGGTGTTATGGGCATTTAATCTGCAATTACTAATACATTAAGCATATTATTACTATGCTTAATGTTCTATTTAAATGCATTTAACAGAAAAAACAAATTTACAAAACTGAACCAATGGCATGTTTACAACAAAGATGTTTGAGGAGTTTGCTCCTTGTTTAATGTTAACTGTTCCTGCACAATCCACTCATACAATAGTGAAATGATATGTGGAAGGGATGGTTGATAGTGTTCCTTGAGGGAAGGGGGATTGTGAAAGACTTGTTATCATTGTATTGTGTATTTCCAATATGTTTGGATGCAGGGCAAACTAGGAGAATGAAGGATCACTCACTAATTGCATGATAACCCAGTTTTGAAGGGTCACTGGTTGAGGGGACAGTCAAGGTCTGGATGATGGGGGCATTGGAGGACCCTATTTCTTTTTATTAATTTCTATTCAAATTGGATGCATGGATTTCTTGTGAATTATCAGCTGCTATGTATCCTGCAACTGCATCGATAAATCTGCATATACTTCTCTAGGGTTGTAAGCCACTTAGAGATCAAAATAGAGAAACTAAATAAAAATCATTCTTTATCCTATTTCCTTTTAAAAAAGTCTCAACTATCAATGCTACAATACATTTGATGCCCTAAGCTATCAATAAAAATGACGCCTAGCTAGAAGCTCACGGGCTATCCATTTGATAACTGTAGTCAACATTTCAAAAAAATGGATATCCTTGAGCACAAGCACCAATAACATCAAATAATGGAGTTAAAGCATGGGCTAGGGCACGAAACCAGTAGAATGCAGTCATTTCAGTGACAACAATATACAATGGCGTCATTAAATGTGCCAGTAATATCAACAAATGTGAATCCAAATATTTGAAAACCAATGGGATGTTTACAACAAAGGTCTAATAGAACTCCCAACAATTCTTAAACATACTTTATCTGATATGATGAATTCTTAAACAATTAAGGTTGGAGTAGAAATAGTTATCACACATTTTTTTTTTGTGGTACAAGGAAGATTTGGCTAGGTCAAATCTTCCTTCATGCTAGCAGTCTACAGAATTAGACCTTTATTAACAATTGATCATATCAGATAACTAGTATGTTTAAGAATTGTTGGGACCGGTCCTTTGGCATGTATTAAACATAATAGAATTTTCAGCATATTATTATCATTCTATTTCTTTGTTGTAAACATGCCATTGGTTCAGTTTTGTAACTTCACTATTGTATGAGTGGATTGTGCAGGAACAGTTAACATTAAACAAGGAGAAAACTCCTCAACACATCTTGGAAACCATTGAATTCAATAATAAATGAAACCTAACACCAACACTATTCCTTCCATTCAATTCTACCAAGAATAAATCATTTAATCCATTCAACATTACATATAATCATTAGATAGTTACATTTTCTGACTATGTAGAAGAACAGTCATGACCAAAATGATAAAAAATACTTTCACCCTTGCACAAGCTATTTCGAACTTCAAGTCAAATGAGAAATATGCTATATCAAGTCATTCATATTCATAGTAACCATTCAAAGGATCATTTTGTCAATGAACCCTCTGACTGTATCCCTGTGGCGGAGAAATGAAACCTCAAAATAGAGAAAGGAAACTTAGTAAAACCAGTCTATGCCACTATTTGTGAGGGTACAGTCATGATAAGTGCCTCTAAAACCTCTCCAAACATGTAAGATTGTCTTTAAATACTTTATTGATCTCTTCTAAACATTAACCAAATCAAACCTACATTTGAATCCACACACAATAACCCCAAAATGAAGGGTTTTGTATCCTTTAATGAATCTCAGTCATTGGTAACGCATGGACAGTCAAACCAGTAGTCTCCAAAGCATTCAATAAGTGACTAGATTATATTTAATACATGCCAAAGGACCAGTTGTATGAAATTGTCAATCACATAGTATTTCACTGTTGTATGAGTGGATTATGTAGGAACAGTTAACATTAAACAAGGAGAAAACTCCTCAACACATCTTGGAAACCATTGAATTAAATAATAAATGAAACCTAACACCAACACTATTCCTTCCATTCACTTCTACCAAGAATAAAGCATTTAATCCATTCAACATTACATATAATCATTAGACAGTTACATTTCCTGACTGTGTACTAGAGGAACAGTCACAACCAAAAGGATCCAAACATTTGAAAATAGTTAATCGATATCCTTGAGCACAAGCACCAATAACATCAAATAATGGAGATAAAGCATGGGCTAGGGCATGACACTGGTAGAATGCGGTCATTTCAGAGAGCATTCATGATCAAATAAAATGCAATGCATTTGAAATTTGTGGTCAAATATGATGCCAGATGCTCGAAAGATGAAGAAATCACATACGAAGAACATGCCATTGGTTCAGTTTTGTAAATTTGTTTTTTGTGTAATTAGTAATTGGAAGATTAAATGCAGATAACACCTTTATCAGTTTAATTAGCATGTTATTATCATATCAGATAAAGTATGTTTAAGAATTGTTGGGACTGGTCCTTTTGCATGTATTAAACATAATAGAATTTTTAGCATATTATTATCGATCTATTTCTTTGTTCTAAACATGCCATTGGTTCAGTTTTGTAGTTTTTTTTTTGTGTTAAATGCATTTTTCATGAGGAGGGGTCTTGTTCTGAGGAGATTGATGAAGATTGTGCACCTCAAAAACCAATTCATAAGGTACCAATCATGTTTCCTATTCGCTTATATTTTTGGATTGGTAAATCTCCTTATAAGTTTAATGTCCTTTCTTTTGATTATTATGGATGAGATATATATCATACATTTAACATTCAACTTCTTTACATTTTAGAACATGTAGTGTGTTTTTTGAGGATTTTACCAAATCAACTTTTAACATAAACTGAAAACACCAAATTGATATCTTTCCCTTTCAACTTGACAAAATATTTGCATTTGACCAATAACTGCAAGCAACTAAATGATAAATCCACATACCTATATCTTTTTAAAATACTTGGAACATCAAAAAGATGGCTAAGTGGCTACTACCATGATTTTTATCTACTGAATATGGGAAAAAAGCACCAAAAAGAATTGAATAGAAAACATGATTGGTCATTTTAGAGAGAATTCATGATCAAATAAAATGCAATGCCTTCTCTCGCACTTGATCAGCTTTCACCCACTCATTTTCTCCCACTCCTTTTCTTTACAATCAAAATAAAAATGATTTGTCCATTTCAAAATAGTGAATTGATATCCTTGAGCACAAGCACCAATAACATCAACTATTTTGATATGTGGGTACTTGAATTTTGGCAAGAGTTCTTTTATTAATAAGATTACTCTGCAAGCTTGAAGAAGCAGTATATTTTGGCAAATGAAGAGTGGAAAGATGATGATGTTCCTGAGATCATGGATGGACACAATGTTGTAGATAGAATGGGAAGACATCTTTCTAGCCTGACCCTAGATCCTTCGACAATTGGGGTAGGATCCAGACCCAGGCTAAAAAGATGTCTTCCTTTTTATTGTGGAATATAGGCTCTTCTACTATAGCAATGAAAGACTGCGATGTAGATATCACAACAGCTGAGAAATAATGACAGACTACGATGTAGGCATCATGGTCACATTTTTTTTGGAGACACAACATAATTGATTGCTATTCCTAGATGATGCAAAGAAACCACTACTTTGCATCATCTGGGAAAACCACTTAATTATGTTGTGTCTCCAAAAAATTGTGACCATGATGCCTACATATATGTTTCTGAGCTGTTGTGTCCTAGGACCCCTTATGACCCTTTACGATCCCTAAGAATACATCTTAGAGGTCTTAAAATGTTGTAAAGGGTCATAAGAGGTTCCTAGGAGGGGCCAGGTCAGCTTCCACCTTCACGTGGTTGGCCTTGTTAAGTAGAGAATGTTAAACTATTCTTGAAACAAAGAGAAGCTCAATAATTTAAGGTCTCATTCTACGGAGATGCTGAAAAAATGAAGGGAATCAATGATGGAGAGTTTTTAGATTCTGAGAAGACATATATGGAGTGGAGGCCAAATTGAGTACCAGTGTAGAGATGATGATTCAGTAACCTACATCTATAAAACCTTCACAATTATCCCTTCTTTGGCCTCCACTCATTCCTCTTCTCAAAAATGGTTATCTAGACACTTTGGATACTGTTTCTCATCCATGCACAAAATGTGCTAGTTATCATATAAAATTACTTTAGGCCTCCAGTATTGATGAGATGTACAAGTGTAAAATGTTTTTGTGAGACTGGGATCAATTTGTGCAGTGTACATAAATGCAAGGCAGTGATTAGTCTCGATGATCGACAGGTATAAGTCTTCCAGGCCTTACCCAGTAGCTAGGACTAAAGATAACGTAGCTCAAGAGACCATCATAGGTTGTCTCTTTCTTTAGTCTATATTATTGACATAATGTTTTACCTTTCATTAGCTCATCAAATTTGGGGATTTGAAAGAATTTAATAGAATATTTTCATGACAACGTATATTATTTAAGTTGATGTTGCACAAATTTATCTACTTTGTGCACTTGTAGACTATTAGGATGATGATAAAGAAGCATCTCCTCCCATGGCCATGCTTCTTTATCATCATCCTCATAGTCTACAAGTGTACAAAGTAGATAAATTCGTGCAATGTCAACTTAAATAGTATATGTTGTCATGAAAATATTTTATTAAATTCTTTCAAATCCCAGATTTGATGAGCTAATGAAAGGTAAAACATTCTGTCAATAATATAGATTGAAGAAAGAGAAAACCTATGATGGTCTCTTGAACTGTGTTATCTTTAATGTGCATATCCGTCAATTTTTTGACACTTTATAATTCATTCCGACAGAAGTGCTATACATTTGATAGATACAATGTCAAAGAAAAATACTTTACGATAATTCTTGTGACAATAATGCTATACATCCGATAGGGAAACCTATCGAAGATATGCTACACTACCGTCACTCTTTCGATAGTTCAAATGTCATAGATATCCAATTTTTGACTTAATATTCCAACAGTAATGCTATGTCACCGATGGATTTATCTGTCAGAAGTTGGTGGTAGATCTATCACTATTCCAACAGTTCTAATGTCAGAAGGGATATCTTTTCGACAGTTAGTTCTGATAGTGATTGTATATTTCTGATAGGTCTGTGTGTCAAAATTCTGATAGACGGACCATAGGAAATGTTGTAACAAAGCTGTTATCATGTGCAAGTTTGCGACATAAAGGGGTATTGGTAAACTGACAGATGTCTCTTCCATCACAATTTCCAACACAAAAATTGTGACAGACACATGTGTCAAAATGCTGACAAATTAGCGTTGCTAATCTGAAAAATGGCCGTCAGAATTTGACCTCAAATGTACTAGTGGCTATATAGGATAGAATGGTGAAACTTGTAGAAATAGAGGAAATTAAGAGGGAGGGACATAAGAAGAACTTGAAGGCCCAACAAAAAATGAAATATTTGTTTGATAAAAGATCCAGTAATAATAATTTTAAACTTGATGACATGGTACTTCAAAGAAATGCTAGAGTAGAAGACAAGGGAAATAATAAGAAGTTTGAATCCTTGTGGTTGGGTCCTTATATTGTTCATCAGGTACATGGAAATGATTCATAATTTTTGAGAAACTTGGATAATGAGGTACAGGAATTTCGAGTGCATGGACAATTCCTAAAACCTTTCTTTAATTAAATTTTATTTTCCATGCACAATAGTCATGTATATTTGTATATGTTTTAGGTGTATATTTTCTTTAAGTTATGTGTGTGTTCTGCATCCTAGAGTTCTAGTTTCTTGCCCTGATTTTACAATCAGGCACCCTCAGTCGGAGCCACTGTTGGTCATATTTTTTCCATCATGTATCTTGGTTTGGCTTAGGTTTTTGTTCTAGTTTTGTCCTACTTTTGGTTAAAGTTTTCTTCTCTCCTTTTTATCTTGAGCGCATGTCTTTTAGAGGGTGACTAAGTATGGTTTTTAAGTGAATTTTACCTTTTATGTTTAGTTTCCAACTCACCAACTATTAAAGTGCCAATCTCTAGATCATGGGATCTTTCATGAATGTTAAGTTAACCTCTATAAGTGGGGGATTGTTAAGTGAAAGACTTCTTAACTAGCTCAAAAACTCTTTATTATAGTTTATGTCAACCTTAGAGACCTTGTGAGTATGAGTTTTAAGCCATTTATCATTAACTCGTAGATCCCTTTTAATAAATGAGCTATTTTCCTTTCAAGTTAAGGAGATTTTTGTAGGTGTCCATGTTGCAACATATTATGAAGGTTAGATCTACAATGGTCATTGGTTCACAAGGTATCTATGGGTATTCTCTTTATCTTGGTGAGTCAAAAATAATGTGATAAGTGGTAGTTGTTTAAAGAAGACTAAAGGCTTTGTCGCTAGCTCCTGAAGTGATTGAACGGTTAAGGGAAATAGTTAGCGAGCTTGCAATAAAATAAAATGATAGATAGAAACATGTTGTTGCTAGGTCCTAGAAGGAAATGACGATTAAGAAGGAATGCTAGCGACCTAGCAAGTGTGTATTTGGGTTCGATCACTAACTTGTTGTGGTTAGTGAAGCTTGATGAAAAATGTTAAGGAATTTATGAGGCTTCTGCATAAAGTGAAGAGAAGTAAAAGGTCTAGAAAATCATTATTTGACATCTAGAGTTACCCATTGGAATGCATAGTTATGTTTCAAAATTATAACAGAAAAGTCAAAGTTATTACAGTATATCAACTTGGAAAGGAATTTATGAGGCAAAGATCGTTATGAAGATTACATGATGATGAAGACAATGCATTTAGGTGATGGCATGAAAACAACTCAAGAAGCTATAAAAGAATGTGTGTTGTCTATTTTCAAGAACTTTTCCTTTTGCGCTTTTCCATATTTTCTGTGCATGGAAAAGGTGATTGTAGAGCCATAATTCATGTAGTTGCAAAGAATTTTTTCTTAGTTGTAGGTTTTAGAAGCATATCAAGATGAGTCAATCAACCACTGGGTCGCGCACCAAAATTATACAATTTTAACTAACTTTTTGTTGATGTTTGGACATTAGAAGATCACATTTAGGACTTTGGATTGCATACAAGAAATTAGATTGCACCTGGTCAAAACAGGATCATACCCAAGGTTTCTTGAATCACATATGGCATGTATCACATTTGATTAACTTTGTGTCATTTTTGGAATCCTTAATCGCATTCAAGAAATATGATTGCATCTGGTTAAATATTGAATCAACATCTGGTTAATTTGATTGAAATTTTGATTTTTCTAATAGCTAATGGGCGATTGTTGTTATTTTATTTGATCATTATAGCTTAACAGTGGATTGTAGGTCAAATTGTCCAAGATAATAGCCATAAAACTACTAATGGATTTTTTTGTAGGTTGCTTCAAAGGAAAATCAACCAAACTTTCATGCTTGTGGTTTTTAAGAATTTAAGTACAATTTGAAATCAATTTTCAATCTATTCAGAGGATTATGCTCTTTTCCCTTTGGGAAAATTAGAAACTCAAAAGTTAGATTGAGATTTGGAGTCAAATTGGAGTTAATTGAACTTAGAATTTGCATGATGTGTTTGATAGGAGAAAATGACATGAGATAGGAGATTATGCTCTTCTCCTTAATGAAGAATCATAAATCTAGACCTCTAAGCCTCTAATCCTCTTTACTTTATTGTAATCCTATTTAGAGGGCCTGCCAGTTGAGGTAAAAATCTCCTAGGAATGACCCAAGTAAGGACAGGTAGAAGTCAACCCTTCTGTGTGTGTATTTTGTGGTAGATGTTATCCTGCAACACAACACTTCAATAACTCATTATATCAATTGTTAGTATATGAAAAGTAATCAAAATCATAACAATTGACATCAAATTATTGCTCTCTAACTAACACAAGTATGTGAAGAATATAAAATTACTCTCACATCTAGACCCTAAACAGTGACAATGCATGTTAGAATGAGAGATTCAAGTCAAGTATGAAGCTAAGAAATCAAATTCATTCCTAAAAGCCATTGATTCATTAACCATTAAGCAATTTGAGATGTTTTCTAATTATTTATGTAGTCAAAATGAGAATGTAAGTATGAATTCAAATTAACAATCAAGAACTTGTTCGATATTTGAAAATTCCTCTTTTATAGAATCTTGAGAATTTGAATGGTAGAGATGCATCCATGATGAGTGCTTGAGATGCTTCCAAGCTTGATCCATGTGATGAGCTCTCATTGGTTTAAGATGTCTTTGTTGTCCCGTTGAGAGGTGACATGTCATTTTGGAGTGTTTTTATTCATTTCTTTTAATTAATTACTCTAGCTATGCATTTAATGGGATTGATTTAATTAATTAAGCTTACAGGTAATCAAAGTGATTTTTGCTCAATTCTTGATAATTAATGCTTAATTTATGATATTTTATTGATTTTATCAAATTTGATGAATTATGTTAATAATCAAGAATCAAATTAACATAATTAGAATTTTTATCCCAAATTAGGGCAAATAGGGTGTCATGTCCCCTTTTCAAATAATTAAAAATAATAACTTTTGCTAAGGCTGGCATGATCAAAAAGTAAAGTTTTGGGAAAAGGGGATAATCTTTGGAAACCAATGGATTAATAAATGTTAAATATTATTAAAATATGTCTTATTCACCCCTCTTGGTTGTGAGTTAGGGTTATGCCCTCTTTTAAAGGGGTTTGGAGGCATTTCGAGTGGATTCTAGAACTTGATTTTTGCTCATTGCTTTGTTGTTCTTCAGAGGCTGCCAAACCTATGGAGAAGAAGACCCAAAGAAGGGAGTTTTTAGGTTTCTAGGAAGGCTAAGTATGAGAGTTTGAGGCCATTCCAAGTGCAAGCTCATGCAGAATTTGCCTTTGTGCTGAACAGTGCAGATTTGTGGGTTTTCAGGTGTGTTTCTTGTAAGAGTTTGGTGTTTCCGGTTGAGTTTTTCATATCAATTTGGTTTACTACTGTATTGTAGAAATTTTTATGTTAAAATAGATCTTAATATATGCCTTGGGTCATGATTCTACTTCTGTGATAGATTATTAGTGTTTTATGGTGTTTCCGGACTATTTTGTGTTATTTTTGGGAGCTCGATGAGCATTGTTTTTGTCCTCCTTTTTGGAGATGTTGTGTAAAATATTTGAAGATTTGGAAATGTAATTTTTAGGCTTTTATGTTAGTGAAATTTCTGTAAAAATGTATACTTTCAGATTTATCAATAATATGTGAAGCTGTGAAGTTTTTGGCACTATTTCGGGCATACCTGATTTGGGTTTTATTGAGAAATTATATAATCTTTCAAGTGCTATTTGTTTAATTTAATAATCTGATTAGAGGATAAAAATATGATATAAAAATTAGAAAGGGGACATTTCAGTCGTATTAGAGCTATGATCTTGCCAGCCTGAGGGTTTGTAGAAGTTTGCATGCAACTAAGTGAAAGAGAAAAAAGATATTTGCAACGAGAAAAGAATAAAGAAATTTTGATCAAACCTCCAGTTGAAAATAAAAGGTAAAAAATACAAGGAAGGAACAAGTATGGATGACCTGGATGAGATGGAAAAAAAATTCTTCTAGGACATCCAGAACATTTAAAAGCAAACAATGGATAGTTTGACAGAAACTAGAGAGGCTTTGTGGTTATTGACAAAAAAACTCCAAGGAGTTGTATCTACTAATGAGAGAGGGAGCACTTCAGAGGAGCCAAGAAATTTGAAACCCAAACCCTCTAAATCAACTATTTTATTACCTGCAGATGAGCCATTGGCACCAAATCCATCCCTTAATCCTATGGAAGAGGTCACAGGTAACTTGATTGCACTGAGGGCTACTTACAATGGCTTAGATGATGACTTTCATAGTTCGGTGCCTTTTAGAGAATATGTGGATATGATGAACACTATGATGCCCAAAAAATAATATAAGAGGGAGCAGGACATAAGTGGAAGAGAACTAAAAAATAAAATAAGGAAGTTTACAACACCTACTTTTGATGGAACAAATAAAATTTCAGCTAGAGCATGGCTACAAAAATTATAGACCTTCTTCACACTTAACCCCATGAAGGAGAGTGATGCCATTCAATTCGCAAGTCTACACTTGGATGATGCAGCCTATGATTGGTGGTATCATGGAATGACTACTCAAGGTCATGATCATGTAACTACATTTGATGATTTTAGTCAAAGAGTGATAGATAGATTTGATCTCAAGGATGATGAAGAGTATTTTAAAGAATTGTCAAAGTTGAGGCAAACCAAATCATTTAATGAGTATGTAGAAGAGTTTCAAAAATTGGTTGTTATGGTACCTGATATGAGTGAAAAGAGGATTGTGTATCTTTTTCTTGATGGTTTGGAAGATTATGTTAAGGGTTTGGTTAAGGCTTTCTCACCCTCAACCTTACAGGAAGCTATCAAAAGAAGCTTGCAACTTGAAACTTGTGTGCCTATGAAATCAGTCACTAATAAAAAACCCCCAAATCTTTGGCAACATAAGGGGAATTTTTAGAATTTGACTTTTTTAGCACCACCCCCAAAGAATGTGACAAATGTAGCAAAAAAGAAGATAGATGAAGAGACTAGGAGTGAATTACGAAGGAAAAAGCTTTGTTTCACCTGTAGAGAGCCATGGGTTCTAGGACACAAATGTTTGGGGAAAGGTCAAGTGCACTATATTGAGGTTGCTTTAGAATTTGATTCAGATGAGCATGAGGAATTTCATGACACTAAGGAGGAGGAAGAAGAAGAGAAAGAAAAAGAAATCAGCAAGGGTGGCACTTTAGCAACATTATCAGGAGTCCCAAGATACCATCCCTTTCGAATTCGAGGGGTACTAGTAGGGAAAAGGTTGAAAATTATTCTTGATAGTGGGGCAACTCACAATTTTATTGATGAGGGATTTGTCATGAAAAGAGGGCTTAAAGCAGAAGATTTTGAGGGATTCAATGTTACTGTAGCTGATGGATTCATTAAAATCTTGCACACGGGTGGTGAAACAACTCAGGATGACCTTAGGAGATTATGAGTTATGTGATGACTTCTATGTTGTTGGCATTGGGGAGATAGATCTTGTATTGGGTGTTCAATGGTTGCACTCTATTGGAGGCTATTACATGAACCATCAAACTATGGAGTTTAAATTTCATTCCAATGGGAAAAAAGTCTTATTGAGAGGCTTATCGAATGGAGCACCTAAGGTGGTCACTGCAAAGAGGATGGAGAGAAATTTTTGAAGAGGACAAGTAGCATGGGCAGCAGGAGTCATAATCCATCCAACAAGCTCTTCAAAGAATCAAGGTAATTTCTATTTTGAAATTCAAAATATTCTTGATAAGAATAGTATAGTTTTCAATGATTTGCCTCCTGAATTACCACTAGATAGAGGTTTTGAGCATGTTATAAAGTTAGAACAGGGTGCCAAGCTAGTTATAACAACTCCATACCACCATCCAAGAGGTTACAAGGAAGAAATAGAAAAAAACTATTAAGGAAATCCTGGACATGGGATTCATAAGGCCTAGCTCTATTCCATTTGCATCATTTGTGGTACTTGTCAAGAAAAAAGATGGTACAATGAGAATGGGTATAGACTACAAGGCTCTAAACAAGAAGACCATAAAGAATAGGTATCCCATACAATGCATAGATGAACTCATTAATGAGTTACATGTGCTGTATACTTCTCAAAAATTGACTTAAGATCAAGGTACCATCAAATTTGCATGAGGGAAGATGTGGAAAAGACTGCTTTCAGATGTCACTATGGGAACTTTGAATTTCTTGTTATGCCATTTGGCCTCACTAATGCACCAAAAAAACTCCAATCTTGTATGAATAAGGTATTCAACAAGCATCTTCAAAAATTTGTTTTGGTGTTCTTTGATGATATCTTGATTTACAGTAGAACATGGAAAGAGCATCTAGAGAACATAGACACTATTTTGGGAATCTTGGAGCAGCAATCCTTCTATGCTAAGTTATCTAAATGTGAGTTTGGTTTGACTGAGATCCTATATTTGGGACATATTATAAGTTCTAAGGGAGTACAAGTTGATCAACAAAAAATTTAGGCAATTTTGGATTGGCCTCCACCTACTAATCTTACACAACTGAGAGGTTTCTTTGGGTTGTGTAGCTACTATAGGAGATTTGTCAAGGGATTTTCTCATCTTGATTCCTCCTTGAATGATTTTACAAAGAAAGGAGCTTTTATTTGGATAGAAGAGGCACAAAAAATATTTGATAAGCTTAAGGAGGTAATGAGTTCATGCCCTGTGCTTGCAATTCTAGATTTGACTTTACCTTTTGTTGTTGAATGTGATGATTCTGGAGAAGGTATAGGGGATGTCATAACTCAAAGGGGACATCCAATATCATTTGAGAGGAGAACATTAAATCAATCAGAGAAAGGTTACTCCATCTATGATAAGGAAATGTTGGCAATCATGCATGCACTTCATAAGTTTAGACAATATTTGGTATGTGGGAGATTCATTGTAAAGACATACCATAATAGCCTCAAGTTCTTCTTGAACCAAAGGGATTTGAATGATCACCAACAAAAATGGGTAAGAAAATTGCAAGCTTATGATTTTGATATTGAATACGTGAAAGGAAAGAATAATGTGGTTGCTGATGCTCTCTCAAGGAAGCCCACCTTATGTTCCTTAACATCTATCTCTACTGATTGGAAAGTCTCCATAATTTTAGAGTATGCTAAAGATTCCTTTGCCACCAAGGTTTTGGATAAGTTAGTGGATGATAATAGGTACAAGGTTGTTGATGAATTGATTTATTACAAGAACAAGATGTTCTTAGTGCCAAGATCAAAAACTAAGGAAAGGATATTGAGGGCCTTTCATGACACACCTTTGGTTGGTCATCAAGGATACTTCAAGACATATAGGAAACTCCAAGAGTGGTTTTCATAGAAGGGTATGAAGGAGGATGTCCTTAAACACATTAAGGAATCCATGGTATGCCAACAAAACAAGAGTGAGCAAATTTTTCCTGCAGGGTTGTTGCAGCCACTTCCTATTCCTAAACAAAAATGGGAAAGTATTTCCATGGACTTCATCACTGGGTTGCCCAAGGTTCAAGGTAAGGATTGCATATATGTGGTGGTAAATAGACTAACTAAGGATTTCACATTTCTTTTCCATCACATCTAATTTCAAGGCATCATAAGTGGCCGAATTGTTCTTCAAGGAAATTTTCAGGTTACACGGCTTGCCTAGAAACATTGTCAGTGATCGGGACAGTAGATTCCTTAGCTCTTTTTGGAAGGAGCTCTTTCATTTGGTAGGAACTAAACTCACTCCTAGTACTAGCTATCACCCTCAAACAAATGGACAAATAGAGATAGTTAATAAATGGATAGAGGGATATTTGAGGAACTATGTTTCAAAATCAACAACATGCTTGGGTGAAATGGTTGCACCTAGGGGAGTATTGTTACAATACATCTCATCACATGTCTATTGGTATGCCTCCTTTTCATGCTCTCTATGGTTACAATGCTCTTTCCTTTGTTGATCTAGTACTTTCAGATAGTAGAGTACCTACAACAAGTGATTTCATTAAGCAAAGCCAAGACATAATAAGGTCCCTCAAGGATAATCTACAACATGCACAAAACCAATAGAAGTTTTACGCTGATAGGAAAAGGACTGAAAGATCTTTTGAGGTGGGAGATTTGGTATTTTTTAGGTTTCAGCCATATAAGCAAAGCACCTTGAAGAGGAGTGGGGCAGAGAAGCTCAAGCCAAGGTTCTATGGGCCTTATAAGATCATCAGGAAGGTAGGAGAGGTAGCTTATGAACTGGAGCTCCCACCAAACAACAAAATACATAATATTTTCCATGTCTCTTTCTTGAAGAAGGTTATAGGATAGAAAACCATAGTATCTACATAATTACCACCACTTTATGATGAAGGGAAATGAGTCTTAATACTAGAAGAGGTTTTGGATACACGAGAGAAAAGATTGAGAAATAGGAGCATCACAGAGCATCTGGTCAAATGGAAAGGATTACCATTGGAGGATGCAACTTGGGAAGGAGCACATATTCTTGAGCATCCAAACCTTCATTTCTTGAGGACAAGAAATATTTGGGAGGGAGGACTTGTCATGTCCCCTTTTCAAATAATTAAAAATAATAACTTTTGCTAAGGCTGGCAGGCTCAAAAAATAAAGTTTCAGGGAAAGGGGCTAATCTTTGGAAACCAATGGATTAATAAATATTAAATATTATTAAAATATGTCTTATTAACCCCTCTTGGTCATGAGTTAGGGTTATTCCCTCTTTTAAAGGGGTTTGGAGGCATTTCGGGCGGATTCTAGAACTTGATTTTTGCTCATTGCTTTGTTGATCTTCAGAGGCTGCTAAACTTGTGGAGAAGGAGACCCAAAGATGAGAGTTTGTAGATTTAAAAGAAGGCTAAGGATGGGATTTTGAGTCCATTCCATGTGCAAGCTCATGTAGAGTTTTCCCTTGTGCTGAACAGTACAGATTTGTGAGTTTTCAGGTGTGTTTCTTATAAGAGTTTAGTGTTTCTGGTTGAGTTTTTCATATCAGTTTGGTTTTCTACTATATTGTAGCCATTTTTTTGTTAAAATAGAGCTGAATATATTCCTTGGGTCTTGATTCTACTTCTGTGATAGATTATTAGTGTTTTATGGTGTTTCCGAGCTATTTTGTGTTGTTTTCGGGAGCCTGATGAGCATTGTTTTTGTCCTCCTTTTTGGAGATGTTGTGTAAAATCTTTGTAGATCTGGAAATGTCATTTTTTAGGCTGTTATGCTAGCTAAATTTTTGTAAAAATGTCTACTTTCATATTTATCAATAATATGTGAAGCTGTGAAGTTTTTGGCACTATTTCGGGCATACTCGATTTGGGTTTTATTGAGAAATTGTATAATCTTTCAAGTGCTATTTGTTTAATTTAATAATCTGATTAGAGGATGAAAATATGATATAAAAATCAGAAAGGGGACATTTCATAGGGCCTTAGGTTCTATTAGCTCAATTTTAGGTGATTACATTTGCCCCTCTTTGAATTGATTTGCGAACAACACAGGGATTCAAAGAAAATATGATTTAATGCATGATTCAATAGAACTGATAGATTCAAGGAGATATAGAAAGAAATGAGAACTACTCTGAACTCAAATGATTTAGAGAGCAGTGGGGACCACTCTAACTTTGATGAGATTTAGAGAGCAGTGAATCCACTCTGAAAGATTTAGAGAGCAGTAAAGAGAACTATTCTAGATTTGAGAACTCCGAACTTGATTGAACAAAATCCTACATGATTGAAAAGTCTTCAATTCTAAACTTTATTGAACAAGAATTGACCATACCAATCTTGAGCTTGATTGAATAAGAACCGATAAGAGATTTTAATAGAAATTTCCAGTTAAATTTAATTTGTAGTAAATGAACATGATGGAAAATAACCAATTTGATTTGAAGTGATGAAATTGATCATCGTCATAAAGATTAACAATATCAACTTGATTGAAGACAACTGTCATGCTCCTGGTGTTCAAGAATTTGAATGAAAAATTTGAATTTTAGTATGATTATGCCCCCTCGGGATCAAAATCAGAATAAATTTGGATAAAATCAATGTTTGTCAAGCATTTATGAGATATTATGGTGATTGAAATGGATCCAGATCAAGTACAAATTGTTTAGAAAGTGTCAGAAATCAATTAGGATCAATTTTAGTGTTAAAGAAACATTGTTTGACCAAGAGAATGTGATGGTTGACCAAGTTTTGTGATGTTTGACCAATATCCCAATTTTAAAATTTGATGCATGAGTGATAAATTTACTTTTTACAGCTTCTGGTAAGCTTTTTGTGCATTAACTAAGTTCTGTGCGGCTTTTGTAACTTACATTTGACTAATCTTTGACTTTTGTTAGCTATGCATTTGAGTAATAATCATTACTGATATGATTTTCCATGTTTTTGGTATCCTTTCTTCTCATTTTACCCCTATTTGACTGCAATTTGACCATAGTTGACTTCTACAATTTGAAGGTTGACTTTTCTCTGTAACTTCATTTTTATCGCATTTAAGTGATACAGATCACCTATTTTGATTTTGGTCCCGATATGATGCTTCTGTGACATCTTGTCATGAATGTGCCCTAGGTCGTTGGGGTCCTTGAGAGGCTTAAATAGGTCCGAAAGGGTCATTTTACTATTTATTTTCACTTTTTACCATTGTAATTTCTGAGCTCTGACCAACGACATGGTGTTCCCAACTAAGCATCACCATTTTTAGCTAGCGTGCCACCACGATCATCCTCCTCATTATGAAACACCTATGAGTACCCTATAACGCTTCCATTCAAATTTGAAATTTCAATTTTCTCCTTTTTTCATGCTTTTTGTAGGCCAATTAGTTTAGGATCGCATCCCGTATGCGGGATCGCACCCGGTCTAATCTGTGTCGCATTTGGTTTTTCACCAAATTCTGGATCGCATCCTATATTTCCCAGATTGCACCCTGTTGGGTTGCATCCGGTCATTTCTAGTCCAAATTTAAGCTCATTTAACCAGATTCTTGTATCTCGTAATAACAAGGTCACATTTGGATTCCAGATCACATCCTGTATATCTTGAATCACATCTCGAATGTGAAGTGTCACATGTAGTTAGGGTGTCACATCCTGGGTTTTCTGAATCGCATCCAAGATCATATGTGGTCTATTTTGATTTTTAAGTGAACTTTACTTGTCTATTTGAAATTTTTAGGCATTTTTCCTTGAAATTTTTATGTCTAATGCTAACATAGTGTCCCTTTTTCCTTTTGTGTAGCCACATTTTAGTGTTGTATCATTCCACTCTCCTCGACCTACATAGGTCTTGGACTTACATGAGCATCTTACTCTTATAGAGATGCACATTATAGCTTGCTGAAGATTATGGAGCTTAGTTGATTTACCTAACATTCAAGTAAATCATGGGTTATTGACTGCTCTCAGAGAGAGGTGGCATTCAGAGCATAACACCTTTCACCTACCTAGTAGAGAGATGATAGTGACTCCTGAGGACATATGATGTATCCTGCATAGTCCTGTGATGGGGTCACGAGTAGAGTATGAGGTCAGAGCCACTATGGTGATGGTGGATGCATGACTTCTTTTCCATGATGATGCCATAGCTAGGAAATAGCTTAGTTGGGACCACATGGTGGCCAACTATGAGTGGCTACCTGTGTACCTTACAGGGCTGATATGAGGACTTATGATGCCTGATTGCAGGAATCATGGCTTTACGTACAAGTGGTCTCACATGATAGAGGAGATGATTTAGTCACCTTTTAGATTCACCTGGGGGAGCTGCATTTTAGTGCATATGTATCGAGGCCTCCATGAGATAGTTTATCGACATTCCTGTACTATGATTATTGGGATATTAGGTTTACAGATCTGGGCCTAGGAGAACATCCAAGTGATAATGGCCCCACTCGAGTAAGCTAGATTACTGGTGGAGAGTTCATGATGATGTCAAATAGGTCATATGGTAATCATATCTATATTGTGAGGAGTGGCACTTAGACCTCTGCCAAATGCCATTTTTCTTCCAGTCTTGGTATCTGATAGGCAAGATGAGATATATTGTTGAGCGGTTTTTGGTAGGCAAAGTATTGAGACAATTCAGACCTGTACAGGGCATGCCATAGGAGACTGTAGTGTATGCATAGATTAGAGATGAGGAGGCACAGTGGGGGTCTCACCTTATCTATGAGACAACCTTACATGAGATCTCATAGATGGTACCAGTGCCTTGGGAATATCTACCAGAGGTGACTGATGGAGGCATCATTGATAGGTATCATGCTCATTATTCATAACATCCATTCCCTTGTTTCACTTTACCTAATGAGATCGCTCCTCACCTTGAGGATGCACTTGATTATGATCCTACTGATGAGGGTGGTGGTTGAGGTCGAGCTGCTAGAGGCAGTGACAGAGAAAGGGACATGGATAGAGGCAGGGACGGTGCCCATGGAGGAGGTGGTAGAGAGGGAGGGGGTGGAGATGGAGGAGGAGGATGAGGAGATGGAGGAGGTAATGGTAGTGGTAGGTGACAGGCACCAGGTGGAGATGGAGGGCATCAAAGTCGATAGAGGCAGCTCAGAGTACACCCACCATAGAGGGACATAGACCCACTATTACATAGGGATCAAATTGCTTAGTAATAGAGAGCAACAACAACAACATGGGGTAGTGGTGGGGGAGATCAGCAGGCTCTAAGAGATCCTCCAGCAGGTGGTGATGGTGACCCATTATCACAGTGTGAGTAGGACAGGGCCGTGCTACGTCTAGAGGTAGCCACACTTAGAGAACATCTTGTTGAGAGGGATACATAGTTGGTAGATCTTTGTGGTGATATGGAGCATTAGTTAGCAATCCTTAGAGTTGAGAGGGACAAAGGGCCACCTATTATTTTGCATTGTAGTATGCTGTCGTACATGCTGCACAAAGAACACCATTGTATTCTACTATTGCTCAACAATCAGAGGGTACCATGCCTCCACCCATTCCAGGTAGAGCAGATGTACCTCCTCCTGAGCCTCCATGAGAGGATGATGGCACTAGCCAAATGTGATATTTTTGTACATTGCTCATATTTTTGTATCACATAGACTATATTGTACCTCATTGATATATCTTGTATTATGTACCATTTTTGATCGATGTACATTATGATGTCTCTTGGACTCTTATGTTGATACACTGATACTTTGCTTTGTTGATACTCTGATACTTTTTATGTTTTGATTCATTGGTACTGTGATGCTTCTAATATATTGATGATTCATGATATATTGATTCTTTATCTGATTTATGTTGCTCATATCTGACGTTCTCTGATTTCTACACATGTTGTAATTGTTGATATGTTTCTCATGCTTTGGATATTGGTCTCATATTGATACTTAGTCATGGTTAGATTAGACAAATGATGATATATTGACATCATGATATTATTTCATTGATATATATGCAAATGTTTTTATGTTTTTAACGCTTTATGGATGTATCGATGCAAAACTATGCGATGCTTTAATGATAATATATATCTTTTTAGTTTTATGCATGCAAATGTATGTATGAGATGCATTGTATGAACATCTCACTTTTATTTATGTATGGATGATTATGGATGCATTATGCAGGTGTATTTATGATATTGACATGGTTATGCAAGTGAATGGATATCAGTGATAAATACTCAGTTATTTCCTTTTAAATTTTTTGTGATCATGTGATGTACTTGGTCAAACTTGTAAAATGGTTATGTTTTTAGAATTTTCAATTATATATTGATGTTTAGTTAATTGAATTCACACATTCATACTAATGCAATTTAAAATGAATGCAACTATATTAAAATGAATGGAATTAAAAAAGAATTTCAATGCAACTAAAAACATGAAATGCATCTAAATAAATCTGATGAAAATTAATATGAAAATGCAACTAAAATGAACCTAAATGCAATTAATAGTGAAATGCACCTAAACTAAGACACCTAGGACAGTCACTATTTATTCAAAGTGGATCTATTATCATAATAGAGTGTTTGTAATTGGGACCTCATAGGTTAGTACAATTTTCACTGATAGATTTAGCAATCATGAAAATATGCATACTTCCCTCTCTTTTGTCATGTCAAAAGTTAACCTAAACATTAAAGCATATAGGCTAGAATGTTTTGTCAGTTACTTCCTATTTGATATAAACCTTTTCTATTCTAGTACAAATGTATATGTATACCCGCAATGACCTTTCATTTTATATTCATATCCTTGGGTTGTTTCTCAATTTATTATGCACCTTACTAAGAAGTAGTTTTTAATTTTAGTTTAAAATAGGCAAGGAAATAAATCTGACATCACTAAATATTTCATAGGAAACAAGTCAAGGTATACGTGGCATTCCACTCATGATGGAGGCACTTATCATAGACACCCATTTCCTACGATCACCTTAAATCATCAAATTTATCACCACAAACAAAAGACAAAGAAAATGTTATGCCCCTGGTCCTTTGTTTCTCTAGTCCATTTCAGACATCATTGAGTTACTCAAGGAAACATAACAATAAAAAATTGATAATAAGAAAAGTTCATTGTTCCTTTATTATAGTTAATGTATTTTCTTTAAGAACATACCATTGTGATTATGGTGTTTATGAACACTTTTAGTTAATTTGTAAACACACGTGGAAGTTATTATCAATAATAGATTTTTCTTTAATCAATAAGTGTCTCACCTATTTAGTGTTTAGAAACACCCTTATCGTCATGACGTAGTGTTTAGGAACACTTTTTAGGTTTGAGTATTAAGAAATACTATTATTGGTGGCTTTGAGAAATACCTTTGTTTTTGTAGTTGAATAATGGTAAAATGGGTTCACCACTATGGATAGAGATTGAATGAGGATACGCTAAAATGTAGTGGAGGGGTGTGTGTGATAGAAAATGTTATGAACATATAAAGTAAACAAAATAGAAATACAAATACTAACCTCAAAATAGGACAAATCTAGAAAATGTTGATTTTTGATGTCTGTGTACAGTTTCAGACAATTCTGCAACCTGTTCCGGACTGGAAATGTCGAGATGGAGAAAACCCAGAAATTTTTTATCTTTCTGAAGGTAGGTCATCCTTGACCTAGATAACAGGGCAAGGTCTTACCCCAGGGTAGGATCCTACCCCTCACTGAAAGTCATCCCTGACCTGAAACAGCTCTGATGGAAAATCTATTCGTAGATCCTGGAAGTTCACCAAAAAGGGTATCCAGATCCAAGCTCCAATTCACAATCCTGTACCTGTACCTATAAGAAAAATGGTTTTTTTGTTTGGATGAGGGGTTTGCCTTGGTCAAACCCCGGTTTAGAATCAACCTTAATAATGGAATTGAAATATAGAATGCTAGCAAGTAGTAGAAGTAGATCTAACAACGAAGCTATGATATTCAATAGATATGCAATTGTGTTTGAAATGTAAACAAGTATGTTGATATGAAAGCTTGAACATAAAATTATCAAATGTAAATCAAAACCTCCATGATTTTATGCTTGGAATCCACCTTGAGGGAAGAATGAATGGATCTTGAAGATGAACAAAGGATCTTGAAGGAAGATCACACCATCATGATGGCTAGATCTAGGGTTTGAGTGATGAATCTTGAATGCTTGAACCAAATCCCTTGAAAGGCTTGAATGCTTGAATCCTTGATCTTCAATGGAAAAATTGAATGGAGAAGAGGACTTGAATGCTTCCTTGAAAATTCTTGATGAAATGCTTGCTTGATCTTGTTCATGAAAATCGGATGTGAATTGATTGAGAAAAAGAGAGAGAAAGGTTTCTTTTTATAGTGATCTAGGGCACAAGATTCTAGAGAGGCCGACATTGGAGAATAAAATCCCAATTAACCTTAACCCATAGAAATAGACCTAAATTAAATGCAATTTAAGGATTTACTATTCTAAAACCTAAAATGGCCAACCCAAAAGCGGGAAAAAGAAACTCTCCAAAGCCCGACATCCCATAACTCCCAGAATCTAAAAATTGGACCTGGGGTCAGGGATGAGGTAGACACTGCCCTAGGTTAGGGTTGAGGTCATCCCTGACCTAGGTCGAGGTCTAGGTCATCCTTTACCCTACCAGGTCACCTTTGACCCTGATAGTCATAAACTTCAGATTCTCAGAGAAAACTATTAGAAAAAGGCTAGAAATAAGGAGGAGAGAAGAAGAACGGGGGGAAAACAACTAGATACATGAAAAGACCCGATCAAGGCACTTAACATGACCCCATACCACTTACTCAGAGGGGTAAACACTCTTAACATGGAAGTGCTTCCATTTTAAGATGATACATTAAGCCCCCACTTTAGGAAGAGTATGGATTCAATGCAAACTCTTGGCAAAGGAAATGAAAGAAGAGAGCCAAGTGGATTCACAATGAGATAAAATAAAACTTAGCTAAAGACAAAAGCCCCCAAGCTAAGGATTCTAACTCAACATACACGCACGAGGGTGCGAAAATAGAAAAGGAAAAAGACACAAAAGAGGGGTTAGTACTAAAACAAACCCAAATCAATTAGCATAAGAAACCTTGCTAATAAACATTTCTCATACTAATATCATATTTGGAAAGCTATCATAAAAGCATAAATTATTACATAAGAAAGACAAGAGAAACACTATAAATAAAATAGCTTCATGATCTAGTCCTAATAGCATGAAAGTGAAAAGAGAGAAAGGAAAAAGAGTGATTACCTCGCCTAGTAAGATGCCCACCTTACCGTGAATCACCAAGGGAGGGAGAGCCAAACAGGTGGCCAAAATTGATAGTTCACCCATAAACTATGCTTGCAATTGTAATGCATCTTCTAATGACTTCTGGAATACCCATAGATCCACCTTCTTGTATTACTATAAATATAAAATGCGTGTCTCCTTAGGACTTAGCAACTTATGTGCGTTACCTTCGGAAGATTTAGCATATTGGAAATATGTGTCTCTTCAGGATTTAGCAACTTATGTGCGTTATCTTCCAAGATTTAGCATGTTGAAAATTGAAAAATGCACATCTCCTCAGGATTTAGCAGCTTATGTGTGTTACCTTCGGAAGATTTAGCATACTTGAAAATAAAAGATGCATGTCTTTTCAGGATTTAGCAACTTATGTGTGCTACCTTCCAAGATTTATCATAAAAATAAAAAACTATAGTACAAGGGAGACCCTATATATGCCCCCCTCCTTATTGTGTTAGTCTACTAGACATGATAAGGAAGAGGAAGAGGATACCTACTTCTCAATACAAGGAGATATCTTATTTAACAAAAATGTACACCACATTCTTAGTGAGGGATATTGACCCCTACATCCAAGAATATAGATAATCATGAAAAGGATATGTCACTTATGGAAAAAGGATCCTCAATGAAAGAGATCTTATCAACAAGACCCCCACCATAGAGGAGTGCTTTTAGATAAAATATCATCTTTCAAAGGTGGGAACAAAGATTCAATCATCAAGCCTCTCTACAAAGAAGAGTAAAAGGAATCTTTGGACTAAGGGAAACAACTCTAACACTAAAGAAAGGGTATGAGTTTATAATGAACATAATTTGCAACATAGAGAAGAGGTGATGACCTAGGACAAAAAACTCTCATAAAAAGGTTATCCATAGTCAAAACATTTGTCAATATGATGAAATAATATTGCAATATAAACAAATACCACTAAGCTAAGGAAAGCAGTTCCCTAGACAAAGAGAAAGAAGGAAGAACCTTACCCCCTAGAGATAGAGACAAGGGATACCTTTGCAAAACCAATGTCTTAGAAAATATATCTTGAATAAGATCTATAGATGATTATAAACATAATACAAAACCATAGAGAGATAGGAGAGAAAGAATACCAATTAAGCCCCAATAAAAGACCTAATGGATCCTAGGAGACTAGATAGAAATACACCTCTTGCCCCCTATTCCAGAGACAAGAGGGGAAGAGCTCTATATTATATCAGAATGAGGGGAATCCCCTATATCAAAATTACGAAGGAATTGTAAAACTGCACGAGAGTGAGATATAATTCCTAAAGCAACTCTTTCTCTAACATATAACTTGAAATGTTTACAATCAGAAAGTAAATGTGTATTACTATAATGAAAAGGACATTTGTACTTGGATAAAGCATTTTCGGTATAGGTTTAAAGATTTCTTTATTGGAATTCATTAACTCAACATATACCTTCTTAGCCACTTCTTGACAAATATTAGGGTTTTCTATTTTTGGTGTAGGGAGAAGAATATGAAGAGGAGGACAACGATCAACATCACCTACCTTGACTTGAGATTTTGAACAACCAACACCATGCAGGTCCTATTTAGGGGGTATATGAACTAGATATTTGATACCATACTCATTAACTCCAAGCCGTAAACCTCTATAACCTTGTTTAGTCACCATATTATATCCGGTAGTGTACATATCATGTAAAACTTCTACATGAGATGATTGTTTATCATGTTCATGAGTAAAGGTTGTATAAGGTGGAATAATAGGTTTTGAAGAAGTTTCTTTACCCTTTCCTTTAATATCATCATGAATTGGAGGAGAAGGTAAATCAAAGAAGTCTTGCACATCTGCATCCTAAACTATAGCTTGAATCCCATCATAAGTACGGGAAAAACTAGGGATAGTAGATGGAGAATTAGGCATCAAATTAGGAATAGGAAGATTAAGAATCACATTAGGAATGATAGGATTAGGATTAGGAAGATTAGGAATCAAATTAGGAATGATAGGATTAGGATTAGGAAGATTAGGAGATGGTGTATCATCTACCAAATTCTTCACATAATCCAAAAGAGTAATAAGGCTACCACATAAATTTTTAATGAAAGTCTTGAAAGTAGGAAGACTAGTATCAGTCAATTTCACAAAAGCATAACCAAGTGCAAAATGAAGAGTCATCAACATAATGAAATGGATAATACTTTCATAAACATCATAGGTATGGTAAAGGGATGCTAAAAGAAGGGTAATAAAGAACATGACCACACACCAAAGCATCTTAAAGATCTTCATAGTAAATGAAATGCAATAAATATTTTTGTATTTTATTGAATGTATAGATTTTTTTGTATTTTTAAATTAATAAATGAAAGAGTATAAACTAAATCTAATCTTAAAAGGAAATATAACACCAAAAATAAAGAGAGTAAGTATTCCGGGTTCACCAAAATGAATAATGATAAAATGGGTTCACCACTATGGATAGAGATTGAATGAGGATAGGCTAAAATGTAGTGGAGGGGTGTGTGTGATGGAAAATGTTGTGAACATATAAATTAAACAAAATAGAAATAGAAATACTAACCTCAAAATTGGACAAATCTGGAAAATGTTGATTTTTGATGTCTATGTACAGTTTCGAGCAATTTTGCAACCTATTCCGGACTGGAAATGTCGAGATGGAGAAAACCCAGAAAAATGTTATCTTTTTGAAGGGAGGTCATCCTTGACCCAGATAGAAGGGAAAGGTCTTACCCCAAGGAAGGATCATACTCCTCACTGAAGGTCATCCCTGACCTGAAACAACTTTGATGGAAAATCTATTCTCAGATCCCAGAAGTTCACCGAAAAGGGTATCCAAATCCAAGCTCCAATTCACAATCCTATACTTGTACCTACAAGAAAAATGGTTTTTTTATTTGGATGAGGTATTTACCTTGGTCAAACCCTAGTTTGGAATCAACCTTAATAATGGAATTGAAATATAGAATGCTGGCAAGTAGTAGAAGTAGATCTAACAATGAAGTTATGATATTCAATAGATATGCAATTGTATTTGAAATGTAAATAAGTATGTTGATATGAAATCTTGAACATAACATTATCAAATTTAAATCAAAACCTCCATGATTTTATGCTTGGAATTCACCTTGAGGGAATAATGAATGGATCTTGAAGATGAACAAAGGATCTTGAAGGAAGATCACACCATCATGATGGCTAGATCTAGGGTTTGAGTGATGAATCTTGAATGCTTGAACCAAATCCCTTCAAAGGATTGAATGCTTGAATCCTTGATCTTCAATGGAGAAATTGAATGGAGAAGAGGACTTGAATGCTTCCTTGAAAATGCTTGATGAAATGCTTTCTCGATCTTGCTCATGAAAATCAGATGTGAATTGATTGAGAAAATGAGAGAGAAAGGCTTCCTTTTATAGTGATCTAGGGCACAAACTTCTAGAGAGGCTGACATTGGAGAATAAAATCCCAATTAACCTTAACCCATAGAAATGGACCAAAATTAAATGCAATTTAAGGATTTACCATTCCAAAACCCGAAATGGCTAACCCAGAAGCAGGAAAAATAAACTTTCTGAAGCCTGACATCCCGTAACTCTCGGAATCTAAAAATTGGACCTGGGGTCAGGGATGAGGTAGACACTACCCTAGGTTAGGGTCAAGGTCATCCCTAACCTAGGTCAGGGTCTAGGTCATCCTTGACCCTACCAGGTCATCTTTGACCCTGACAGTCAGAAACTCTAGATTCTCAGAGAAAACTGCCAAAAAAAGGCTGGAAATAAGGAGAGAAGCAGAATAGGGGGGAAAAAGATAGATACATGAAAAGACCTGATCAAGGCACTTAACATGACCCTAGACCACTTACTCAGAGGGATAAATGCTCTTAACATGGAAGTGCTTCCATTTTAAGATGATACAATAGTTTAACGTCTATTGCAGACTAGGAATAAGTGACACCCCAGTAGAAAGTCCTAACAATGATTAAGTGACATGCATGGTTTTGATAATTTCCCCCTAGGAAAACCATTTTCCTAGGACCTTCATGTAGATAGATTCCATCCTTAGGAAGATATGATTTTATGATAGTATGCTTTAGGATTTGACTTGTCATGAAAGTGACTAGAAGATATGTAGAAACTAAAATTTACATCAACCAATCATTCAAGTGTTGTATTGATAAATAGAGCATTGATTACAAGTAGTGCCTATTTACCAAGTTTTCACCACTTGGCCAAACTTTTCTATTTTTTCTATTATGGTGCATGTTTACCAGGTTTTCACCAAGACACTTTTTCTCTTTTCCAATTTTTTTGTACTTTTTCTTTTTCTATAATTTTTGGACTCACCAAGGCACCTCTTTACTAGGATTTCTCTGAGATGGTCATTTTTTAGGACTTTTCCCATTATTTTTGATTTTTTTTCAAGATCAATATTTGCTATTTTTGTACTTTTTTCAGGAGCTCTTTTCACTGTATAGGTGCTATCTCAAGAATGTCGGGTATAAAACCTTTTTAGATGTAAAGTGTTAATTGGATCTAGTAAAACATCTCCCTCAGGCATAGCCAATTGATAGGCTCTTGATCCAAATGATGCTGTAATGACAAAGGGACCCAACCGGTTGGGTTCAAATTTTCCCTTTTGTTCTTGATTCTGCTGATTTTTAGGATTTCTCTCAAAACTAGATCTCCTACCTGAAAAATTCTTGGTTTAATCTACTTGTTGTATCCTCTTAACATTCTCTTTTGATAGACTTTGAGAAGATCAAACGCCTGTTGCCTGTGCTCATCTAGAAATTCTAGTTCGTGCAATCTAGAGATTCTATAGTCCTCATTAGTGACTAGATGTTTTAATTTTACCCTTAGTGATGGAATCTCTACTTTAACTGGTAGTACTACCTTCAATCCATAAACCAGTGCAAAAGGAGTTGTGCCAATTGGTGTTCTAATGCTAGTGTGATATGCCCACAATGCTAGATTTATTTGTTAGTGCTAGTCTCTTCCTGATTTACTCACTATCTGATGCAAGATTTTCAAGATAGTTTTGTTTGATGCCTCAGCCTATCTGTTACCTTGAGGGTAATAGATTGATGAACAATGCTAAGTAATTTTGAACTGAAGACACAAGACATCCATGTTTTTTTTAAAAATTGACCCCCATTGTCAGTCACAATCAACGAGGGTATTCCATATTGACAGATGATATAGTTTAAGATAAATAATGAAATTTGTTTTCTAGTTGCATTAGACAGTGGCACAACTTCCACCCATTTTGTGAAATACTTAGTTGCAGTAATGATGTATTTGTGTCCATTTGATGAATTTCGGTAGATCTGACCAACTAGATCAAAGGCCCATTGCTGGAATGAGCAATGTGTTATAAAATGAATTAGCTCTCTAGCTGGAGTATGTATCAGGTTGATGTGAATCTAGCACATCTTGAATGTTTTTGAATATTGGATAACATCTTTTTCCATTATGGGCCAGTAATATCGTACCCTTAAGAGTTTCTTGGCTAATGAAAAACTATTTGAGTATGACCCACACACACCTTCATGAACTTCCTTTAATGCACGATTAGACTCTTCATTTTATAAACACCTAAGAAGCGTACCATCTAGACCACATCTATATAAGTCATTAGCAATGATTATGTAATGCGATGCTACTCTTATAAGGCATCTCTTTTCATTTTTGGAATATCTTTCAAGGATTATTTGGTTTTTTAGGTAAGAGTAAATATGGGCATATCTGGATAAAACTTGAGTTTCAAGGGAACAAACAATCTGGGATTTGGGTGAGTCATAGGTTGGGAATAGGAGTTCTTCCACTGAGAAATCATAGAGAAATTAATGTTCTTCAATTTATAACATGGATGCTAAAGTAGCCATCACATTTGCTACTCTATTTTATGATCTTGGAATTTTGTGATGAAGAAAAAGTATTTCTTCAAGTCATCCACCATTCTTTTGTAAGGCATTAGCTTATCATATTTTGTCTGATAATCTCCATTCACTTGATTGATAATGAGCTACGAATCTCCATAGATATGTAACTCAATAATTTTCCATTCTATTGCAAGTTTCATTCCATTTACTAGAGGTTCATACTTTGCTATGTTGTTTGTACATGGAAATATCATCTTATATGCTTTTGGAATTTTATATCCTTGTGGTGTGATGAATAAGCATCTAGCTCTAGATTTTCCATGAGTGTTATATCAAGTGCATAATTGCTTCATCAAGGAATTCAACATGTAATGGCACATCATCTATTAATGGTGTTTCTTCAAGTTGATTAGCTATCACTTGTACTTAAATGGCTTTCCTGTCAACATATTCAATGTCAAATTCACTTAGAACTAGGAATCACTTTGCTAGTCTCCTTGTTAGTGTTTCTTTACTCAAAAAATATTTGAGTGGATCAATATTAGCCACTAGCTTCACCTTATGTGCCAACATGTAATGCATGACCTTCTGGGATGCAAATACCACTGCTAAGCATGCTTTTTCAATCATGGAATAGTTCAACTCATATGTGACCAAAGTTCTATTGATGTAGTATATAGCTCTCTCCTTCTTAGCCTCATCTTCTTGTGCAAGAAATACTCCCAATGATGTATTTGTCACTGATATGTATAACAATAAAGGTTTTCCATATATTGGAGCCATTAGGATAGGATGATTCATCAAATATTCCTTGACTTGTGAAAAATTTTCTTTGCATTGCTCATCCCAAGTGAATGTAGTTCCTTTGCGCATTATCTTTATGAAAGGTTGCACCTTATCTGCTAACTACGATATAAACCTTCTTATGGATTGTAGCTTGCCTTCGAGAATCCTCATTTGACTAATGTTTCTAGGTGGTTGTATTTCAAGAACAACTTTCACTTTTGCAGGATCCACCTCTATTCCTTTTTGTTGAAACTATGAATCCTAATAGCTTTCCAGATGATACCCCAAATGCACATTTCTTGGGATTAAGCCTTAATTGAAACTATTCCATTCTATAAAATATTTTCCTTAGATCTTCTATATGTGTTTTCCTTATCTTTGATTTTTCCAATGTATCATCTGCATAGTTTTCCATGTTTCTATGCATCATGTCATGAAATATTATAGTTATTTCTCTTTGATATGTTGCACCTACATTTTTGAGACCAAATGACATCACATTCCAATAGTATGTTCCCCATGCACATGTGAATGCATTATTTTATTGATCTCCAGGAGAAATTTTAATTTGATTATATCTTGAAAATCCATCCATTAATGAGTACATCTCATAGTCTGGCATCAAATCTACAATCACGTCTATTTTGGGAAGTGGAAAGTTATCTTTTGGGAAAGCCTTGTTTAAATCTCTAAAGTCTGTGCAAACTCTTATGAATTTTTCTACCTTAGAAACATGAACTATGTTTGATATCCACTCTGCATAGTCAATGGCTCTGATGAATCCAAATTTTAATAGTTTTTCCAGTTCTGCCTTGACTAATAATGCTACATGTGGATTCATTTTCCTTAGTTTTTGCTTTACTGGTTTCACATTAGGAGAAATGGACAAGTGATGCATTATCAAATCTGTATCTAATCCAAGAATATCTAGATAAGACCAAGCAAAATTGATCTTATTTTATTTAAAGAAATTGGTGAATTGGATCTTTTCTTCTACTGTCAATGACTGAGAAATGTGGACTAGTTGAGGAGCTTCTATTATTCCCAAATTGATAGGTTGTTTTGGTTCAATAAAAATGTGGATATTTCCTGAAAATGATGTAGGAGGATATCAATAATCCCATCCTTAGGCACCTCTAGAAGGTTTCACCATTGGATGCATCTTTTTCTTTTTCTCTTTTAGAATCTGCTACTGCCACTAGGTGGTTTTCACCATCAGATTTCTTGTTCTTTTTATTTTTCATTTTTAGACTAAGAAACTTGATATCCTCCTTAGTCATTTTTTTTCTCTTTACACTTGTCAAAGAAAGGAAAGGTTCACAAGTGTTTAGATAATAGGCTAGGGAATAGTCGTTGCCAAAAGATAACATGCTTATGGATGTAGGCTCATTCCAGTCTATCAGTTCAAGATGTATTAAGGACAAATATTTATTAGGTTCAAGAGAAAACACTACATTATTATCAATGTCATTAACTTGTAAGATTTTTTCCATTAGGTTTTCTTCTAAAGAGATGTTAGGATTATTAGAGTCATTATCATTATTATTAGAGTTCATGTTAATGTTATGTAAGTCTAACTCTAGTGACCTAGCATTAGAAATATCTCCCTCTTCAATTAAGAATCTAGGAGCATATTTATGTATCACATCCACTTCTATATCCATAGTGGCATGAGAAAGAATATCCCATTAATATACATGTGAGTCCACCTGACTATAATCTAAACCCCCAAAAAGTGGTCAATAGTCATAGGTAGTTCAACTTCCTCAATAGTATTTTTCTCTTCATCTTGCAAAGGTTCTTGTGGAAATGTCATCTCTGGTTCTTCATCAAAGTGAGGTGTGTCAAAAATAGGAAGTCCTTTCTCTTGTTCTCTTTTAGGTTCTTCTATTGGTCCTTCTTCTGGTTATTGTTCATGTTCAAGATAAGTGCCAATTTCTGATAATGGGTCTCCTTGCAAGAGTAGAAACCTTTCATAGGAAATCAGTTGTCCTTCCACTTCTTCTTCATCATCTAAATCTCCTGACCTGTCAAATATAGGACCACTTTCTACTACAGGATGAGATATTGCTTCCTTGAAGCCTAATCCAATTTTATCTTTTGGGTTTCTGAAATCCATGTGTATCATCTCCACAAGTCCTTTTTTTCTTTGTCCCAATGGTCCTTTACCTTTGTAACCCATTTTCTTCATGATCTCATATCTTTTTCCATATTTATCAGTGGCTATCTCCACATTCTTAATGTTTCCATCTTGTTCATTCTCCCTGTATAGCCATTGAAAGACAACTTTCTCTTCATTTTCTTCTTCAAGGGACACCTTTTCTTTGACCATTCCCCTTCATGTATTTTTAGGGCACTAACATTAGAAGGTGTAAATGTAGGTGAAGGTTTTCCTTGAGACCTAGGAGATATGGGGAGATCTATCAGGGACATTGTAGAATCTATCTTGCACTTACCCATGCTTGTTTCTTGAATATTGACCTTTTTAGCAAAGCTTCGCAGGACCATTTCTTTGGATGTTTTTGGTTTGTTAGAAATTTATTTGTTGTGTGGGACCATTCTCTCTATTTTTTTAAGACTATTAAAAGGATATGTCGTGTCAGCTGGAATAGTCACCTCAACTCCATTATGAGGAAATTTTATGCACTGGTGGTAAGTAGAAGGTACAACTTACATTGAATGAATCCACAACCTTCCAAGAAGAATGTTATAGGCAAGTGGCAAGTCAAGAACTTGACATATCACATCTCTTTCCACTAGTCCCACTCTGATCGGTAAGACAACCAATCCTATGGAAGACCTCTCTTCTTCATCATAAGCTTTGATTGTTATCTTCCTTCTTGGATCAATTGTGCATTCATAAAATCCCAATTGTTTCACCAAATTATAGGTACATATGTTCAAACCAGTGCCTCCATCTATCAAGACACACTTAACATAGTGTTTATGAATAAGAACTTCTAGATGCAAAGGTTGATTATGTGGTTGGTTTAATGATTTATCATCTTCCTAAGAGAAAGATAGGTAATGTGGAAAATTCAGGTGACCAATCATAGTATGGAATCTGTCCACATCTAAATCCTTAGGTATATTAGTATTGAGTAAGGATTGATAAGGGATTTCTCTATGATTAGGAGATTTTTTTAACAGCTCTAGAATAGAGAGTTGAGATAGTGTGCGCTACAACTAGTCTAATAGATTGAATTTTGGAGGTAATGCTAGTTGGTTAGGTGTTGTTGTTGTAGCTGGTGGGTTTGATGTTGAAGATCCTTTAATAGTGAGATTATCTTGGTTCCTCATCACAACATTAGAGGATTCATTTTTGTTTTGCACTCCTTTTAGAGTAATAACATCGACGGATGGTTTTCATGGTTCCACCATATGAATCACAGTATCATTATCAGTATATGTATAATCGATCTTGTTACTCCTAGAGGATTTTCCTTTTTCATAGTTAGGAAAAGGAGTTTGGAATGATTTATGATCATTATTGGTATGATGTCTATCTACCTTAACTTTTCCTTCTTCAAGTAAGTCTTCAATAACATGTCTCAATTTCATGCAGTTATTAGTCTTCTGTCCTTTATTGTGATGAAAATTGTAGTAGTCATTATCATTCCACCACCTTGGTTTTACTTCTGGTTCCCAAGGTTTGGAGTTAGGAATTGTAATAATTTTGTTAGTGACTTCAAGACCACTTCCAGTATATCTCCCAAAAGTGTAAATGTCCTCTTGGGTCTTGCTGATGAAGGCTCTGTTTGAGTATTAGGTTTATTGAAAGTCTTGTTAGCCATTGGCGTCACTATCAAATTCAAATTCTTGCTCACTTGGAGACTTGACGTAAGATTGAAAACTTTTGGTTTTAGTTTCATGCTAGGAGTATCCACAACTCCATCATTAACCATGTTCTTGTTATTATTTCCAGATTTGTACTTATCTTTGGTGGGATAGTACTTATCTTTGTTCTCTTTATTGATAGTGATTTCCCACTTTTTGATCAAGACCTCTTCAATCTTGATGGAACTATCTATCATTTTATCAAATCTTGATGCACCTTGTAATTGTATAGGAAAATTCATTTTAGGTACCGATTTATTAATAAAGATATCCATCTTTTCACTTTCAGGTATTTTTTGAGTGTATCATGTGAATATCTTCCTCCATCATTGTAAGAAATTCAAGAATGATTCTCCACTTTTTTGTTTGGTGTTGCATAAATCCAACATAGTCACAGTGTGTTGGATGTTATAGGAGTATTGTTGGATAAATGTTTCCACTAGTTCCTCAAATATTTTGATTTCCGTAGGTAGTTTTGAGAACCATTCCATTGCTTGTCCACTTAAGCTTTATGAAAATAACCTCATTAGTTAAGTTTATTCATGCATGAATTCCATACTTGATGTACAAAATTCCCTCACATGATCTTGAGGGTCAGAATTTCTAGTGTACTTGTCATATTTTGGAATTGCAACATGTTGAGGAAATGGTATCATCTTCAATCCCTTATCAAAGGGGAAAGGAAAAATGTGCTCCAAATAGTATTATTTTGTTGGTTTTTCCTTTTCTTTCTTTAGCTCTTGGATTTTTGCTTGCATGGCAAGTAATTGTCATGTCAAAATGGACATAGGACTAAGATCTTCCTTTTTTTTGAGCTAATTTACATCATAGTCCTTAGGTAATTTCACTCCTTGAGATGCAAGTTCTAGGAAGTATTTTTCCTTATTCTCTTCCAATGTCCTTTCAAGGATTTTATCAAATCTTTTTCTTTTCAAAGCCCTTTGGTATTCTAGTTCTATAGGGTCTTCATCATCATCATAGTCATAACGTGATTCTTGGTGTCATGCTTCTTCTTGATTATTCTATTCTTCTTGGTTATCTTGTTCTTTGTGTCTTTCATCCCAACAGAAGTCACCTTGAGTGGACATGTTTGTTGCATTAGGAGTTACCATGTGAGTAGTGCTAGGAGTAGTTCCAAATAGAGGATTGATTCATGAAGTTTCTCCTCTTTCAAATGTTATTAATGACACTTCATTTGAGAATGGATTCATTTCAAATTTGTAAGACTTATGTCTTGTATTAACCATGAAACCTTGATTAAGGAATTTATGAGTGTCTTATGTGTAAGTGGGTCTGAAAGTATGCAAGTGTCCAATTGTGAGTCCAAGGTTGCAATAGTGGGTTTGAAAATGTCTTAGGATCCAATATCAAAGGGTTAGAGTGCTGTAATAGTGAGTTGGAAACCAAATGCAAGTGGATTTGTTTGATTTTGTTTGAAAGTTCCATCATCAAAGGGTTAGAGTGCCCTGATAGTGAGCTAGGAACTTGATTTGAATCTGATGTGACAAGGGAACTCCAAAATTTGAACAATGCAGGATATAGACCAAATATGATGACAAGACACACTCAAAAATAACTCTTTCAGGCTTGCAGGTATATTTTTTCTGACAACAAAATCTGACTAAAGGCCAAAAAAGGTATTCAAAAATATAAAAATCTAGTTTGTGATAGGTAGAGAAGTGCTCATGGTCCCATATGTGACTGATAGGTTTTGGCCCCAAATGTGGCACAAGAAACATAGGGTGCAATCCCTAATTTAGATGCGACCTAGGAAATATAGGGTGCAACTCTATTTTTACCAAGTGCAAACCAGGATATGGGGTGTGACACAGGATACCATATGCAATATTGTGATGACTTGTCTAATGAAAAATTTGTCAAGTTCATGAAAATTTGTCTTTTGTGTCTAGTTCCAAGGACTTGTAGGTGTCTAAAAGTGCTTGTGATTTGTTTATTCAAGGAATTTATCTGAGATTTGTATTTAAAACACATCAAGCAATCATTTTTAGGAGAAAACACACCTATCCTTCCTTAGACTAGGTAGAGATTGGAAATACTTGTTCACTGCCTTAGGAACACACTCAATGAATCCTTAGAATATGATAGTCCAACAACATGCAATGGATGTTGGAGGCCATATTAGCTGAGTAGTAATGTCAAAGAGGGCTCAATATGGTGAATTTCTTCGGGAAATTACTATTTTCCTTGCACAAGCATTACCAACCTTTCAGAGGTAAGTCATGTAGCATCTAACTTAGGCTTTTAATAAAGGAATCCATTCATAACCATCTCCCATAGTCCCACAAGTAGGATTGAGGCCTATAGCCCTATGAGTACTCAAATTTGTGTAGTCTCGCAAGCAAGATTCAAGTGGCTCTTCTCTTCACAAGATCCAAGCATGTCATTGGAAAAGATCAAACATGGGTTCCAATGACAAAATGAATTATGTCTTCTGAGATTTTCACCTCAAGGAAGTGTCAAATTTTATAGTGGGGTGGAAGAGTCAGATTAAGATTTGTCCCCACTTGGGTCATTCCCAGGAGCTTTTTTCCTTAATTGGCATGCCCTATAAAGGTATGCAATAAAAGAAAGGGACTAATAGTTTAGAAGTCTAGATTTATGATTCTCCATGAAGGAGAAGATCATAATCTCCTATCTCAAACTATCTCCCCAAGACACATAATTCAAATTTAACCAAATTACCCCAATTTGACCCCAAATTGCAAGCTAATTTTTGAGTTTTTGATTTTCCCAAAAGGAAAAGAGCATAATCCTCTTATTAGTTTGCAAATTGATTTCAAATTATATTAAGTTCCTAGAAAAATAAGCATAATGTCTTGTTGATTTCCTTTAGGCAACCTGCAAACAACCATTAGTAGTCTCAATTTGTTGATATCTTTGACAATTCAACCTGCAGACCACTATTAGGCTATTATAAATCCACAAAGATCACAAAATTCACCCATTAGATGTCATAAAAACCAAATTTAAAGAAAATATCCCTAGTTGTAATCCAAAGTTTAACTAAATGCGATCCTATTTCCTGAAAGTGATTAAGGATCCCAAATGTGATCCAAAATTAACTAAAGGTGATACCTTACTGGATGCGATCAGTAAATCCCAGATGTGATCCAGGAAATGCCAAGTGTGATTCTATTTCCCAAAAGTGACTAAGGACTCAAGATGCGATCTTCTGATGATAAGAACATGATAAAAAATTAGTTTAAAAGGTAGAAATCTAGGGCTCAGCCCCACGATGGGTGCCAAAATTGTGTGTGTATTTTGTGGTAGCTTTTATCCTACAACACAACACTTCAATAACTCATTATATCAATTGTTAGTACATGAAAATAAATCAAAATCATAGCAATTGAAATCAAATTATTTCTCTCTAATTGACACAAGTATGGAAATAATCTAAAATTACTCTCACATCTAGACCCTAAACAGTGACAATGCATGTTAGAATGAGAGATTCAAGTCAAGTATGAAGCTAAGAAATCAAATTCATTCTTAAAAGCCATTGATTCATTAACCATTAAGAAAATTGAGATGTTTTCTAATTGGATATGAAGTCAAAATGAGCATGTAAGTACAAATTCAAATTAACAATCAAGAACTTGTTTGAGATTTGAAAATTCCTCTTTTATAGAATCTTGAGAATTTGAACGGTTGAGATGCATCCATGATGAGTGGTTGAGATTCTTCCAAGCTTGATCCATGTGAGTGATCCATGTGATGAGCTCTCATTGGTTTAAGATGTCTTTTTTGTCTCCTTGAGAGGTGACATGTCATTTTGGAGTGTTTTTATTCATTTCTTTTAATTAATTACTCTAGCCATGCATTTAATGGGATTGATTTAATTAATTAGGCTTAGAGGTAATCAAAGTGATTTTTGCTCAATTCTTGATAATTAATGCTTGATTTATGATATTTTATTGATTTTATCAAATTTGATGAATTATATTAATAATTAGGAATCAAATTAACATAATTAGGAGTTTTATCCTGAATTAGGGCAAATAGGGCCTTAGATTCTATTAGCCCAATTTTAGGTGATTACACCTTCCACCTCACTATAATAAAGATGCTTCCTTGAGATGAAAATCTCAGAAGACTTACTCAGTTTTTCCTTGGAACCTTGATTTGATCTTTTCCATGGACATTCTTGAACTTTGTGTAGAGCGGAGCCACTTTAATCTTTCTTGTGAGACTACACAAGTTTGAGTACTCATAGGGCTATAGGCCTAAATCTCACTTGTGGGACTATAGGAGGTGATTATGAAAAAATTCCTTTATTAAGAACCCTAAGTTAGAGACCACCCAAATTACCCCTAAAAGGTTGGTAATGCTTGTGCAAGTCAAATAGTAATTTCCCCAAGAAGTTCATCATATTGAGCCCTCATTGATGTTACTACTCGACTAATATGGCCTCCAACATCCATCACATGTTGTTGAACTATCATATTCTGAGGAGTCTTTGAGTGTGTTCCCAAGTCAATGAATAATTATTTCCAATTTATGCCAAGTTTAGGGAAAAATAGGTGTGTTTGTGGGTCTTAAAATAAAGCTTCTTGATATGATTGAATTGAAATCCAAGATAAAATCCCTAAATGAAAAAATATCAGGCATTTCCAGAAAATCAAACCCCCTGGAATCAGACAAACAAATCCCCAAAATTTGCAAAATTGACAAACTTTTCCTCATACTGACCATCATAATGTCACATTTGGATTCTTGCATCGCATCTTGTATTCCAGGTCACATATGGTAATTTTAGAGTCACATACGGTATACCCTAGGTCACATCCAGATTAAGGGTCACATCTAAGATTTCTTGGATCACATTTGGGAACATTTATTTGAAGTCATGCATCTAGAGTGTCGCATCTAGGGTAGTGAGCACTTCTACACGTGTTAGAACCTTGATTTTTGAATTGTTGAATACCCTTTTGAGTCTTCTATCAGATTTTATCATCAGAACCAGTGAACCAAAAAGCTTGAGAGAGTTAATATTTGAATGTAACTTACCTACTCATTTGGTCTTTATCCACATTTGTCAAGTTGTGTAGTCCCAATCATGTTAGATCTAATCAAGTTCCCAGCTCACAAACAAGACATTCTAACCCTTGACATTGAAGCTTTCAAACACCACAATCCTTTTACACTTGGTTCCCAACTCACTAATAGGGCACTCTAACCCTTTGACATTGGATCCTAAAGAATTTCAAACCTATAATTAAAACCTTGGACAAACACACTTGGACACATTTTCAGACCCACTTACATATAAGGACATTCAAACAATTACTTAATCAAGCTTTCATGGTTAATACAAGACAGAAGTCTTATCATCTTGAAATAAATCTATTTTCAAATGAAGTGCCATTATTGACCTTTGAACAAGGAGAAACATCATGAATCAATCCTTTTTTTGGAGCTACTCCTAGAACTACACATATAATGACTCCTAATACTACCAACATGTCAAATCAAAACAATTTCCATTGGGAAGAGAGAAAAATGAACAAAATGAACAAGAAGAACAAGTAAACCAAGAGGAAGAACAAAGAGCACACTATGATTTAGATAGTGATGAAGATCCTATAAAACAAGAGTACCAAAGAGCTTTGAAAAACAAAAGATTCCAAAAGATCCTTGAAAGAACATTGGATGAGAACACGGAGAAATACTTTCTAAATCTAGCATCATAAGGAGTGAAATTACCTAAGGAATATGATGTCAATCAACTCAAGAAAAAAGAAGATCTTAGTCCTATATCTATTTTAACATGACAATTACTTTCTATGCAAGCTAAAAAACAAGACTTGAAGAAAGAAAATGATAAATCTGCAAAGAAATATTCATTGGAACATATTTGTCCTTTCCCCTTTGATAAGGGTTTAAAGATAATACCATTTACAAAACATGTTACAATTCCTAAATATGATAATTACACCAACAACTCAGATCCTCAAGACCATGTGAGGGAGTTTTACACTTTGAGTATTGTATTCATGCACGGACATACCTATTTGCTGAGGTTGTTTTCACTAAGCTTGGGTGGACAAGCAATGGACTGGTTTTCTAAGCTACCCATAGGTATCAAGACATTTGAAGAACTAGTGGAAAATTTTATCCAACAATACTCATACAACCTACAACATATGGTGACCATGTTGGATCTATGCAATACAAAGCAGAAAAGTGGAGAACCATTCTTAACGTTCCTACAATAATGGAGGAAGATATTCACAAGATACTCATGACAAATACCTGAAAGTGAGAAGATGGAAATCTTTATCAACAATTTGGTACCTGAAATGAATTTTCCCATACAACTTAAAGTTCCACCAAGCTTTGACAAAATTATAGATAGTGTGATAAAAATCGAAGAAGTCTTGGTTAAGAAAGGAGAAATCACTATCTATAAGGAGAATAAAGACAAGTACTATTCCAATAAAGATAAGTACAAATATGGAAATAAAAAAAAGAATGTGGTTAATGATGGAGTTGTGTATGCTCCTAATTGTAAGATCAAAATTAGGGTTAGAGAGCATATCAAAAGAAACCACAAACTTTCAACAATATGAAAAAACCTAACTCAATCTCACCATGAAAACAACTTGAAATAAAGGAATTAAAACACTATCTAAAACCCCCTTCAAGTTTTGGTTCCCATGTTCTCCTTTATTCTCCAAAGTGTGGATGGATGTAGCTCTTGAAAAGATCTTGAAATGCACTATGATATCTTAAAATAAAAATTAACAATACTAGGAGTAATTGATCATTCAAAGTAGTTAACCAAATTAGTGCAAAAAGGCTCAATTTATAGAGTTGAGAGCCAAAATGCAAGAAAAGGAAAATTAGTTTGTAACATGGAAATTTGTCATAATTATGACAAATTGGGAGCACAAAAGGGAATGCACAAATTAATGCATAAACCAAGGACAAAGTGATGAAGGAAGGTGGAGGCAAATTAATAGGAAAATAGGAGGCCAAATTAGTGGAAAATGAGAAAGGGAAACTTGAAGAAATGTGAAGGCTAATTAGTAGGATGTCATGAAGCATGATTTAAGGGAATGTGTAAGAGTCACATTTTTGAATATTTGAAAATAACTATTCCCTAAAAAGGATAATTAAGAATTTAGGAATTTAAAAAATCCCATTATTCAAAAACGAAAAAATTAATTAATTGTAGGAGACTTAGGATAGGGGTAATTAATCCATAAAATAGATTAATACAAAGGGATAAATTATGGGTCATATATCCCAAGAGAAATAAATAGTAAAATAATTAGCCAAATTGATAATGTATGATCGAAAGAGAATTGGTCTTGAATGATTTGATTAGGGTTTTGAACTGATCTTGATAATTAAAAACTGATTAGGGATCAACGCAACATTGATGAACTTTGACAATGTGCGTGATTGAAAATGACATGATAGGATAGCATCGATGAACTTTGACAATGCTATTGGGCTAGAATGATGATGATGAGATAACATCGATGATCTTGGATAATGCTATTTGAAATTGACTTGGATTGGTTAATGAGGCATTGATGAACTTTGACAATGTGCTCATGATTAGATTGATGACAACGAGGCATTGATGAAATTTGACAAGGCATTCGGGGATTGATTGATGATTATGAGGCATCTATGAACTTTGACAATTCCTTGGAATGATTTGGGATTGAATTGATTTGAATGCGATTGAAATGGTCTTAAACTAATTAGGACTGATTCAATTTGATTTTAAGTGATTTAGGAAGGTTTGAAATGGTTTAAGATTGATTAGGATTGGTTTAGGAATGATTAGGATAGATTTAGGAAAGATTAGGAACATTTAGGATTGGTTTAGGAAATATTAGGAATGATTAGGATTGATTAGGATCAAGATGTAGATTTGATCAATTCGGCCAAAGAGATCGAGGTTATGATGTGAAATGAGGGAAATGTTAGTAATTGATCAAATGAGGAATGATACACGATAAAAGACATGTTAAAAGGGGACACATAGATGTGAACCATTTTTAGATGTCTACATTTTCCCCCTCTTTGAAACAATGTGATTATGAGCATTGGTTCAAAGAAAAATAAAGAATCATGCCCCAGTGGATTGACAAAAGGGTGGTAGGATGCCCTCTTGAAAAATTAGGTAGAAATTGATTCGAGAAATTTTTTTCAAAAAGAGAATGGTGACAAGGATTGATGGAAGGAATATTAGTAAAAGGCTAAAATTAGATGGAGAAAAGTTAGTAATGTTGAAACTTGATTTCATAAGTGCATTTTCTATCATGAGAGCTTTATTTAATATGGAAAAATGGATGTGTTGCATTAGGGTACAGAAACCCAAGGTGATAATGCAATCCATTTGCATAAAAACAAACACTTAGCAGATAGAGAATGCTATCATCTTTCTTGACGCATATTAATGAAATGCCCCATAATTTCATGAGATCATGCAACAAGTAGAAGATAAAATAAAAAGAGATAAATCAATAAAAGATAAGACTCACTAAACCAAGAAAATCAACAACCATTTTGATCTAGTTGTCAAAATTGATAGTTTTGGTTTGATAATGATAGCGTCTGGTTTCAGGAATGAAGTACCCCATCTAAGACAAATATCGTCTGGTTTCAAGTAAACAACACACTGTATAAGACAAGTGACAAGTTTGATAAAATGACAAATTGATATTTTTTTATTGATAGGACAAGTTTGATATGATTGATTTCTAACTTGATTTGATAGTTTGTCTATTGAAGCATGATTTTGCTAAGCGCAATATTTGGAAAAGTCTTAAGATTGTGTCTGCTGAAATGTTGATTTGTTGAAAAGGATAATTTATTGAAAGAAGGAAAATATTATGTACATGTTTATTGCAAAATTTTGAAGGATTAGATTTTTAATGATTTTGAAAATATTTAAATTTTTTATAGTTTTTTTAGGATATTTTATAATTTTTAGGATTTTTTCTAGACTTTTTATGAATTTTAAAAAATTTTCAGGTCATTTTATGCGTTTTACTGATTTTTATAGGACATTATATAATTTTTTAAAAAGATTTTTTCATAACATTTTGAAATTTTGTTTAAGTTTTTTTCAGGTTCGTATTTGAATTTTTAGGATTTTTTTCAGCTTCATATTTGTATTTTTAGGATTTTTGTTAGGATCATATTTGAATTTTTAAAGGATTTTTTTAGGATCATATGCAAATTTTTAAGATTTTTTCAGGACATTTTGAAATTTTGTTTGGTTTTTTCAAGTTCGTTAAGGATATTTACAAGCAAGAATTACCCCTAGTGTTTAGAAAGGTAGGGACATCATGGATTGATGGATAGTTGGTAGAAGGATGAAGGCCAAAGGGTTGCTGAGTATGTCATTGAATCTTTGTTTGGATTGCCAAGGACTATCCATAGAATGGAAGGACATGTTTCTACCAAGCAGAGGGATTGGACAAGACAAGGAGATGGTGCGTGATGCATAGGACTGGACATGTCAAAAAGTTTTTTTGAAAAATGTTTTGCAGTTTTACGTCCTTATTTTTATCAAGACCAAGATATGGATTTGGGATAGAAAACATTAGGATATGAAAAGGGAAAAAGAAGATCAATAGTGGAAAAAGGGAATGGATATGGATAGGAGGATGGAGATTTCAATATGATAGGTAATATGGACCAAAGGGATGCAATAGGATAGACAATATGACATGTAATGCTTTTGGAGGATCCACAACCTTATCAAGATCAAAGTTGGGAAAAAGGGAATATGGATGTTGATAGGATAATGATATGAAAAGAAAGAGGATAATAGAGGAGATGATAGGGATAATGGAGGTAGGGGTATAATAGGATATGGGAATATCAATAAAAATATTCCCCCAAGTATGGAATGCAAGGAGTTCAAAAATTACGCATGATGCCTGTTTGCTAGGTTTTCATCATGGTACTTGCCCAAAGTGTCTGTTTGCCAGGTTTTCACTTTTGGACAAAATTATTTCTCTTTATTCTTTTTTTTTGTGTGTGACCAAGATACCTATTTGCCAGGTTTTCATCAAGGTAACTTTTTTTTTTCACTTTTTTGACTTTTTCCAATTTTTTTCACTTTTGACATTTTTGGAAGAGAACAATGGATGCATGACATGACATGGAGATGGATGAAGGACTCAAATTCATTATTATTTGGATGGTGTTCTTGAAAGGACATTTAATAATGAGCCATGAGTATAATAGCATGCTCAAAGACATTGGTAGGGTAATGACTGGATAAAGTGGGAAGACAGTTTAGGCAAAGGATTGGATAAGCTGGATGAAAGGTTAATAAAGAGGTGTTGGAAAATGGAGTGTGTGGAGGAAGGATTTATTTTGAATGGATAGAAATGGATGCAATAAAAACATTAGAACACACCTTGAGAGGTGATGGAGTGATGGAGGAAAATGAGATGTTGGACTTAATGGAGGAGTGGATATGGATTTTGGGATAAATGGACCCAAAATGGATTTTGAAGATGGAAGAATTTTAGATGGAGGGATAGAAAATTTGGATGCCAAATTGGATTTTTCTTTAGGACTCTATGCTTCAAGAAGATTCTTAGGAATCCACATGCATTTTGTCTTTTCATTCTTTTGTGGGTCCTTTGATTGCATTGTTTCCAAAAGAGATTTAGGAACCCAAATTGCTTTTGAATTTTCTTTTTGACTAATGGGCCTTTGCAACCTTTTTGATATTTCTTTTTCTTTTTCTTTTTGGATCATATTTTCCTTTGATTTCTTATGTCAATTAGAATGGACATGTTGATCCTTGAATACATGTGGACTACTTGAATTATGGACTTTATTCTTGGCATCCAAATTGCTTGGAAAATGAAGGAGATTCATGGATGGATAGGAATTGTATGGATACTTTTTGGATGGGTGGAAGGTTCTCGAAGATGTGTGCCTTTTCTGACTTGCATATGGGAAAGGATAAGTGGATTGTGAACTAGTGGATGGAGGAATATATGGACCTAAAATGGATGGAAGGGGTGAAGGAGGAGGTATACATTTGAACTTGGATTTGGAAGGGATACAACACCTTGAGAGTGATCTTTAGGACTAAGGTCATGACCTTTAGAATTTTCTTTTACATGGAAGGGTTCTAATATACCTTTCTTATGAATGTTTAACCCTTTGAATTGATATTTCTTTTGAACAATAGGATATTTACTACAAGACGTGAGGTTATTTTGAGATAATTGCATGAAATTGAGAGATGTAATTCAAGACCTAATTGAAGAAGGAAAGGTTAAATTGGATGGTAATCACACTAAAAATAAGCACAAAGCATTTCAAACTCCATTACCTAATTATGAAAAAGGTGAATCTTCTAAAAGAAATAAAATCAATTACCCTTACATTGATAATGACAACATGATTCATATGGTGGAACCTTGCAAATAATCCATCAATATGATTACTCTTAAAGGAGTACAAGACAAGACATAATCCTCTAATGCTGTGATGAGGAGTCAAGCTAAGCTCACTCTCAAAGGAGCTTCGACATAAAACCCACATGTCACAATAATAGTTCCTAAACAACTAGAATTACCTTCAAAGTTCATTTTAGTAGACCATTTTTAGTGTACACCATCTCAAATTTCCATTTTAGAGTTATTGAAAATCTCTCCGATCCATCAAGAAATTCTTGACCAAGCCTTTCTTACTACTAGTGTACATAAGGATTTGGATGTAGATAGATTCTAAGCTATGTTTGGTCATATAAATTCTCCACATTACTTGTCTTTCTTTGAGGAAGATGATAAGTCCTTGAATCAACCACATAATCAACCTCTTCATCTAGAAGTCCTAATTCATAAACACCGTGTCAAACATGTCTTAATAGATGGAGGTGCTAGTTTGAACATATATACATACAATTTGGTGAAACAATTGGGATTCTCTGAATATGCAATTGATCCAAGAAGAAAGAAAACCATCAAAGCCTATGACGAAGAAGAAAGATCCTCTAAGGGATTGGTTGTTTTATCCATAAGAGTGGGACTGGTGGAGAAAGATGTGATATGTCAAGTCCTAAAATTACCACTTGCCTACAATATTCTTCTTGGAAGGCCATAGATCCATACAATTGAAGTGGAACCTTCAAATGATCATCAATGCATAAAATTTTCTCATAATGGAGTAGAGGTAACCATTCTAGCTGATACAATTACATATCCTTGCAACATCAAGCAATTAGATAGTATGATCCTACATAATAAGGAAGGTGTTAACAAAGCAGAAACCTCTAAAGAGATGGTCCTATGAAGTTTTTCAAAGAAGGTTAATATTCAAGAAAATGGAATGGGAGAATTAAAACTAGATTCTTTGATACATCCATGATGGATTTAGCCATATTTCCTAGATCTCAAGGGAGACCTTCATCCAAATTCATGCCTGATAAAGGTAATACTTTGACAATTCATGAAGGAACATGGATGGTAAAAAAAAAGGTGTCTCTAGAAGAAGAAAATGAAGAAAATACTATTTTACAATGGCTATACAAAGATGATGAACATAATGGAAATGTCAAACATGTGGAAATAACACCTAATAAGTATGGAAAAGGTTATGACACCATGAAACAAATGGGATATAAAGAAAAAGGACCACTGGGTCAAAACAAGCAAGGACTCATAGAACTCACACACATGGAATTTAGAAATCTTAGAGATAAAATAGGAGTAGGTTTCACAGAAGAAACATCTCATCCCATAGCTGAAGATGGTACAATGTTTGATAGATCAGGTGATTCAAATGATGAAGAAGAAATAGAAGGACAACCTATTTCTTTTGAAAGACTACTACTCTTGCAAGGAGATCCACTATCAGAACTTAGCACCAATATTGAACCTAAGTGAGAGTCAGAAGAAGAGAAAGTAGAAGAACCTAAAGAAGAAAAACAACAAAGGCATCCTAATGGGGGGTAGTTGGTTACTATCACTCACATTCTTGACATGACTTATTTTGATGAAGAAAAAGATATAATACCTTCACAAAGACCTTTTAAGAAAGAGAGAATCAAGAAGAAGAGAACAATGTTGATGAGGAAGACAAAGTACCCCATGACTATTGCCCACTTCTTGGGAGTCTCAGATGATAGTCAAGTTGATTCACATGAGTATGAATGGGATATACTCTCTAATGCTATGATGGACATCAAGATAGATGTGATACACAAGTATGATCCTAGAGTCCAAATTGAAGGATAAAGTTCTAATGCTAGGTCACTAGGGTTAGATTAACATAACACTAACATGAACTCCAATAATAACAATCATGAATTTAATAATCTTAACAATTCTTTGGAAGAAAACTTGACATAAATCATCCCACAAGTTAATAACATTGATAATAATAACAAGGTGTTGTCTCTCAAAACCCATGAATATTTTCCCTTGATGTATCCTAAGCTTATAGACTAGAATGAACCTATAGCCACAAGCCTACTATCCTTCGACAATGACTATACTTTGGCTTGTTACCTAAATTCTTGTGAACCCTTTACCTCTTTCACCAGTGCAAGGAGCGTAAACATGATTGAGGGGGATATCAAGTTTCTCAGTCTGAAAATGAAAAACAAAAACAAAAATAAATATGAAGGTGAAAACCATGTTGTGGCAGTATTAGATTCAAAAATAGTAAAATAAAAAGACCTATCCAATGGTGAAAACCTCTTAGAGGCACCAAAGGATGAGAACCTTGATATTCTTCCAGATCATTTTCAAGAGAGATCTTTGGTATTAATTGAGGCAACACAACCTATCAATCTTGGAATAATAGAAGCTCCATAAATGATTCACATTGCTCAATCTTTATTAGAAGAAGAAAAGCTACAATTCACCAATTTATTCAAGCAAAAGAAAATCAACATTGCTTGGTCCTATTCAGATATGCCAGCACTAGATACAAACCTAATAATGCATCATCTATCTATTTCTCCCGAAGTGAAGTCCATCAAACAAAAACTAAGAAAAATGAAACCACATGTGGCATTGTTAGTCAAAGAAGAGCTAGAAAAATTATTAAAAGATGGATTCATAAGAGCTATTGACTATGTAGAATGGATATCAAATATAGTTCCTATCTCCAAAGTGGATAAATCTATGAGTTTGCATAGATTTTAGAGACTTTAACAAAGCTTCTCCCAAAGATATTTTTTCCTCCCAAACATAGATATGATTGTGGATCTCATGGTAGGATATGAGATGTATTCATTAATGGATGGATTCTCAAGATGCAACCAAATAGAGATCACCCTTGAAGACCAAGAGAAGACCACATTTACATGCGCATGGAGAATATATTGCTAGAATATAATGCCATTTCGGCTAAAAAATATTGGTGCAACATACCAAAGGGTGATGACTACAATATTCCATAATATGATGCATATAAATATGGAGGATTATGTTGATGACACATTAGAAAAATAAAAAATGAGAACAACACATATATAAGATTTGAGAAGAATCTTTGATAGAATGGAGCAGTTTCAACTAAGGCTAAACCCTACAAAGTGTGTATTTGGGGTATCATTGGGAAAATTGTTAGGATTCATAATTTTGGCAAAAGGAATTGAAGTTAATCCAGCAAAGGTAAAAGAAATTATTGAAGTGCAAACACCTAGGAATATTAGTCATATGAGGACACTTCAAGGAAAGTTGCAATCTATAAGGAGGTTTATATCCCAGCTAGCAGATAAGGCTCAACCTTTCACAAAGATGATGCACAAAGGAGTCACATTCACATGGGATGAACAATGCGAGAAGAAATTTGCACAAGTTAAACAATATTTGGTGAATTCTCCAGTCTTGATGGCTCTATTACATGGAAAACCACTTTTACTATACATATTAGCAACATGGATAACTTTAAGAAACCCCCTCTAAGGAAAAAGTGTAAAATCTTGGCAAATCATACATTATTTTAGGGGGAAAGTTTTCTTAATGAAGGCGATTTTTTTTTTCAAATCTATGAATTTTCATAGTTTGTATTGGCAATTTTTTCCCTACCAAATGAAATTACCATAAATTCCCAGTGAATTATATAGTCATGTGGGGAAAAATATATATTGAATTAGGCAATGTTTTTTCTTGTGAAGTAAAAAAATTATAATAAATGAGGCGAATGATTTTATTTTGAAGGGAAAAAAATAATTGTATTGGTGAATTTCATGTACCATTTGAAAATTTATTTATTTTATTGGTTAATCATTTGTTAATTATGGGAAAAAAGATATTTTATTGGCAATTTTTAAAAGATGAGACATAACACAGATAGTCACATCGACATGTAACCTAATAGTAACATCCATTATTTTATAATGTTAAATCTATAATTTGAGACCATCTGATGATCCAAGATCAATGGCTAAAGTTTAATTTTGGGCCCAATTTCTTGAAGGAAATAGAGTTCTCTAGGAAGTCACCGGAATGTTGACACGTTTCAAATTAGGATTTTCAACTTGTCTATAGACTCAACGTGTTGGTATCGATAAGCATGACCAGTCACATCAAAATGAAACCTAACATCCATTATTTTATAATGTTAAATCTATAATTTGAGACCATCTAATGATCCAAGATCAATGGTTGAAGTTTGATTTTGGGCCCAATTTCTTGAAGGAAACAAAGTTCTCCAGGAAGTCACCAGAATGTTGACACATATAAAATTAGTCTTCACTATAACCATGATCAAATTAATGCAACATCATGTCAAGATAATAATACCTTAATTAGTTACCAAGTTGTCTGCATGACTCTGTACATCTTAGAGAATAATGCCTTAATTAGTGCACATATAACCATGATCTAATTAATGTACGCATCAATTCTTACAACTAGTTAGTACTAGTAGGTTGTGTGGATAGTTGATAATGTATCACATTTGCAGTTAATAAAAGAAATGTCATATCACTGACATTAAATTGGGTAATGTTACTTGTCATGACACTTTTTCCAATTTCACACATTCATGAATTTAATATGAAAGATTTACAGAATTTTGAAGGACAAATGAATTAATAAGGTTAGAGAAAGAATTGAGGGCTATTTAGAATCCACACATGCCTAATATCAATCATTCCACCATTTTAAATGTATTAAACGTATCAAGTCTTACAAGTGGATGGTTGATAATGTATCGAATGTTGTAGTTAATAAAAGAAATGTCTTATCATTGACATTAAATTTGGGTAATGTTACCTATCATGACATTTTTTCCAATTTCACACACTCATGCATTTAATATGAAAGATTTACAGAATTTTGAAGGACAAATTAATTAATAAGGTTAGAGAAAGAATTGAGGGGCATGGCTATTTATAGACGATCTATGCTTCCTTCTTCTTTAATGCATGAGTGTGTGAAATTGGAATAAATGTCTAATTTCTAATTCTATTTCTAACATTCTAATTTCTAATATTCTGTTAGTGGTTTTCTGAAGATGGACACTCCTATCCATTTGATAAGCACATTTGAGGAGGATCAGAAGGCCTTTTTGGGCCTGGTCTCATACCAAACACTGCAATCAATTTGCAATGACAATGGTTCCTTTAAAAATGAGGCTGTGACTCATGAGGATGGTGCTGGGCCATGAATTTCTTGATAATATTGATAGATACTAAGTTAACACAGACATTACGTCTCAATTTTTGGAAACTCTTCTAGACCTAGAAGGAGAGAAGGTGGATGTGCTCCTTCTATTAAGGAGGGTATTCAAACAAGAATTGTTGGGTGATGATGTTCATGTTACCATTTTTACACAAATAGAGGTTGTGATCCCTTGGGAAAGTGATTTACCCAAGCTTCTCCAGCCAAACCAAAATTGTTGACAATCTATTGGGAAATGTGATGCTGAGAGGATGGGGGGGGGGCTGGTGAATCAAATATTACCTATTAATCCATTTTAACATTACTTAAACACTTGCATAGCATTATCACATAATTCATCAATGTAATGAAGCTAATGAACTAAACATCATTCATGAAAGTACTCATAACACAGTAACTTGGTTACCCAAAAACCCTTGAAAGGTAAAAATGGGGTGTGGATGGCACCCACAAATCTTCACTACTACAGTATAAAGTTTTCCTATTAGGGCTACAAATTTGATCACAAAATATGATCTACCCTATGAGGGGTCTGCCCTATTAAGAGCTTAAAGACTTATACAATCTACCTTGCAAAAGGATTTAAAACTTACAACTAAGTAAGCACTCAGTTAAGAGATTACATAAGGTCTATGAAAACCACTCTGTTAAGAGATTTACCCTGATACACTTGTTAGAATGTATCAATACCCAATCCTTTGGTCTACATTGTATGCTAATTATAGATCTTCTCCTTCTAGTATTGATTTGATCTTATCTATCAAGTTTATCTTTGTTTTGTCCTTCATTGCTTTACTTTGTTTCACTCGGTCACTGAACTCTATCAGAATACTTCACTAGTCTGAAGATATTCTCTCTTTCCTTTTGCATCCACACACACATCTATTAGGGTTTAGATCTCATCTTATATAGATAAATGAGTTTCTCCAAGTTTTGAGATCTATGATCCAGATCAACTCATTTTTTCGCTTAACCTTTCCCTAATTCTGATTGGCTCCAAGTGTTGCATAGGGATCAATGATTACAAAATAGAAGCGTAATCACCTCCATGATTTCCTCAACAAGTAGTAAACAAAATATGAATTTTGACCAAAAAGTTTTACCTCGGTGATTGTGCCATAACAAACACATATGTTAATTCTGTCTTGATCAACATTCAATATCTCTTGCACTCGACATTCACTTTTCTTTATACTCCAGCACTCGGCAAAAACTTACTCAGCTAATACAAAAAGTACTTGATGACCATTGGTTTACTCAACAGTGACGACTACTCGGTAAATGTACATTATATGACTCAGCCTATACATGATGACTTAGTCATAGTGATGACTAACCAACATTGCCTAGATAATGATTAAGTGTATGACACTAGTAGACAACAAAACTATAGGGATCTACAATCTCCCCCTTTGACATTAGTGGTGAAAACACTTTGTCATGACATTTACAATATATTTACAAGAGTACTTAGTATTAACAGAATACTCCCCCTAAGATATATACATATACAAAACTGAGTATATCATACCATTATGTTCTACTTCTGCTCTTTGATTCTGTTACCTCCCTATGTGGCTTAATATGTCATTTTCTTATTTACCCCTTGTTTTTGGCACTTATGATTTCTTCATTAGTAGGGAGCTTGCAATTTTTCTCTAGAAATGGTTTGTGAAGCATCATAACCATGTGTAATGCAAATTCCCAACTAGATGTTGCAACTTTCAGAACCTTTGATTGCACTTCTAGCTTGACAGCTAGGTTGAATAGGCTCTTGATAGTAGAAAGATGAGGATCTTTCTATATTAGTTCCTTAGCCTTTACTAACTCTCTTTTAATGACCTCCATGTGAGGTGTCAGCATTGTTTGAATAGAGAGTAGATGAGCCCTTATCTTACCATTATTAGCCATCAACTCGGCTATCCTTCCTTGACTATGTAGAAGCCTAGCGTAGTGAAAAGAGCTAGAACTTGCATCCAAACTCAATGAGTGACCAGTAGACTTTATATCTAGCTGTAGTTTATCTACTAGCACCTGGTTATCCTTAGTAAATTCTTCTACATTGCACAATTTCTTGTACAAAGATTTTGCATTCAATACCACTCCTTCTGAATCTGATATTAGGGTAGAAAGTTCTACCTGCTTCACTGCTATCTTGGTAGAGACCTTATCCAGTACCTTTGTCTCAAATTTCCTTTCTAACCATTGCAACAACTTATCATTTTATTCACTATCATCATCTGTCACTTTCTTGACTATGTGGACAAGTTGTTCCAGTATGGGGCCAGAGTCATTAACATCAGTCATGTCAAAAGCATCAATATATATACCTTTTATTTCATGTAGAACTTTCTTTTGATGATGTTCCCTTCTCAATTCTTCCTGCCTACTTTTCTTCTTTAGTAAGTCTTGCAATGTCTGCATCTATTCATATGATAAGTTATCTGTGTCCCATTTTGGAATCACAATAACTTCTCTATGTGTTACCTCAGGTGTAGAAACTTTTGCCTTCTTTTTCTATGCCTTCTTCTTCAGTGTATTCCCACTCAAAATTTGTACAAGAGATTTTATTACCTCTTTCTCCTTAGGCTCTTGGATGTATATAGATATTACCTTCTCTTCTTTTCCCTTATCCTCCATATGAGGATTTACAAACACTAGTGTAGACTGATTTGCTTTTTCTTTCTGTGGCTCCTCGGTAGATGTAGACTGAAGTGCAATTGCTGACTGATCTTGTGCCTTGGTAGTGCTAATACCGGCTAACATGTCAACTATAACAACTTGAGGATTGATGGGGGTTGTGTTGATAGTTGATGTGTCATCAATTGATGGATAATCCATAACTTGTAATAGCACAGTGTTACTACTCAAAAAAGATGTAGCGTGTGCTTCCTCAGCTTGTATGTCTTATCTATCAATACCTGATTCTTCACTAGAGTATCCTCCATGATGTCAACAATAGTTACTTTAGGTAACTCCTAACATTTCTCTTCCTTGGGAGCTTCTTTATCCTGAATATGTAGATCATTTACATCTTCTTTATCTTCTAGCCCAACACCCTTAGATGTGCTAGCATCCTGTCATGCACTTTTGTCAATTAATAGACCAAAAACAATTTTCCAAGTCTTAAGTCTTTCCTGAACAACATCCTCAACCTTGTGTTGAAGGATAGAGTAAGCCCTTTTCTTAGGATCGAATCTAATCTTATACTTCTCCACAACTTCCTAAATACTACCAGGGGATATGTCTAGTGCAACTTGAGCTAATGTACTTTCCCTTATCTACTTCTCAATCATTAGGGAAAATTCCCATTTTTGTGCAACTCTCTCATATAACTCATTAGGGATCAACTTCCCCATCGGTATTGGTAGCATTTTGAAAGTGCAGAGCATCTCAAGTATAGATTCTTCAATTTTATCCTTATCTCCTATACTCATGCTCTCAAATCTTATTTGTTTCAAACCTTCAAGTCCAACAGAGCTCTTGACGGTGTGGCATATTTCACCCACATTAGGTGTTTTACTTTGTACTTGTAACTTCTTCTTAACCTCCTCATCATTTTCTACTTCATCATCATCTTTCTCCAAAATAAGTTTCCTCCTAGGATTCTTCCTTGAATGGCTCGACATAGCCCTAGGTTGAACAATTTTCCTTTTCCCTGAAGCAGGGGTTTTCTTGTGTCTCGAAAGCTATAGTTGTAGGGGTTGCCCTTTTTCTTGGCCTAAGAATAGGTGATGAAATAGCCTTAGGTTTTTGTACTTTCTTTCTCATAGGCTCAGCAATTACTATCTTCTTGCCTTTCTTCTCCACTACTTTCTTCTCTTCTTCATTTTCATTGGATTCACTTTATTTGTCTTCTCCTAGTCCATGTGTCAGTTCAAGAGGTGCATCTACCTCTCTCTCTCTCTCTCTCCTATCATTTTTACTAGGTTCTTTACTATCTTTTTCCTCTTTCTTTCCATAGTAGCAGACTTCAATCCCATGGATATCTTGGACTTAGCCTCCTCATATGTTCCAAAGTAGGGAGCCTTCTGATCAATTTCCTCAGCTAATAGGGCTATGATTTATCCTATGGTCTCATTAATATTAACCTCATAAGGTAATGGCATTAGCCATGATACCCTTGGTAAAGCAGCTTGTGCATATGTGAAGTCAGTATCTACTAAGAAACAAATGTCCTGATTATACTTCTCAACTAGAGATACATGAATCCTACTTCTCTTCCTTATTTTCTTCTTGAATTCAATAAAGTAGTTTTCCATAAAACCCTCAAAATTATCTCCCATTTGACTAATGAACTCATTAATTTGAACTATGATTGGCCTTTCCTAATCCCAAATTACTCCGCCAACAGTAGGAAAACACTTCTGAATGTAAAAGAATAGACAAACAAGTAGGGAATCGAACTTACATAATATATAATTCTTTGCTTTCTGGATAGAAGTAATGTTCTTGGCAAGTTGAGTTAGTTAGAGCTTGGTGAGGTCATAGGTATGGCCCTTCTTGATGATTTTCCAAGCTTGGTCCACTACCATACATGGGACGCTATCCAACCAACTAGATTGATAAAATTTGTGAGCAATTACTCTCACTGCAAACTCAATCTCCGGATCAGTGATAGTGGAGATTGTCATTCCACGCTTATTCCATATTGCTTGAGTGTTTTCCTGAATCTTATCCTTACTTAAACATCTCATTGTTTTCTTACCAGGGAGTTTAGGGTATCCAGTTACCCGGTGAATCATTTCTTTTGTGATCTGAACTGGTCCATCCTCTAGCCAAATTTGCATGTCATGTACTTTACTCAGTACAATTTTAATCCTGTCCACTTTGAAATTTTACAAAAAATATAGGGCATGAACTAACCCTTTCTCTACAACCTTTTGGTGTTCTGGCTTCAACACCCCATTGCTACACAATTTTTCGTATGCTTCCCTGATTTCATAGTCATCAATCTCTCCAATTTTGCTCATGTAGCATGACCTAATGTCATTTACCTTTAAAATTTTTTCCAGAACTGATGATAGAGCACCATTAAGATCTCCCATGATCGCGCTCTCCAAAATGGCCTGAAACTTCTATGGTTTACACACCTCGTTCCTTACCAATTGAACATTAAAAACCTCCTTTCCTTATTTCTTCATTGCAACTGATGAAGATGCTGCCATTTTTATCAACTAAAAATTCTTGAAAAATATTTTATTTGGTACAATACCTTTGCGCAAGTGTTCAACAGATGATTTGCCGATGGCACGCTGTGAAGATTTTGAAATTGCCCTTAAGCTCTAAAACAAATAGTTTACATGCTCTTGAATCGCTGAAAGAAATTCTCAATTCACTAGTGAAATGAAATGAATGGTAACATCCTACTTTATAGACTTCAAACGATTGAATTACGACTTCATAAATGTTCCATACACATTCTAGGTGGAATACAGCTGTCTCGACAATCTTATGTTAAGCTTGGCTAACACAAGCTCGGTCAACACAACCGTTTGGATACAGCTCGATGTACATCACATCTCAGCTATCACAAGGTGCTCGACATACATTGATAAACTTGGTCATTTTAGACTCAAACACTGATGCTCGACATAAAAAATGAATTGTTCCACTTTGCTCAAATATGTCCTAATGCATCTCTATCTATGCAGATATGGACTTTTTCTCAACATATGTCAGCAACTGATATAAGATAAAAAATTTTAAGACTTAGTTCTATACATACCTATTTTGCTTAGTTTGAAGTAGTGTGATCACCTGATCCATCAAATTGGGTGACCTCAGATGCACTGGCCTCACTAGTGCTTCCTTCTTTCTTCTTCCATGTTTTGTTCATCTGATTTCTCAATTTCTCAATGATATCTTCATTCTTTCTTTGATCATTTCTCGATATGGGTGATCTACAGTCTTTCTTTAGATGACCTATCTTGTTACATTTGTAGCATACCATACTTCCATTCATCCAACTTTTAAATTTCCCTCTGAAATGAGTCTTTAGACAATTTGCTCCAATGTGCCCATATTTTCCATAGTAATGACAACTATACCAAGTGCTATAATCCCAATTGCATGAGTTACCCTTCATAGGTGACTTAGTCTGTTCATTTGATGACCATTTGGGTTTAGATCTACATTCAAATGCTCTATGTACATACTTCTACTAGTTGAAACCATGTCCTTGAAATTTTGGTGAGATAGGTGGATTGCTAACCTTAGACCTACATTGTTGTGCCTGATGTCCAAGTTTCTTACAGTTAAAATAATGTCTATTAAATTTAGGTTTAGGATCAGACTTACCATGTTTGCTTCTACAGATGTTAGCTATATGTCCTAGCTTTCCACAGTGATGGAATGTAGGATTTTTGTTCTTTGGTTGATCATTCCTTTGCTCTCCACTTTTTGATAATTCTCCTTCCTCAGTGGATGACGATTGCTCATTTAGTCCAAGTCCAGATCTATCACTAGATCTTCTAGGTGACCTTAACAATTCTTCAAAGTATCTTGCAGCTTCATTAGGTTTGTTCATCCTTTCATTTATTTCCTTTTCAGATCACAGTTCATTCGTTAGTTGATTATTTTCTGATCTTAGATTGGTGATTTCCACATCTCTCCTGCCCAATTCTTGATTAACTAGTAGCAGTTGATTTACCATGTCTAGTTGATTGTTAGTCAGCCTTTGCATGTCAGTTGTCCTTTCATCAAGTCTCATTAATATTTGTCTTTTGTCTTCTTCTACCATTGTCTAGTCTTCTTCAACTTTCTTTTTCTGTTCAACTACTTCATAGAGTCTGACACATTAAATTTCTTGTTCTCTCTTCAGATTTATGATGTCCTCATTTAGTATGTTATTTTTCTCCAGTAGCTCTTTTATGGATTTGTCACTTTCTACAGAGTTCCCATTATCAAATAATCTAGTAGTATCTTCTTCTTGATATTGTGATTCATTTTGTTGAATAACAATTTCTCTTCTCCTACTTAGGGATTTCTTTAGTTCTCCTCTGGCTACTTCAAGTTGTTGTAATGCAAGATGAACATCAATCTTCTGATTCTCTATAATTTTTCCCAACTTATAGACCTCCATCTCAAGATCTTTGTCTTCAAGTGGTTAGACTTTCTATAAGAAACCTTAGAGCTTTGATACCAATTGTTGGAAATCTATTGGAAAATGTGATGCTGAGAGGGGGGGGGGGGGGGTGAATCAAATATCACCTATTAATCCATTTTAACATTACTGAAAAAATTGCATAGCATTATTACAGACTTCATCAATGTAATGAAGCTAATAAACTAAACATCATTCATGAAAGTACTCATAACATAGTAACTTGGTTACCCAGAAACCCTTGAAAGGTAAAATTGGGGTGGGGATGACACCCACAAATCTTCACTACTGCAGTATAAAGTTTTCTTGTTAGGGCTACAAATTTGATCATAAAACATGATCTACCCTGTGAGGGGTCTTCCCTGTTAAGAGCTTAAAGACTTATACAATCTACCTTGCAAAAAGATTTAAAACTTACAACTAAGTAAGCACTCAGTTAAGAGATTACATAAGGTCTATTAAAACCACTATGTTAAGAGATTTACCCTGATACACTTGTTAGAATGTCTCAGTACCTAATCCTTCAGTCTGCACTGTATGATGATTACATATATTCTCCTTCTAGTATTAATTTGATTTTATCTATCAAGTTTATCTCTATTTTGTCCTTCACTGCTTTACTCTATTTCACTCAGTCACTGAACTCTATCATAATACTTCACTAGTTTGAAGATATTCTCTCTTTCCTTTCGCATCCACACACACATCTATTAGGGTTTATATCTCATCTTATATAGACAACTGAGTTTCTCCAAGTTTTGAGATCTACAAACCAAATTAACTCATTTTTCCACTTAACCTTTCCCTAATTCTGATTGGCTTCAAGTGTTGCATAGGGATCAATGATTACAAAATAGAAGTGTAATCACCTCCGTGATTTCCTCAACAAACAGTAAACAAAATATGAATATCGGCCAAAATGTTTTACCTCGATGATTGTGCCATAACAAACACATATGTTAATTCTATCTTGCTCAGCATTTGATATCTCTTGCACTCATCATTCACTATTCTTTATACTATGGTGCTCAACAAAAACTTACTCGACTAATACAAAAAGTACTTAGTGACCATTGGTTTACTCTACAGTGACTACTGCTCAGTAAATGTACATTATATGACTCAGCCTATACATGATGACTCAGTCACAGTGATGACCAACCAACATTTCCTAGATAATGACTAAGTGTATGACACTAATAGACAACAAAACTATAGCGATCTATAAAAATGTGGCTAGACAACCTTTTCTTTTGAACCTGAATGTTGAGTAGTTGATGCGCCATAGGAAATGGGTGCAGATTGGTAGGGATTTTCTTTGAAAGTGGTTTCTCTTGGATGAATTCATGGACTACGGATGGTTGCATGAATTCTCAGAGCTTATCATCTTTGAAGAGTTCTACTTAGATGGAGGGGAAAATCCTTAGTTTTTTGCTACCCAAGACCCTATGGCCTAGAATTTTGAAATCAAAGGGTTTCTTTGTTTTATTTTTTTGGACTATAGATTATAGTAGGTGTTGTTTTTTCCACTACCTCTCAAGTCGTAACCTCCCTCATTTTTCTTTAAAGTTTTGGAGGGAGTCAGGGACTCCAAGTCTGAATATTATAAATTTGTACAAAATATTAATGATAAATTTGCAACTTCATTTCAGCTTATTTTTTATGCATTGGATAGTGGATACCCTATAATAGTATTAGTTTCATTGTTTTGGGAAATTTTGGAGGAAATACGACACTTGTAAATTTTTAGAACATATTAATGGAAATTTTTCAAGTTTGCTAAAATTTTCAAGTTTCTATTTTTATCAATCTAGACTTTAGAGACAAAGCAAATGTTTTATTATTGTTTACTAATTAATTCAGATTAATTATATGCCAATTGCCAAATTTCCCAATGTGCCACTGTAGTCTGCCATATCAATGTGTAATAATGTAATTTTGATTATAATACAAATAGAAATAATTCAATTCAATTCAATGCTAAAGTTTGAGTTAAACATTAAAAGTTATAATCTTGATAAAAATTAATCAATAAACAATTAGAATCTTAATGTTCTTTTTTAAATGTAAAAGTTATAATCAATAAAAATTATCATTTTAACTATACTATATACCTCTTGAATAATATAATTACTATTCAATTAATTCATGACAGTGAATGCCAACTACTATTAGATGAGCACAGATCGATGATGTACGGTGGATTTCAGGATGAAAGGGAAAAACAACCCCATTTTTGTAAACCCTTTCCAGAATCATGACATGTGTCCACTCACATAGTCAACCAACAATGTCATCCGATGATGATGTGTGACCTGTGAGGTAACTAATAGTACAAGGAAAAAGTTAATGGGACCTACGGGGCTACGACACCAGATAGTGACTAACAATGACCATTGGATGATTATAGATCAATGATCGAAGCTATATTTTGGGCCAAAAGGGAAAAGAAAACCCATTTTTGTAAACCCATTCCAGAATCATGATGCATGTCCACTCACATAGTTAGTGACAAGTGTCATTCGATGATGACATGTGACTCATGAGGTGACTAGGTGACTACTACTAGTCTACTAGAGACTACTAGTACTAACAAGACAAAAGTTAATGGGACCCACGAGGCCATGCCACCTGATAGAGACTAATAATGACTGTTGGATGAGTATAGATCAATGACCAAAGGTGAATTTTGGGGAGATTTGGGGAACGATCACCTCTATTTGCAAATTTCCCATGAAAATAAGGCACGTGTCATGAATTAACCCTCAACTAAGTATAATTAAAATCTACATTGGAGTAAACTGCAAAATAGATTATTTAAATTTCTTTGTAATTTTGGGTGTCTGACTAAAGTTGTAGTTTCAAATGATTAAGTGAGACGTGCCCTTTAGGTTTTCAATCTAAGTTTTTTAGTTCTAACTAGTATTTACTATTCGAGATTTAGAAAGGGGTTATGGCTTCTAGGTTCACGAGTGAGGTTTGAGGAATGCAATAGGGTCTCTCAACTCTCTTCCCACTCATAGTCTACACAAATTTAAATTATGGGTAACTACTAAAATCTTGAACACCTACGTCTCGTATTTTAAAATTTTCAAATCTCATGGTTTACAACTTTACTGTTGTAGAAAAAGAATTAGCCTATTAGGGTTTAATTTTGAATCACCCCTGTAAAAAGAATTAGCCTATTAGTGTTTAATATTTGAATTTTCTTATGAGTAAATAGTGATACTAGTTACTAACTTACCATGATGGGAAAAAAAAATATCAAGATTATGAGTAAAAGGCCAAGTTAGATAATAGACTTCCACAATGTGCTTAAAACATCAGGTTTCATTGATGAATTCCATGATAGGGAATAATAGAAATTAGATTTGCACTTGAAAATAAGTGGAACGATCCAAATAAGGGTTCAATTTTTTTTCATTTAACAACATGATAAAGGCAACAACAAATAAAATTACACCGTGGGTTGTTTGGTTAGCACACATGGTGTTACCTCAAGTATTCCCTTGCCCAAAAATTGTCATGGTCTGCGCCAAAAATTATAATGAAAATAGAAAAGCAATTTTGAATAAAAATACTCAGGAGGAAATTTTGTCCATAATCAAGAGTGAATTTTCTAGTCTGTTGGACCTAGGGTTTCAACAACAAAACTCAAACATGCACATTGACCTAGGAAAGCTGGCAGAGGATTATGAAAAAATAGATGCAACATAGAGAGATTCTTATATCAGAGGAATAACAAGTGGTTCTAGTCTGAATCTAGATCATAAGCCTCCTTATGATTATGATATTTTTGTGCAATGGGATTAGGACAATATTTCCTAGCTAGCATTTTGTTTGGGATTAGATAGTAAAAAAGAAGTGAGTGCCAACATGCTTGAAATGCTTTTACATATTCATTTTGAAAATGAACCAGTAAAATATTGTTTTATTGAGCACATTGTTTGTTGCATGCAAGAACAATTACTAATGATTAAAAGAGGTTCACAGAAGACATTTAGATTCACAACCTACTTGTGTTATCTTCTCTTAGCAAAGCATCATGCAATATTTTAGACAAATAAGCTTTGCAATCAGGGCCAAAATCCAATATATGAATAGACACCTCAGATAAGGATGATTGATAACAAAAGGAGCTACAACAAGTTTGTAGACTTATTTTTGGCACCAATGTACCATAAAATTATAGGCACTCTAATGCCTAGATTTCCTATTACTTGTAGACTAGATTGCATTCAACTCAGAAGTCAAATACAATTGGCTGTCTGGTACTTCATCGAAGAGTACATCGTGTTAAGGTTTTATGGTTCAGTGGTAGAACCTTACAAACTTCCAATACATGTGACAAAGAGGGTATTTGCATTGGAATATGTACGACATATGGAGAGCACATATGTACTCTTTAATGGTCATCAAAAGAAAATGATATTTCCTTCCTTGCCTTTCTCATTTAGAGGGTTCACATTTGAGAGAAGAGGATTCAAAGTGGCACATGCCTTTTTTTCAAATTTTCACTTTGATGTTGTTAGTCACTGATAGTATGATCCACTTAGCATAATTGGAACAAAGCTTAGAGAGAATGGGAACTCTACAAGAAAATGTCAACATGAGAGTATGCCATTGATAGAAAATTTAAAAACATGGAGTCCTGGGATGAGGTTAAAAAAGAGATGGAGAAATATGACATTGAAAATAATATTTCAATATATGAATTGTCATAAAAAATTATGGCATTGCACAAAGAGAAAGGAAAAGTTCAACCCATGACATCATACAATTTCTACTAGAAATCTACTCAACCATCTAGAAAATCTATTCCAAAAGACCTAGTGGATGAATGTATGAATGGTAATTGGACTTGAACAAAAATTTTTGATTTTTGGGAAATGAGGAAGAATCTCGGTGAGCCAAAGACCTTTGTAGATCTTTATGACATGGAAGAGGATAAAATGTTTAGATAATTATGGAATAAGGAGCATCCAACTGAAGCATATCATGGTGATGATAATCATCCAGATAATGAGTATGAGCAAGATTCTATGAATCCCACATCCATGAATGTATATTCAATTAGTAGAGGAGTTGATGTGTCCAAAAAATAAAAATATACCAAAGGGGCATATATTGTAGAAAAAATGGGCTACCTAGGTTGCGGTGGTTTGGGTCCCAATGGACAAGGGCCTTGGTCTCCACTTGACCCACTAGTTCCACCAAAATATGGTGAGAAACTAGGCCTTGGACTTCAATAATTAGATTCATAAAAAAAATACTACTCAGTCAATTTCATTTGTTCCAGCTTCAAATTCAGTTCCACCCGTTCCAAGCACTCAGATTCAATCTAAATCAATTACCACTCCCATAGGTGTGGATATCATGGGTAGAACTAGTGGTCCAAAAAGGACATTACAGGTGGACATAGGATCAGTGGATCCCAGAGATCAAGGAAGTGTAAAGAAGAAAAAGGTTATGAAAAGTACAACAATGGCAATGGTGACTATGAGTCCAATAATTGCCACACCTTTAAGACAAAATCCTCAGAACAGTCTAAAAAATCTACTCGTAATGGGTCAAGGTGTTGCTAATCCTCATGGTGGAATTAGGAGAACCACATGCAACATAGGTGGGAGCTTGTACATCACTGCAAGTTCTATTTCACCTTTCAAACATTCAATTGTGTCAGAAAATCTTGATTTTTGTTACAATGATTTTCTAACTAACTTTAAACAATCAAAAAATAAGAATAGACAAAATACTAAGACATTGAAGATGGATGTAGCTGCTGCAGATCGTGATGCACAACCTGCATCCAATAGATTATTTCCCAGATATGACCCATATAAAGAAATGATGGAGTTCATGGTTGTTATGCCCCTAGATAGAGATAACAATCCACCATAGAGTTAGTTAGATCCATCTGAATTTCAAGTTAGCACTCTCCAAATGGATTTATCCAAAATTAAAAATGTGGACAAGATAAATATGTCAAAAATGACCAACCAAGTGGTCTATAGTTCAATGATGAAGTTGGAGAGAGCTTTAGGGAATAATAGATAAGTTAAAGGCAAACCTGACAAATGAAAAGGGAAAGGAGAAAGAAACATAAAATAGGTGCAAAGAATTAGAGAAAAGGATAAAAAAATTCATCCTCTAAAGAAGCAATTAGACAACAAGAACATATGGATTTAGAATTGAAAATTCTGAGGGAAAAATTGTAACAAAGCAAAAAAAAACTTGGGGATGAAAAAGTCTATTCATTAAGTTTATGCAAAAGCATTGAGAATGCGGGACATACAAACAATAACTTAAATAAAGAATTGGAGAATGAGAGGGTAAAAAAAAAATAGTGGGAAGAGAAAGAAAAATAGTGGGAAGAGAAAGCAAAGAAAATAAAAAACATAGTGAACACCAGTTCTCAGAAATGAGAGAAGACCTAAAGAAGGAAAATAATGCAAATAAAACTTATGAAAACAACTTGAATGACCGAGTAAATAATACAGTCAAGCAAATAAAAAAAGACTTTTGGGAGTAAATAAAGGTGTCTTCTGATAGGTTGTGTGATTGGTTTGAGCTGAATGAAAGTCTTAGAGATGTTGGGAAGCTGAAAGAGCACATTGAGAAGAACAAAAAGTTTTGTCTGAGATAGAATATTGCAAAACAAATTTTGCAACAAATCAACACAACCAGTGATAGGCATTTGGAAAGAAAGGGAATTTAGGACTGCATTGGTGCATCAATAAAGGCAAACCCTGTCTTTCAAAAATCTCAGAAACTAATAGAGGGAGAGGAAACTCTATCCTTATTTGGGACAAAGCTTGCCAAAATGAATAAAAAACAACCAAAATGATAACTCTTGGTTTTCTGAGTCCTGGACTTGATTACTCATCAAAAAATTTCATTGGAAGAAAAGCTTACAAAAAAAGTTGGAGGACACAATGACGTCTAATTTAGGCAAGCTTCCTCAAGACACAACTGATGAAGGGATTGCAAAGTGCATCAAAACATTGTCAAATTTGAATGCAGTAATGGAAGGATCATTTCTTTCAACTCAGTCTTCCAAGTATGGATTGCTGATGAGGTTGCATGTCATTTACTATAACATGAAAAATATTGACCTTCCAATTGATGAAGAATGGAGCACACTAAATAAATTGATAGAATAATCTTGATCTCATCAATCATAGTATGTGAAAGTAATTTCAGTTTCAATCATCTCTATATTTTTTTCTAATTGCTTGAATTAAGTTTAAAGTAACAAGTTTGAATTTTTTTTTTGAATAGGATCAATATTGCAGATGATATTTGTAATGCCCCTCCAACCCAACATGTCTTGGATATTCTCACTGGAAGTTAGGAAGTGTTATATGTGATTGAATGGTTATTTTTATAAGAGAATGATCCTTCTTAAGGAGTTTTCTTAACCCAACTCTCTTCTAACCACTATAAATTCACATTCTAATTTGGAAAATGATAAATATTATATAGGTATGTCCCTTTATATCTTCCCATGTGTCTATGATATTTTAGGACCTTGATGTGATGGGATCACTTGATAGATCTATATGTTTCTTTGTGAGATGCTCATTATCAATTTTTATGATTATCTTAGATTCTTCACTTAAGGGTTAATTGTGTTACCCACTCTGATGATGATGCTACTTGTTAAACTTGAGACTAGACATGATTGTGATATTTTAGCATTGTGGATTGTATGTTTCCTCCATACTAGAATTAGGATGATACCTCAATTGCATGAGAGGATGCTAGCAGACTTGAACTATGTATCCATATTTATTTGTAGGCTTTCAAGAGCTAGTCCAATTCTAAAGGGAGAGGATGTAATCCCCACCCTAGTATCTCAATATAGACATGATTACTACATTGATTATTATGGACTCTATGATTTATTTATTTTGATTAGATAATGAGACATTATGAGTACATTTTTGGATAATAAAACCAGTTTATGAAGGTTAGTAAATGATTTATATTATCAGTAGGATATTTTTATTATATATATATTTACATGATTATATTATGAAGATGATTCATTCTTGTTTTACAATACGGAGTAATGATTATCCTGGAGCTAACCTTACTAATCCATTTATGCTTTGATATTGAAACTATCTAATGTGCTTGTGGGATGAGGAGAGGTAGTCGTAGTCACTCCTACAGGAGATCCACAAGATGTCACACTCTTCCCCCTTGTTTTCCACTATGTTGTATATATGTTCTCTCAACTTGATGATGCAGGATGCAGGTACTAGGCATTGACTTCACCTGGCTACATAGGTCTGAGCGTGCCTTCAAATCCTCGAATGCTGTTGTGTGGAGATATTTATAAAATACTCTCAAGGATTCCTTGTTGGCTTAGATATTTCTAAGATATTCTTTATTCTTTATGTATGTTGAAGTATTATTCTTTTCTATCTTTTAAATATATATTTGGATGTATGTGGTTTAATTTATTATATATGTGTATGTATATATGGGAGCACACATATATACTTATGTGTATATAAATATATTTATATAGTTATGTGTTTTTTTTGTATGTGTGAATATATTTTTTAATAATAGAGTAAATAATGTATTATTAAATAAAAATAAAGTGATTATAAGTATTATCTCTTTTTAGAGTAAAACTAACTTACCTACGGGTTTTGAACCCGAGACCTCCTAGGAGTTAGGCTAGTTAGTTTCCATTTGGGCTATGTGAGTTACTTGGTAATATTAATTATCTTTATTATATTTATAGGTTTGGTAAAGTAAAATAAGTTAATTAAAATAATGAAATATTTATTTAGGCTTACGAGAGTTGTTTAATATTTTAAACCAACTATAGTAGTTGGAGAAGTTGCTTCCCGTAAAGAAACTCCAACCATATAGTTGGATATGAATATTTGGAGGAGGGAGATTTTTGGAGAATGGGGATTTTAGTTTAAAAATGGTGTTATTCATCAAGAGTTGAGGAAAATAACAGTGTTTTATTTTTTTGAAAAAAATGGAGAAATAATTTTTGCAAGAAAAATACAGTCCTCATGCGGAGGCCATATCTCTCTAACAAACCATTGGATCTTGCTAAGTTTTTAATATGTTTGTAATAACCCAATTACATCACTTCTCATTGGAGAGATTGAAGAAATATAATCTGGTTCAAAAGTTATAGATCTTTGTGCATGGGTCTATCCAAGAGGACAACACAGAGAAAATTGGAAAAGATTTAGGGTTTTCCAGAAGAAATTTTGAATTGTTTGTCTCAGAGAAGAAATGGTGGATTTGAAGTATTTAATTAGGAGATGAGAGAAATTTGGGAGATTTCTAGAGGAGGAAGGAAGATTATATTCGAAAGGATTGGGGTAGATTTTTTTCAGAGGGCATCCACTTCTTAGAGCTTGAAAGGATTGATGTGGTGTGCTCAGCTCTAGATGGGATTTCTCTGCAAGACTCCAGGTAGGATCTGGAACCAGGAAGAATCACCTTCTTTCCTATATGTTTGATATGTGTATGAAAATAGGATATATGTAATATTTAATATGATTTTTAGAATTCTATGGTTGTATTAATTATTAAAGCAATTAATTGGTTTTAAAATTATATTATTTACAGGAAGTTGTAATACATGTGTTTGTAAGATTTCTTAGTCAAGTCTCTTTCTGGAAAGTTTATTATTGTTTAAATGATTATATTTAATGTGCTTATGGTCTATAAGGTTTCTATTTTAATGATGTATTGGTTTGGTTTTTGAAGTTGGAGATGTGTAGTATTTTTTGGGAAGAATGTTGTATTAAATGATAATTTATCTCTTCCAAATTTCTTCCTAGGAAGGTTATGGTTATAGATATTTTGAAGATATTAAGTGTTTTTCTATGTATATATATGGTTGAGGGAATTTTAAGGAAGATTCTATGAATGTTTAGGAAGGATTAGGAAGATTTGGTTGAGGTTTTTCCTTCTTGTGTTTTATGCAGATTTTTAGGTATGAATCCTTCATTTGTTTTACTCTTGTTTGATTTGGTCATTTTGGGATTGGATTTTGGCTTGTGACACTTGCATTTTTTTTATCACGAGTTAGGTCTACATCATTTCACCCCTGAGAATGTTAAATTAATGCATTAGGTGAGTTACAATTTTGTATTTAAGGTGTCTTGTATTTGACATCCTTTCTATGATTCTTATTATGTACATGGATAAGGTTAGGACTCATCTTGAGGGCTTGAGTGCGCATGAGAGTTCCCTAAACCTATGATTTAGAACATGTGAAGTGTTTCCTTTTTCTTTGGGCTTGTGTTGGTATAGGGAACTAGGAAACCTAGGTGAGTGGCTCACCATAGGTGTTGGAACCCAAAGTGGTTTCTAGATGATCCTATGGGTGAGTTTGTAATCAAGTGATAACCTTAAAAATTAACCTAGAAAGGGGGGATTCAAAAGATAATGAAAGAAAATATAAAAAGGCCACAAGACTTGATTGGAGTACTAGGACCATGGATAACTACTAGGATGGATCCCTATTCATAAAGGGGGGACTGGGGTTACATGGTTGCCAAGAAGGAACCCAATATACAGGTTGTGTGATGACACTCACTTAGGTGGTATCCTAGAACCTTGACCTCAATGTTATAGTATGATAATGTTTTATGTAATTTACTCTTGTTCTTTTGAGTTTTGGTTTCTTAGTGTTTTGCATCTTAGATTGCCTTAAGGTCTTGAGAGTACCTTCGTTCTATCTCCTAGCACGGGGGGTGGAACTTTACCAGCTTCACATGGTTGGGTGGAAAATATCTTTTGAGGTATTGTTCATGGTTTGTGTCTTAGATTGGATTTATATTTATTCTTTGGTGAAGATATCCTTTATTGTGTCATGTATCTCTATCTTTTGTATTCAAGATGTAAATATGTATTGTAAGCTCTTGGGAAACTTGATGTAATTATTTCTCTGTATGCCTTAGGGCCATGTGAAGTAATTGTAATTGTAATTGTAATCGTAAGAAGGAAGCAATGTAATATGGGAGGGCTAGTCTTATGAGTGTCAAGAGGGAATGATTAATTGTAATTAGAAAATTGTAATGAATGAATGTAGTTGTGTACCTTCTACTCTATCTCTCTTTGAATCATTTAAATAGAAAATGGAAAGAAAGGATTTCTAAATTGAAAGATTATCTATGTTTTGGAAATACAAATGAATTATGTGTAGATAAGGCTAATGAGAAATAAATGAAAAAGGAAAGTTTATATGTATGGAATAAGCAATGTGCTATTTATTCTATCTCATTTCTAAAAGTTGTATGTTGTGAAAAGTAGGTAAGGAAATTAATTCATTAAGATAGTTAATTTTATCAATGACTCTAATGTTGGTAACAAAATTTAAGGGAATCTTTAAGGAAACATTCATATGTAGGAATATTAAATAAGTTCTTAGTAATGTTTTTAAAAAAAATAGTCATGTTTTTTGTACTTTAGACCTGTTTCTTATGGGTTCCCTGGTGGGGACGTTACACTATTGCCAATGCTAATTTACTAAACCGGTCTGTCAAATGTAGAAATGTACAATTGTATAGATGTTGTAGTTGTCTTACTAATTTTTATTTTGAGACTTCACATTAGGCAAATTGACCTGAAGCTGTTGTTTTTCTCTTGTTTTTATAAAAGAGAATTCAGGGTCATTGGCTTAGGGTAATGAAATTGAAATTGGGCAATGTGCCAATGGGTATTGAGTCATTGACTTTTGTAAATAGAATCATAGAGTTGTCTTCTTACTAATATTAATGAATGAATTGTTACATTGTATCATATTTGTAATTAAATTGATGAGAATCAATATTTCTAAGAATTGTAACATATGAATTGCTATGTTGTTAAAAAAAATTGAAAAATCTACAAGAATTTTGAGCTGAAAATGCAAATGCAAACCATTATTAATTCTGGAATTGAATCTTGATGATATTATCAACCACATTCATGTTTTGGACATTACAATATGCTATTATGCATGATTGATGATGAGATACAAAAATTGACAGTAGACTATAGGAAAAAGTATAACAAATACCTAGGACCTTCTACTTCTACAATGGTTCAAGATGCCACATTATATCATTATCAAGATCCTTGGATTCATCACCATCAATTTTATAGCTTCCTTGGTTCTTCGATATGTTTTCTTCACTTTGCATACCTCTGCTTAATTGATGTTCACCGCTAGAAGTACCAATACCAGTACATGAGCCAATGACATCATTGTCTTTGACACTCCCACTTTGGTTTGAAATGTTTTCCAACCCTCTTCTCTGACATTTCTTCCTCCACAATTTTAGTACCCTTTCATAAGGAAAAGTATTGACTTCATACCTGGATGTATAGAGCCTCAAGCAATTTTCCAAATTCTTGTCTAGTTTGATTCTTAGCTTTGACTTTAGGAATCCCAAAGAACTGAAAACTCTCTCATCCTCCAATGACCCCAATATCATGGTCAAACATAAATCAAAAAGCTTGAAAATTTCAGATATTGAATCAATCAACATTTCGCTCTCAGCTAGATTTTTCCAAAGCCTTGTTACTGATCCATCTTCATGGGGGTTCTGCATAATATTATATTGTTCCCTCATTGTCATTCAAAAATGACTTGATTTCTCTCTCAAATGCTAAAATTCCATTTAGAGTTACTCCATTTAACTCTTTGGTTTTGCAAAAATGATCTATTGAAGTTAGTAGCCTAGTTCAAAAATCTTTCAAATTGTTCATTCTCCAATATCGAGGAAACACAATAGCCATGGATTCAAGTAGTTTGATTGGAGGGAATCTTGCTCTAATATATGAGGAAAGATCATAGGGAATGTGCTTCATAGAAGCTTTTATAGAATCAATGATCTTGGTAAAGTCTCCCCTTTTAACACTTGATACTCGATTCCTGGGTTCTTTCCTGGTTCCTCATACTCGATCCTAGCAAAGTAGTGCATTGGTATCTCAACTCTATAAAATTCTACTCATAACTCCCTATTTGCACCAATTTTTAAAAAGTTATTAGGATTTGTCCAAATTTTTGATTTTTTTCTTGACAAATTTTACATCATCACATGATTGATAGAGATCATTGAATGTCATGCATGTCAATTTACACAACGCATAATATTCTACAATAGACATAGCTCTTTACTGGGCCTTTTTCATTATATTTCTCATTTCCTCAAGCATGGGGAGAAGACCTACTAATGTTAAGAGTGTCTCTACATTAATTTACATTCACAATAATGCAAGAAATTTTGGTAGCCCTGCTTCATCACAACTTGAGTTAATTAGACCAAGCAATGATTGATATTCTAAAAAACTTGATGCAAATGCACCTCAAGATTTGTGCCAAGTTTTCAAAATTTTGCCTTGATTTGCATGCCAATTTTTTTTTTTGGTGTGGTCTTGATTTGTGTCCCAGACAGCAAAATTTTTGCATCATTTTGCGTGCCAATCTATACAAATTTTTCCTTGGGAAGCATGTAGATCCGTACAATTTCTACATCATGAAGCGTGTCAAGCTTATGGTACCCAAAAAAAGCCCCAAAATGCAAAGTTGTCGAAATTGGACGTGCCTTATATCGAAATATGGGTTTTTGGGTGCTGCGAGCTCAATGGTGAGGTCCATTTGAGCTCAAAGTGTACCAAAATTTAGAGACCCCCTAATTTCAATAAAAAATAAAAAAAAGGCCCTAATTTGAATCCTTCAAATGAGAACAAGCTGTAGTAGATTAGGGTTTGATACCATGTAGGATTTGAGCAATACAAATCCACAAAACCCCAAGATCACTTGCATACAAAAACTTTTTACAAGGAAGTAGAGACAAGAAGAGGGCAAGGGTTTGACTCAAAAATATGAAGAAGAAAATATCTTCAAATAAATGAAATTAAATGTACAATGGATCATCCTTATAAAGGAGATCAAAAGCCTTGAAAGGAAAACCCTAGTGCATGTAATAATTAGTTAAATTATTACAAGACTAATGCATGCAAGTTTATATTTAAAACAACTAGTGCATGAGTTTAAAACAACTCATGCATGTGTGTTTAAATATAAACAACTAAAGCAAAATAGTTGACATCTTAAGAAGGGAGTAAAGTTAATTAATATAATTAATACTTTACTCTAAGAGTTAGGATAGTTGTGAACTTTTAAAAAGTGTAATAAAGCACTCAATGATGGGTAGTCTATCATAGGACGCCCTCTTCTCAAAATATTAAAGACAACACTTAACTAAATAACTTGTCCCATTAGTTCTACTTCCAATGCTTTTCCAAAACAAGCTTCAATAGAGCCTTTAACTTCACCAGGCCTCATCTTTATATTCTACTGAAATTTATATAATTCTGCATTCCTAACTGTATCATCTTAAAATGGAAGCACTTCCATGTTAAGAGCATTTAGCCCTCTGAGTAAGTGATTTAGGATCATGTCGAATGCCTTGAATGGGTCCCCGACTTTGATTTGGCATTTTCCCTTGATTCCGCCCACTTTTCCACTTTCTGTCTGCATTTTCCTAGCATCTTGAACTGAAATTTTGAGATTCTTGACTTTTGGGTCAAGGGTGACATTTTTGGGTCAAGAACTACATCAACCTTGACCTAGAGTGGGGTCTACCTCAACCTTGACCTAGGGTGGGATCTACCTCATCCTTGACCCTAGGTCCAAATTTCAAGTTTCCATGATTTCTGGATGTCGGGTTTCAGAAAGAATTATTTTCCCGCTTCCGGGTCAGCTATTTTGGTCTCCAAAATGGAAAACTCTTAATTATATTTAATTTAGGTCCATTTCTAAAGGGTTGAGGCCTAATTGGAATTTAATTCCCCAAGGTGGCTCCTCTAGAGGATTGTGCCCTAGATCATTATAAAAGGAAGCCTTCCTCTCTCATTTTCTCCATCAAGTTTTGAGATCAAGTTTACATCCACTTTTCATGATCAAGACACCAAGCAATTTCATGATCAAGAGCTCTCAAGGAGATATTCACATTCAAGAAATAATTCATTCAAGAAAGCTTCCATTCAAGCATTCAAGTCCTCTTCTCCATTCAAGATTCATCATTCAAACCCTAGATCTATCCATCATGGTGGTGTGATCTTCCTTCAAGATCCTTTGTTCATCTTCAAGATCTATTTCATTCTTCTCCCAAGGTGGATTCCAAGAATGCAATCATGGAGGGTTTCATTTACATTTGTTAAATGTTATGTTCAAGCTTTCATATCAACATACTTGTTTATATTTCAAATATAATTTCATATCTATTGAATATCATAGCTTCATTGTTAGATCTACTTCTACTACTTGCTAGCATTCTCTATTTCAATTCCATTATTAAGCTTGGTTCCAAACTGGGGTTTGACTAAGGAAAACCCCTCCTCTAACAAACAAAACCATTTTTCTTATAGGTATAGGTATAAGACGATGAATTGAAGTGTAGATTTGGATACCCATTTCACCAAACTTTCGAGGATTCACAGACAGATTTTCCATCGAAGCAGTTGGGTCAAGGATGACCTAGACCCCAACCTAGGTCAGAGAAAACCTAGACACTGACCTAAGTTAGAGATGACCTTGTCCCTGACCTAGGGTAGAGATGACCTAACCTCAGAAAAATATTTCTAGGTTTTATAGATCTCGTAGTTTTGATTTAAGATAAAGTTAATCAACAGTTTCTGAGACTGTCTAATAGGGTTTTCAGCTGATTCTTTTTCAGAGGTAAGTACCTTTATCTCTTCATTTCAACATTAGTCATCTAAATTTACTTTCCATATCAATACAATTTCATATAAGTGTAAAATATTGGCTTTGGGGTCTCTTTTATGTTCAAACCATTATTCTAGGACCTCATCCATATTTTACCTTATACACTAACATGCTAAGATTCCTCCTTTTTTTTTCCATCTTATCGCTGATTTTTGAACTCCATCTATGATTTTATTTTTGTAAACTTTACCCATATGCTTCTCTATGGTGTCAATTTTTAGCTGCAACCTATTTTCCTTCTTATTTATCTTGGTGCAAATCTTACATTTGTATTCTACTAGAGGCTCACCTTCAATTGGATTGTCCATTGGTTCAATTAATGGATACTTTGACACCCATTCTACTTGAAAATTCCTTGACAGATCCCACATCTGATCTTTTTTTGATTCTCTATCAATCTTGAATTGTATTTTCTTTTCTTCTTCCTTGCACCATCATCTTCTCTGACATTCTCAGTCTCATCCAAGTTGATTATATCATTTTGGCTACTCTAGGTATTTAATTGAAAAGATTCTTCAAGTTCATCATGATATGAGATATCAGGTTCACTGATTTCTTCAATATGTTGTGTAGGTTTAGGTTGTGAGTCTTGAAAATCTTCTTGTGATGAAGTAGCTTCCCAATTTTGGCCAGAAACATTTCCAACACCATGACCAAAGTATGATGATGAGGTTATCTATTTTGATAGCCTCTCTTGGCTTTCCCCATATGCAGGAGCCTTACCTTTATTCTTGTTCAACATCTTGATTCTTCAATGAAATAAAGGCTACCAGCCTACCAGTGTAAAAAAAATGTTTACTTGTTGAAGAAGTGACAGTAGAACTATAATATATATAAATATGATTCATTAACCTTTAAATCATGTTTGAGGTCTCCCTGGTCACCACTATTCACTAACTGGTCCCCACTAAATAAGAATGAACTCAAAATTACATAGTCAAAGAATAATAATCACTTACCTTTACCTCAAATTCAATTGCAGTCACGACTCACCAATGCAATCAAGACTCAATAGTCTGAACTTCACTATCGATCAAATTGAACCGAACCAAATTGTGTCCAATAACAATGATCTATGAATGTATTTATACTAAACCTTTTTTGTTGAATTTGGTGGGAGATATTAGGTCTACAAATTTTTGGTGATGCCCACATAATTATAACACATCTTGTGTTATTTTCGAGGTGATTATGAATCATCCAATACCTTGGTATGATTAATAAAGTTGGCAAAAATACATTAGTTTGAGACACGCATTCGTAAAATGCCAAATGAATTTGGGGCTGCCTATAAATATATATGTATAAAACTATTGGCAAATATAGGCTATAAATTTAGGGCCACTTTTAAATTATAGGCGAATGTTTAAAATTTTTCGTGCCCAAAAATTATATTTGATTAGCGATAATGTGAAAGAAATGGACAAAATTAAATAAACTGATGGGCGATGGGTCCATGCATTGGACCCAATTTTAATAAATTCTAGATGATAGGGTCAATCCCATATGTGTAATATATTCACCAAATCATGGGTTACTAACATGTGACATTCACCAAATGGTGAATAATCACCACTAAAGTTTTTGCTGATCAATAATAGACACATCATTAGGAGTGTTTCTAGCACAAGAAGACAAAGCTAAGAAAGAAAGGGCCATATATTATATAAGCAAGACTTTAGTGTCCTATGAGTTGAATTATACCATGATTGAAAAAGCATGCCTAGCAATAGTATTTGCATTTCAGAAGCTAAGGTACTACATTTTGGCACACAAGGTGAAGCTAGTTGCTAAGATAGATCCACTTAAGTACCTATTAAATAAGGAAACACTAATAGGAAAACTAGCAAAATGGGTCTTAGTACTAAGTGAGTTTGATATTGAGTATGTTGACATAAATGATATTAAGGGACAAGTGATAGTTGATCAACTCACTGAAGCAACATTGACAGATGAAAGACCATTGCATATAGAGTTTCTGATGAAGTAATCATGCACCTAACAAAACATCCATGGAAGATGTATTTTGATGGCTCCTTTACACAACAAGGATCGAGAGCTGGATGTTTGTTCATTACTCCAAAAGGATACAAGATACCAAAAGCATACAAGATGATATTCCCATGCATGAATAACATAGCGAAGTATGAAGCCCTAATGAATGGATTGAAGCTCGTAATTGAATGGAAGATCATTGAGTTACATATCTATGGAGACTCACAACTTATTATTAATCAAGTCAATAATGATTACCAAATAAAGGATGATAAGATAATTCCCTACAAAATAATGGTGGATGACCTAAAGAAGTATTTTGTTTTCATCACATTTGAACAGATTCCAAGATCAGAGAATAGAGCTGTAGATGTGATGTCTACCTTAACATCCATGTTACAACTAGTAGAGCATTAGTTTCTCTATGACTTCCTAGTGGAAGAACTTCCCTTTCCAACCTATGAGTCACCTGATTCCCAAATCATTTGTGCCGTTAAAACCCAAGTCCTATCTAGATATCTAGATATGCTCATATCTATTCCTATCTGAAAGACCAAACCTTCCTTGAAAATTATTGAAGAAATAAAAAAAGATGCCTCATAAGAGCATCATCATGTTGTTTAATCATTGTTAATGCCTTGTATAAACATGCTCTAGATGGTATGCTACTTAGATGTTTAGAAAATGAAGAGTCAAGTCGTGTATTAAAGGAGGTACATGAAGGTGTGTGTGGGTCTCACTCAAATGAATTTTCATTAGCTAAGAAAATCTTGAGAGTGGGATACTATTGGCCTACAATGAAGAAAGATGCAATCCAATATGCCAAAACATGTAAGAAATGCCAATTCCATGGAAACTCGATAGATGCTCCAGCTAGGGAGTTCATTAATTTCATTATACATTGGCCATTTCAACAATGGGCTTTTGATTTAGTTGGATATATTTACCCTAAATCATCCAATGGACACAAGTACATCATTACAACAACTGAGTACTTTAAAAAATGGGTGGAATTCATTCCACTAGCTAATGCTATAGGAAAAAAAAATTCAATGTTCATCCTAAACTACATCATTTATAGGTATCAGATACCCTCATCAATTGTGACTGACAATGGGGTCAATTAAAAAAAAAAGACATGGATGACTTGTGTCTTCAATTCAAAATCACTCAGCATCATTCCTCGATCTATTACCCTCAAGGTGATAGACAAGCTGAAGCATCAAATAAGACAATCTTGAAAATCTTGCATAGAACGATGAGTAAATCAAGAGACTAACATTTACAGATAAATCCAACATTTTGGGAGTATCACACCAGCACCAGAACACCAAATGACACAAATCCTTTTTCACTAGTATATAGGTCCAAAGTGGTACTACCAATTGAAGTAGAGATTTCATCACTGAGGGTATCATTGAAAAATCTAGTCACTGATGACGATGACAAAATCTCTAAATTACAAGAACTAGAATTTCTAGATGAATGTAGACAATAGACGTTTGATAATCTCAAAGTATATCAAAAGAGGATGTCACGAGGATACAAAAAGAAGGTAAAACCAAGAACATTTCAGGTAGGAGATCTAGTCCTAAGATAAAATTTGAAGAATCAACAACATTGAGAGTAAAAGGGAAAATTTGAACCCAATTGGTTGGGTCCCTTTGTTATCATAACTTCATTTGGATCAGGAGCCTATTAATTGGCTACACCTAAGGGATATTTCTTACTTGATCCAATCAACATTCTCCACCTAAAAAATATTCTATGCCTAAGATTTTTGAGGTAGCACCTATATAGTGGAAGAGTTCCTAAAAAAAGTATAAAAAAGTGAAAAGAGTTCCTAAAAAAATTACAAAAAAAGTGAAAATAGTTCCTGAAAAAAATACAAAAAAGAAGAAAAGGTTCCTGAAGAAAAGCAAAAACAACAAATATTGATCCTGAAAAAAAAAAAAACAATGGAAAAAGTCTTGAAAAAATGACTATCTTGGTGAAAACCTAGCAAATAGGCACCTTAGTGAGTCAAAGAAAAAAAATAGAAAAAGAAAAAGTACAAAAAAATTGAAAAAGAGAAAAAGTGTCTTGGTGAAAACCTGGTAAATAGGCGCCATGATAGAAAAAATAGAAAAAGTTTGTCCAAGTGGTGAAAACCTGGTAAAAAGGCACTACTTGTAATAAATGCTCTATCTATGAAGACAACGCTTGAATGCTTGTCCAATGTAAAGTTCAATTTGTATATCTTCCAGTCACTTTTGTGACAAATCAACTTGAGCCGTAATTTCAGAATATCCTATCCTCCTAAGAATGGAATATGTCTGTATCAAGGTCCCAAGCCAATCATTTTCCTAGGGTAAATGGTCATAAGTCATTCAAGTCACAATGTTGCTTAGTCATTGTTAGGAATTTCTATTAGGGTGTCTCTTATCCCTAGTCCGTAATTGACACTAAACTATGAAAACAAAGGTATTTCTTAATACCACCAAAAATAGTATTTCTTAATACTTGGACATAAAAAGTGTTCCGAAACACCACATCATGAAGATAAGAGTGTTTCTAAACACTAAAAAGACATTTACTATTTTAAACACAAAAAATGATAAAATAAATTTCTATGATTGATAATGTTTTCTACGTGTTTTTACAAACTAAACAAATGTGTTTTTTGAACACTACAATAACAATTGCATATTTTTGAGATGAATGATGGATCATGTATTCTTAAACTTGTCTCAATGATTTTTATGAACTAGAGAAACTAAATGAAAGAATCATGAATTTTATTAGTTTGCGATGACTTGTTATCAATTTGTGATTGTTATGTTCCTTGAGTAACTCAATGATGTCTAAAAATGACTAGAGAAACAAGGACTAGGGGCATAACATTTTCTTTGCCTTTTGCTTCTGGTAATAAATTCTATGTTCTAAGGTGATTATATGGAATGGGTGTCTATGATAAGTGTAATACCCCAAAAATGGGCTATAAGTTCATTAATCTCCTACATCTTCATATCGAACGAAATTGACATCAAAGTCCTAATCTAAGGCACATCTAAACATCATCGAATCATAATTGATTATCTTAAATTTTGCATCGAGGAATATTCCCAACAATATTCCTAAATTAGATTTAATATTTGACACTTAATTATGTAATTACATTTAATTCTATCTATTATTAATTGTATTATTTAATTTTGACAATAAATCTAATATCATATAAATAATTGATTAAATTCTTATTTAATTAATTAAAGCAAGTTGTCATTATTTAATAATATAGTTTTTAATAAAAGTTTGATTAAATAATTGATTAACCCATAAATCAATTATTTATTTTCAAAAATCAGTTAAGTTGAGCATAAATCACTCTATTTATTAAATTAATTCATAAATAAAACATGCACAATCATAAAAGTAGACAACTATCAATTATCAATTAAAGCTAAACTCTATTTTGAGTTAAAACTTAGCTTTTGCATATTTTTGTGAGTTAATTATCCTTTATTTAAAAATAACTCAAAAATCAACCTAAATTATTTGAGTGATTTATGGCTTTTTCTCATGCACCTCCAAAGCCCTGGATTTCTATAAAAACAAGGCTCAGCTCTTCATAATTCATCTCTCAAATTTGCATCCAAGCATCCACAAATTTTGTACAATCACGCTAGAGAATTGGAGGCCGAGGAATCAACTTGCGAATTCAAAGCTTTGTGAGATCAATTTCAATTGCATAGCTTTTATATCTTAGCATAGAATTTCATAGTTTTCATTCATTGTTAGAATCTTCATTGTTAGATCATTTAGCATCCATAGCATATCAGTTTATCATTCTTATTGCATAGAAAATATCAAAAATATAGATTAATTGCATTCAATTTCATATCCATCTTTTGCATTCAAATCCTTCATTTAGGTGTCGTCTAGGTCACTGATCTCGATTACAATTTGAGAACATTAATCTCGCACCTACTAGAAGGCAGTAAATTGCTTGGTTAAATTAGATTTCAATTTTGCACGATTTTGATTTTAGCTAACCTTTAATGTTTTACTGAGTGTTGTGTCTACAGATCAGGTACAATTTTTACACACACATTTTTGGCACCCACCGTGGGGCCCTGAAACGGGTTTCCAATTCAATTCTATCAATTTCTATCTTTTTCTTCTCAGGATCTGTGCAAAATTGTGATTTTTAATTTTTGTCCATACATCAGTCGTACGAGTTTCTAACAAATGTCATATGGGAGCATACCCACTGTCGTATGATACTGAACCCCCTGTCATACGATAGTCTATCAGATTGAGGGTCATTTCATTACATACCCACTATTATTTGGGAGCTCTACTATTGTATGGTATCATACCCAGTGTTGTACGAGTTTCTGGACTGTCATCTGGGAGCATACCCAGTGTCGTACAAGTTTTGGTACCAAATTTCAATTGTCGTTTCATTTTTGCAGATAGTTTGTCAAATTTGATTTTTGGATTTTGACTGACAGTTAACCCTAACAATTGAAATTTATTATTTCTGATTGATTTCTGCTGATTTTGATTGGGAAAAGTGCAAGAATTGCTAAAAATTAGGTAAAATCTACTAAGCGCGTTGTGAGGATCATGAGGTATTCTCCTTCTTCTGAAAACATTTTGATTTGGACTTAAAATAAATCTCTCACGTGTCAAACTTGTGTGCATCTTTTCATGCTTTTGATCTATTTCTACACACTTGCATAATTTGATACTAGGTTGTGATCCCTTAAGGATTCATTAAGTAGTCTTAGAATACTTGTGATTGATCTTGATTGCTATCTTTGGTTATTGGACTCGCTAATCCACTGGCCCCTCATTTCCACCCCGTGGTTGCAATCTCAGCACCATAAAGGGGAGGGGTCAACAGGATAGAAGCGTTAAATGTTCCACTTGGCAACCCTTTTGTGCTTTTAGGAACTCACTTGTTTTTTTAAGTTGGGGACTTGTTTTTAGCTTGTGTGAGGTGTTAAGTGTTCCACCTTATGGACTCATCTCATATTCTCTTTAAGCGTTAAGTGTTCCTCTTTCTACTTTTTTGGGTACTTTTGGTAGATTTGCTTTCGGGAATATATCTGTGCTCACATAGTAATTAGGCCCTATGAACACTATTCATGATTCTTGAGAGATTGGATTCCCAGCGAAATCCTTCTTGATGATAGAATCCTTGTAGGTAGGGAGGATACTTAGTGCATTTCACATTCAACTTGGTTAGTGAGTCTTCTCTTATTGATCGACACATTCTCTCTCCGGAGAGGTTGATAGATCACGTGGGGTTGATATCACGAGCTTTGGTGAATCAAAATTGGTTAGTGCATCTTCTCTTATTGATTGATACATTCTCTCCCCGGAGAGGTTGATAGATCACATGGAGTTGATATCACAGAGCTTGGTGGAACAAAACTTTGTCTTAGCGTGTCGGATTAATCTGCTTGCTTTGTTTGGGTTAAAAGTGAAGAGGTGTCAAAACCTTGAATCTAGAGCCAAGTCCACTTGTGGTATAAATCTATGAGTCACCTTTAGAGAGGGTTAACCGTAGCGGACAATCCCTTCACAGGGCAAACTGCGTTGATGGAACCTCAAGCGGTCATAGCCATTTTCATCATGGTAGTGACAGCCGCTATATAAATGTCCTTGTGGAAGAAATCTCCACGGGTATGGTTCATTGTTGGGTTGTCAGATCTCCCTAGCAGCTCTTGAAGATTAAGTTCTTAGACTGTTTCAAAACCTTGGTGCACCGGGATTGGAGTTCACCCCTTTGAATCATAAAAGTTGTAGAGTCAAACCATTACTAAAAACCCTAGAGAGGCCAATTTTTTTTTCATTCTCAGGTATATGTGTGTTATTGCAAAACTCTTCAGAACATACACAATTAGTACTCTCAGGGATTAGCACAATTTGGTCACTTGATTGTTCATGCGCAAGGTTGCTTTTGCCCTTGTTCATTATTTTCAGACATGCTTGGAATCACTTCTTGCTGTTCTGCGTGCTTGTTTATCTACTTGGCTATTAAAAATGATCAAATCTGGTATAACCTTCAAAATCTGTACAGTACAATTTGCAAACAATCCAAAACTGAAGACCTTAAATTTTGCAAAAATTAATGTAAAATCTTTTCTGGAGTCAAAAGTCATTTCAGGAAGTCAAAAGCCATACGAGTTTTGTCAAGTGTCATTTCAGTATTGCCCATCTATTGTACAATTGAGAACCCAGTGTCGTATGAGTTTTCATGCCAGCAAATTCAAGAAAGTCAAAATCCTGTTAGCAACTGTCGTATGATATTTACAACTATCATTTCATTACTACCCAACTGTCGTATGAGTTTAGCAACTGTCATTTCATAGACTACCCAGTGTCGTACGAGTCTGTAGAGTGTCATTTGGAAAAATTTGAGAGAGTTGTCAGAAATTGTCAAATTTCTAGATATCCAATGTTTCCAACCTAGTTCCAAAATCTGTCAAAAATATCATTATGTCAGGAACAGAGCAGTAGCTATTGAGCATTCTACCATTTTTTGAGTTTGATCTTTTGAATCTGATCTAGTCTTCTGTTTGATCAATTTGAGTCCTTCTTATCTTGTGTATGACAAATATGATGGACACTCTGATCCTCAAGATCATTTCAGAGAGTTCTGTATGCAATCCATGGAATTCATGCATGAACCGACTTATCTAATGCATCTTTTTCCTAGATCCTTGGGAGGAGCATCCATTCAGTGGTTTTCAAGATTACCTTCTACGATAAAAACTTTTGAGGAATTGATTAAATTATTTTATCAACAATATTCCTACAATATTCAACATCCGGTCACCATGATCGATATCTGTAACCTCAAGCAATATCCAGGGGAATCATTCCTAACTTTCCTCAAGAGGTGGAGAAAGAAGTTCTCTCTATATGCTAGACAAATTCCCGAAATGGAGAAACTTGAAATCTTTATCAATAACCTTGTTCCAGAGCTCAATTATCCATTACAAATGCAAGATCATGTATCTTTTGATAAAATGGTGGATAATGCAATCAAGATTGAGAAAGTACTTGTCAAGAAAGGAGAAATCACACTTCAAAAGGACAAGTCTAAATCTGGATCTAGCTCAAAAGATAAAAATAAGAGCTGGAATAGAAACAAAGGTATCGTCTCTGATGGTGTTGTTGACACTATCCGCACCCCATCAAAGGCACCGGCCTACAATCTCACCCTTGCCACCAAAGCCATTGAATCTTTAGAGCAAAAATCTGTTGAACCATCTCCAAAGAAGCTATTCAAACGATGGGATAATAAATGAAAGTTTACTCCCCTGGGAGAATCTTTGGAATCTACCCTGAGAACCCTGATAGCTGATAACATGATCTCTTTACCACCAATCTGAAACCCTGATCTGGATCCAAAACCATATTGGTGGAAAGATAATGAATTCTGTGCTTTCCATCAGACTAAAGGCCATAGAACTAATGGATGCTTCCACTTGAAGCATACCATTCAAGACTTGATAGATCAAGGGGACATCATGATTGATAATCCTACCAACAATAATGATCACACAGCATTTACAGAACCATTTCCACAACATGGCAAGGGAGTTTCCACTTCTCAGCCTAACATGGGGGCAAAAGTCAACTATGCCTACCCTGGAAACAATGCTGTCATCAATATGGTTGAACCATGTCTCTCTGAGAGTTGCAATTTCATCACGATTGTACGAAGAGACATAAATCATTCCTCAGCTAATGTGGTTACCAGATCACAAGCTCAAGCTCATCTGAAAGGACAAACACCAAGTTCATCTAATGTCCCTAAGATACCTTTCAATCTCACATCTGCTTCTAAACAGAAGGTTTCCTCGAAATCTTCCAATCCAAAGGATACAAGACCTACATCTTACAACATTGTCCAACAACTCTAGCATACCAATGCCAAAATATCTATGTTTGAGTTACTTTGAATATCTCCAACTCACAGAGATATCCTAGACAAAGCTTTGCTCAGCTCTAATGTTCCTGATGATCTAGATCTAGATAGGTTCCAGACTATGGTTGGTCATCTAACATCTCTGCAATATATCTCCTTTTCAGAGGAAGATGACAACTCCCTAAGTCACCCACATAATCAACCCTTGCACATAGAAGTCTTGATCTAGAACCGTCGAGTCAAACGTGTGTTGATAGATGGGGGCGCAGGCCTCAACATTTGTTCTTACAACTTAATCACACAGTTGGGATTCTTAGAGATGGCTATTGATCCTCGAAAGAAGATCACCATAAAGGCCTATGATGAACAGGAAAGATCTTCTAAAGGCACCATTGTCTTACCCATCTGAGTGGGTTCGGTCATCAAAGATACCACATGTCAGGTGCTTGATCTACCATTGGCTTACAATATCCTTCTAGGGAGACCCTGGATACATGAAATGCAAGCTATTCCTTCTACGTACCATCAATGCTTGAAATTTCCCTATGAAGAAGTTGAGGTTACTATCCCAACAGATCTGAGTATAACTTATAATACATTGAAGGAAAGTGCCGATAAGCTTGTTCCCAATAACAGAGAATCTTCCATCAAGCAGCTAAATGTTGCTTCCACATCTAAGATGGATGACATTGCTAAAGAGATCAATATCAAAGAAAATGGGATAGGAGAATACACTATAGAGCCAGTCTTGTCTCTGACATCTCTCCCAATCTCACCTAAGTCATATGGACAATCCTTGAAGCAGTCTAAATCAGAACCTAAGGAACCTATGGAAGCATACAAAAGAAATTTTGTGGCGGAGCAAGTATCAAAACAAGAATTTGAAGAGGATGAAGCTGTGCTGGCATGGCTATATAAAGAGGATTCTGAATCTAAAATTTTTCAACTTAGTGAATCTATAGCACCTACAATCCCTTCTAATTCATATGGTCCAGGAAATAAATTGATAGCCAAGATGGGATATTCTGGTCAAGGACCTCTAGGAATCAGAGGAAAGGGTCTTGTGACACCCATTTCACATATTGGTAGAGCCAACAAAGATACTGGTGGCTTAGGGTTTAAGAAGAAACCCTATCATCTCAAAGGTGGTTGTTCTCATGTCATAGAACAAATTGCACCAGGAGAACCCCTTCTTAAGAAAGAAGAAATAGAACCCTCTGATGATGATTCAGATAGCTCTGAGCTCATCCCCTATGAAAAATTGCCTAAAGAGATCAAATATCTTCTTGATGATAAAGATGATCCTATCAGAAGAATTAATGTAGTAGAAACATAAGAACCTACTATAGCGCAAGAGATGGTTATTCTTGAAGGAAATCAAACTGATCAAGAAGAAGGGGATAGTTATTCTGACATTGATTCCCATGAATATGAATTCAAGTCAGAGACTGAGGGTAATCCTTCTTGGGGTATTCATCCTGATTTCACACATTTTTTAATATTTCCTAGAGATCTTGAATCAGAAGCTGAGTCAAATGACTATGAATGGGGTGCCATTCCAGAAGAAGATGAGCTTATAACAAAGAAATATATTGATGTTATTCACCAATATGTATCTCAACCCAATGTAGGTCTAGAGCAAAACAATGAACTTAATGTGTCTGATCCACCTATGGCTGAAGAGGACTCCCATGATGATGTTGAGTCTATTCACGAATTGAACATTTTGAGTTGTAATATCACCTTTGAACTTGAGCGTCGGGTTAGGACCAATGATGACATATCCATGAATGTGAACACCATATCCCAAGCCTTTCCTGCTTTGACTATCCAACGCCCTGATCTTATCGACCAAACTTCCACAAACCCAAACCATGGTATTTATACCTTCCCGAATGACTATGCCCTTGCCTGCTACCTCAATGTAGTTGAGCCTATGAGTACTTCCATCAGTGAACTAAGCGTCAGCATGACTGAGTCAGACATCAAATATCTTAGTCAGAAAAACAAGATTAAAAAGAAAAAGAAAAAGAGTTCTGAGGGTGAAAACCACTTTGTGGCAGTCTCAGAACTAACAAAAGTAAAAAGAAAAGACGTATCTGAAGGTGAAAACCTCTCTGAGGCACCTAAGGATGAGATATTTGATGTCCTTCCGAGTCATTTACAAGATAGATCTCCAGTTCTGATTGAGCCAACTCAATCCATCAATTTGGGTACAATAGAGGAACCACAATTGGTACATGTAGCACAATCTCTATCAGAAGAAGAGAAACAGAAATTCACTACATTCTTATTAGACAAAAAGATCAACTTTGCATGGAAATATTCAGATATGCCAGGATTGGATCCCAATCTCATTATGCACCATCTATCCATTGCTCCTGAGTAAAACCAATCAAACAAAGATTGAGAAAGATGCATCCTCATGTTGCACTCTTAGTCAAAGCAAAACTAGAAAAACTCTTAAAAGCTGGATTCATCCATGTCATAGACTATGCTGAGTGGATCTCTAACATTGTACCTATTTCAAAACCAGATGGTTCAATTAGAGTGTGCACGGACTTTAGAGATGTAAACAGAGCATGCCCTAAGGATGATTTTCCACTGCCTAACATTGATATGATAGTGGACATGACTACGGGCTATGAAATGTATTCCTTAATGGATGGATTTTCTGGGTACAACCAAATCAAAATTGCTCCAGAAGATCAAGAGAAAACAACTTTCACATGTGCGTGGGGAACCTTCTGTTGGAATGTTATGCCATTCGGACTCAAAAATGCTGGAGCTACATATCAAAGAGCAATGACATCTATTTTTCATGATATGATGCATAAAACAATGGAGGATTATGTGGATGATACCTTGGCAAAATCCATGATAAGAACTAAACATCTAACAGACCTGAGCATGATCCTAGATAGAATGGAACTGTTTAGTGTCTGACTAAATGCTAAGAAGTGTGCTTTTGGTGTCACTTCTGGAAAGCTCTTAGGATACATAGTTTCAAAGAAAGGCATTGAAGTTGATCTGGCTAAAGTCAAGGCTATAACAGAGATGCAACCTCCCACAAATATCAGTCAAATGTGGATGTTGCAAGGTAGAGTACAGTCCATCAGAAGATTCATATCACAGTTAGCTAACATATCACAACCTTTTACAAAAACATTACATAAAGGCATGACCTTTGCATGGAATGAAGAATGCGAGAACAAATTTAACCATATCAAGAAGTATCTATCAAATCCACCTATCTTGATGCCTCCTATTCATGGAAAGCCATTGATCTTGTATGTCTCCGCAACAGCCACATCACTGGGGGCATTGCTAGCACAACATGATGAAGACAAGAAAGAAAGAGCCATCTACTATATTAGCAGAACTTTAGTGGCCTATGAGAAGAACTACTCAATGATAGAGAAGGCATGTCTAGCTATGATCTTTGCATCACAAAAACTGAGACACTATATGTTAGCTCATACCACGCATCTAGTAGCAAAAATTGATCCACTGAAATACCTACTAAGCAAGGCGGCCCTCACCGGTAGACTAGCTAAATGGGTCATGCTTCTAAGCGAATTTGACATTGAATATGCTGAAAGAAAAGCTATAAAAGGTCAAGTTATTGCTAATCAACTAGTAGATGCACCCATGTTTGATGATACACCCATGCAAATGGAATTTCCCGATTCCTCTATCATGCACCTCTCTTCTAGAGCATGGCAGTTATTCTTTGATGGCTCCTACACACAGAATGGATCTGGAGGAGGCATATTGTTCATCACTCCTCAAGGATACTCGATACCCAAAGCATTTAGACTAAAGTTTCCTTGCACAAACAATATTGGTGAATATGAGGCACTTCTCAATGGTATGAAAATGGCAATACAGTGGAGAGTTACAGAGATGCACATCCATGGAGACTCACAACTGGTTATCCACCAAGTCAATGATGTGTACCAAACCAAAGATGAAAAGCTCATTCCTTACAAGAGAATGGTAGATGATTTAAAGAAATACTTCATCTCTATCACATTTGAGCAAATACCCAGAATGGAGAATAAGGCTGCCGATGCAATGGCGACATTATCTACTCTCTTACAGTAGCCCAAACATGAACTATGCTACGAGTTCCTGGTGGAAGCCGTATCCTATCCTGCATATGACTCCCCTGAAACCCGCATGATCTGCACTGTTGTAGGTTATGATTCATGTCACTACAAAAATTTGTTCTCCTATCTCCATGACCAAATCATCCCTGAGTCCTTTAACCATTTTGAGAAATGAAACCTTATTCGATCTGCATCTCGATATGTCATCATTGGTAATGATCTGTACAAATGAGGTCTAGATGGTACACTGCTTAGATGTTTAGAACAGGAAGAGTCTCAATGTGCATTAGAGGAAGTCCACAAGGGTATATGTGGGTCACACTCAAACAGTTTAACGTTAGCTCAAAAACTTATTAGGGCTGGGTACTATTGGCCTGAAATGGAGAAAGAGGCTATTAAATTTGCTAAAAATTATCAACAGTGTCAAGTACATGGCAACTTGATTCATGCTCCAAGGAGAGATCTGATTCCCTTTACTACACAATGGCCTTTTCAAAAATGGGCATTTGATCTCATAGGTGCTATCCATCCGCACTCTTCTAATGGACATACCCATATAATCACAGCTACAGATTATTTTACAAAATGGGTAGAAGCAGTTCCTCTAACACAAGCAACGGGGAAGAAGATCTCTATGTTCATCCTGAACTACATCATTTGCAGATATGGGATCCCTCACTCTATAATTACAGATAACGGGGGAAAATTCAAAAACAAAGATGTAGATGACTTATGTGCTAAATTCAAGATTACACAACATTGGTCTTCTATTTACTATCCTCAAGGGAATGGACAAGCTGAGGCTTCAAACAAAAATCTCCTGAAGTCTTGCACAGAACAGTAAATAAAATAGGAAGAGACTGGCATCTCATGATCAATCCAGCTCTCTGGGCATATAGAACTAGTATCAGAATGCCTACAGGGGCTACACCTTTCGCTTTAGTTTATGGGTCTAAAGCGGTACTGCCTATTGAGGTTGAAATCCCATCACTTAGAATCAGAATGCATGGACTTGTCACTGATGAAGACTACATAGTGTCTAGGTTACAAGAACTAGAATTACTAGATGAGTGCAGGCAAGTAGCGTATGATCATCTCAGAGTGTATCAGAAAAGAATTTCTAGAGGATACAACAAGAAAGTCCGACACAGAGAACTTTGTCAAACACAGACTGTCTTTGAACCACAGTGCTTCACACAGTAATTCAAAGAGGGGCAAAATGTAATACCCCAAAATGGGCTATAAGTTCATTAATCTCCTACATCTTCATATCGAACGAAATCGACATCAAAGTCCTAATCTAAGGCACATCTAAACATCATCGAATCATAATTGATTATCTTAAATTCTGCATCGAGGAATATTCCTAACAATATTTCTAAATTATCTTAATTATCTTTAATTTAATGATTATTTGGCAATAAATCACATTTATCCTAAAATTTGATTAATTGAATATTTTCATATTTAATTAATTAGATTTAATATTTGACACTTAATTATGTAATTAAATTTAATTCTATCTATTATTAATTGTATTATTTAATTTTGACAATAAATCTAATATCATATGAATAATTGATTAAATTCTTATTTAATTAATTAAAGCAAGTTGTCATTATTTAATAATATAGTTTTTAATAAAAGTTTGATTAAATAATTGATTAACCCATAAATCAATTATTTATTTTCAAAAGTCAGTTAAGTTGAGCATAAATCACTTTATTTATTAAATTAATTCATAAATAAAACATGCACAATCATAAAAGCAGACAACTATCAATTATCAATTAAAGCTAAACTCTATTTTGAGTTAAAACTTAGCTTTTTCATGTTTGCATGATCTCACAATGACTAAACAAACTTCAAAGCTTAAATGATTCTTCAATCACATCTTCAAATCTAACAAGAGCTGAACCTAACTCGAAGGTCTCTTCAGAGAATCGCAAGCAATGATCCTCCTGGGTTAACCATCTTTTTGACATAAGACTGAGTACTTGTCTTCATCAACCTGCAAAACATATCATGTATATCATTGCATTTACATATCATATCATAAACATTTATTGCATTACATTTACATCCATTGCATAAACATACATATTTCCATAATCATTACATCTGCATAACATTCATACATATAAAAGAAATCATTGCATTGCATTGATCCATACATACATTCTACACTACTCATAGCATTAACATCACATGATATCATCATACATAACAAAAATGACAAGTACACATGATATCACAACCAAAAATATCGATCTCATATATATATCAAAAATCTCAAATATTCAGGGGTGCACTACTGGCACAGGGTACAAACGAATGAGCTCCGTAGAGCTATCAGATACAACAATGTATCAGTGAGAAAGTAATAGATGAGAAGAAAAATCAACTATTAGCATGCTCCTCTGCATCTAGTGGAGGAGGAGGTGGTGTATCTAGTATCACCTCCACTCTCGGTGCCCTAGCTCCCTCTGATGCTGCCATGTACTAAGAATAGGTGGGCACTCTCTGTGTAGTAGGGACTACTGCATAGTAAGCATATACATAATATGAGGCCCTCGCAGTCTGATGAATCACCTCTGCCTATAATCTCTGCATCTCTGCATGCTGCCTATCTACCTCTTGATGCCTCTCCTCTAATCTGGCCTTCTCTATCTTCAGGTCTCAGACTTGGACTCTAAGCCATCTGATAATCTCGGCCGAAGTAAGAGGAACTGCAGGCTCTGCATTAGCTGCTGGCATATCTATGTCCTGAGCTGGCTGATCTACCTGTGAAGAAGTGCTAACCCTGTGCACCTTACGGCGTCTAACCTCAGCACCCAAATCAAATGTGTCATCCACATCTGTACCACTTGCAAACTGCTTAGCTCCTAGAACATCATCTGCAGATCCTACTCCGCCCAGTGTACCACTCTCACCTCTGCTTCATCTCTATGTCCTGAAAGATGTACCTGCTGTAGATGTAGAAGGATGCGGAGGCCTTGCATGTCTTGGTGCTCTCTATGAAGGAGCCATGGCTCTCTATCTCAGAGGAGTAGGGTGTACCACCTGTGGTCTCGGTCCTGCTCTCATAGGAGCCCCTATAACATCCATCACCTCCTCCATGGAGGGTATCAGCTCTGTCGGATCAGAAAATTGGTGAATTCGGTGATCAGCAAGCCATGCCACATATGCATCTGTAACCCCTGCATCCACCACCTCTGGGTGATACTCCAAGTCTCTCCCAATGATATGACGGTACTCATCAACACATACAACATAACTGAGCCGTGGTGCCCATCCGAGCCCTATCTCACACACAATGCGGGCATAAGTAGTATACTCCTGAGGGACATCCTGAATATGTCCATACTGATGCTAGACTCTAGTAATCAAAAATCTCTCCAAGATGGTGGAGGTCCATCCTATCAGTACCCTGCTCTGGAAAAAGAATGAAAATTGCTCTCTCACAGTAGGCCAGGCCTCTATCTGTAAATGTGGCCTCTAGATCACGAAGGTCATATCATCTAAACACTGGCAGAAGTACTCGCTGTGTCCCATGTGAACTTGTGTGACATAGCTAGCATAAGCATAAATGACAGGGTCCTGTGGCTGCCTCTACATCTAAAAAACTGGCCTCAAAACTGGGATATGCTCCCAAGCCCATATCTGTAGTACCAAAGCTCTTGAAGCAAATGTCTTGCAGTCTTGATACACAACCTCGTGCATCTCAGAATACAAGTGAGCCAGCAGACACTGACCCCAAGCAAGCTTAGTAGGTGTAGCCATCAAGAGTGCTACCATCGGTGCCCATCCCATCAAGAAGCCATTCTATTGACGGCCAGGCATAATCAACTCTCCAATCATCCTCGCAATGATACACTCTAGATGATGTGTCTGCCCATATCTTTGCATGAGTGTCTCCTAGGATATAGACCCAGTCAACTAGGTATCATCACCAAACAGTCGTCTGAAAGCATGTAGACCAGTGGATCCTCCGCTCACATACTCAGGCCGATGAGGACTATGAAATGGAATATGAAGGATCCTATACACGTCCTTTGGTGTAATAGTGATCTCTCCAGTAGGTAGGTGAAAGGTCTATGTCTCAGAATGGTATCGCTCTATCAGCATAGTCAGTAGGCCATGATTTACCCTAATATCAGGTAAATCTATCAAGTGCTCAAAACCACATGTAGCAAGATGAACCCTCATAGGGTCTGGCAAGGCGATACACAATCTCTGGGTGGCCGGATAAGAATGGCAAACATATACATCAGGATATGTGACCTAAATCATAAAGAAATAGGGTGTTTTATCAGAAATTTAGTTCAAAATCAAGCCAAAAGTATCAGAATGACATAGTTTTGAAGTTTCAGAAGGTGGGGCAAAGTGTCCGCAATTAGGCAAAAGGATTAGAAAAGTTAGATATTTGACCTAAAAATGAGTTTTTAACACTCTATTTTTCAAATGACATTCCAGACTGGCATCAAATGTTGTACGACATTCCACAAGAGACCAAACGACAATCCATAGTCATACAACACTGCGCCTGGATTCATACGAGTTTCGAGGGACCCGATCAAATGTCGTACGACACAAGGGTCCCTCTCATATGACACTTGGGCGCGGTTGAAATGACAAACTAAATTCAAATGAAATGTCGTACGAGTCTGGACTGGGACTCGTATGAGTTTCTACACATATGAAATTCTAAAGCTAAAAACACGTATGGAAAAATTTAAAAATGCTATAAATCATCAAAAACATGCATTTTCAGGGGGGAACAGAGGTCCACCTACCGGATGTCCATACTATCAAGGTCTGTCATGTCTCTGGCTGCGCTCAAAATGGTGTGAACTCATAGGTACCTTCAGTTCTCGCTGGTCTGCCATTTTTCTCATTCAGAGGGCTCCACAGAATCTCTAAAGTCAAAGGGTTGAAATGAATTTAAAATGACCCTTCCGCCCTTTATATAGCTTTCGACCTAATTTTTAAAAGTGCTCCATTTTCCATGAAAATTGCACCCCTGGCTAATTTCAACGTTCTAAATCCATTTTCGAGATCAAAATTAAAATCCGAGATTGTTTATTATGTCAAAATTGTGATTTAAAATTTTTGGAACTAGGATGGTCTACTACTTGCATAATTGACCTTCAATCTTCACAGAAATCCAGTATTCAACTTAACTGATTAGCTTACATCAAACTATCAAAATTTCAACTTGGTCAACCATGGTCAACTCATGGTTTAACCTAGTCAAACTTGGTCTTTAGGGCCTCCAAATGATGCAGAATGTGTTCTCAGACGTGTATAACCACTTTTCAAATCAATTAGCATGCTTCTGAACTATCAACGCTGACTTTTTCTTGTCAGATTTCAATTTTCATCCTGAAGGGGGCATGGTATTGCACATCATTCAAAGTCTGTAAATCAAAATTCTATCGATCGAGTCTATCAATATCTTTCATCAGTGATCAAGACAAACAATCACGTCTAGTTACTGATTCATCAAAAGTCCTCATCGCTCGGGGAAAATCTATCATCACTTGGGGCATATCAGATTCATCAAGATCCATATCAATCTGGTATTCTCCTAATCTTGTAAACTATATCAGTTTTTGCAACCATTAGATCATAGTGTTCTTTCCTTGGTTCTTTGGCAACTGAAGGGTTTGGATGTGATACCTGCTAGTTCTGCTAAGACAATCAAGTCTAGAACGGGTCACTCACTTCTTTATCAATCCCAAGGTTCAAGGTTAGGCATTTTGACACTTTTTCGCAATCATCGGTTCATTGCTGCTATAGTAAACATTATCTCTAGTCATTCAGGACCTCCTATCTCAATATCTTTCAATCGGTTTCTATCTTGAGATCGGTTTATCTTTTGAATCAGTTTCATATCTTTATCAAACACAGACTGTCTTTGAACCACAGCGCTTCGCACAGTAATTCAAAGAGGGGCAAAATGTAATACTCCAAAAATGGGCTATAAGTTCATTAATCTCCTACATCTTCATATCGAACAAAATCGACATCAAAGTCCTAATCTAAGGCACATCTAAACATCATCGAATCATAATTGATTATCTTAAATTCTGCATCGAGGAATATTCCTAACAATATTCCTAAATTATCTTAATTATCTTTAATTTAATGATTATTTGGCAATAAATCACATTTATCCTAAAATTTGAGTAATTGAATATTTTCATATTTAATTAATTAGATTTAATATTTGCCACTTAATTATGTAATTAAATTTAATTCTATCTATTATTAACTGTATTATTTAATTTTGACAATAAATCTAATATCATATGAATAATTGATTAAATTCTTATTTAATTAATTAAAGCAAGTTGTCATTATTTAATAATATAGTTTTTAATAAAAGTTTGATTAAATAATTGATTAACCCATAAATCAATTATTTATTTTCAAAAATCAGTTAAGTTGAGCATAAATCACTTTATTTATTAAATTAATTCATAAATAAAACATGCACAATCATAAAAGCAAACAACTATCAATTATCAATTAAAGCTAAACTCTATTTTGAGTTAAAACTTAGCTTTTGCATGTTTTTGTGAGTTAATTATCCTTTATTTAAAAATAACTCAAAAATCAACCTGAGTTATTTGAGTGATTTATGGCTTTTTCTCATGCACCTCCAAAGCCCTGGATTTCTATAAAAATAAGGCTCAGCTCTTCATAATTCATCTCTCAAATTTGCATCCAAGCATCCACATATTTTGTACAATCACGCTGGAAAATTGGAGGCTGAGGAATCAACTTGCGAATTCAAAGCTTTGTGAGATCAATTTCAATTGCATAGCTTTTATATCTTAGCATAGAATTTCATAGTTTTCATATCATTGTTAGAATCTTCATTGTTAGATCATTTAGCATCCATAGCATATCAGTTTATCATTCTTATTGCATAGAAAATATCAAAAATATAGATTAATTGCATTCAATTTCATATCCATCTTTTGCATTCAAATCCTTCATTTAGGTGTCGTCTAGGTCACTGATCTCGATTACAATTTGAGAACATTAATCTCGCACCTACTAGAAGGCAGTAAATCGCTTGGTTAAATTAGATTTCAATTTTGCATGATTTTAATTTTAGCTAACCTCTAATGTTTTACTGAGTGTTGTGTCTATAGATCAGGTACAATTTTTACACACACAATAAGTTCCTCCATCACTATTGGAATGCCAGATATACCTTGACCTATTTCCTATGAAATCTTTAGTGAGGTTGGGTTTATTTCCTTCCTTGTTTTAAAATGAAATGAAAATAACTTCCTAGTAAGGTGCAAAATAAAAATGAGACTATACCCAAGGATATGAATATAACATAAAAGGTCATTGCGGGTATATACATATATGTAAATGTTGCACAAGAATATAAAATGTTTATATGAACTTGAAGTAATTGACAAAACATTCTAGCCTATATGCTTAATGTTTAGGTTAACTTTTGACATGATGAATGAAAGGGAAGTATTCATATTTTTACGATTACTAAATCTATCAGTGAAAATTGTACTAACCTATGAGGTCTGAATTACAAACATTCTATGATGATAATAGACTCACTTCGAATAAATAATGACTATCCCAGGTATCTTAGTCTAGGTGCATTTCATTGTTAATTGCATTAAGTTATTTCTTAGTTGCATTATCATATTAAGTTGCATTAGATTCATTTTAGATGCATTTCATGTTTTAGTTGCATTAATGTTCATTTTAAATTGCATTCATTTTAATATAGTTGTATTCATTTAAGTTGCACCAACATGGAAGTGTGAATGTAATAAACTAAACATCAATATGAGTGGAAAATTCTCATTTTGGAAGTTTGACCAAGTACATCATATACTCATATCATCATAAAGATCAAATCAGATGACTGAGTATCTATCACTAATCTCCACGCACCTACATAATTATGTCAGTACCATAAATACATCTGCATAATGCATCCATAATCATCCATACATAAATAAAAAAATAGATGTCCATATATTGCATCACATTACATCTCATATACATGCATACATAAAATTAAAGAACATCATTATCATAAAGGAATCATATGCATCTGTATCCATACATCGATAAAGCATAAAAACACAAAAATATCTACAAATATAAGTGAAATGATACAATGACGTTAGTATATCAACATCTATCTAATCACATGACCTGCAAGTATACATATGATAAAGATGAGATCAATGTCCAAAGCAAGTAAAACATATCAAAGATCTAACAGATGTGCAATAATCAGATAGCAATAAAATCAGATGGCATCAACATGATATCAAAGAATCAACAGAGCATCAGAATACCAAAGTATCAGAGAATCAATATATAAGAATCCAAAATATATCACAATGTACATCGATAAAAAATGGTACAAGATATATCAATAAGATACAAATGTCAGAATGATACAAAATGAGAGTATAAGAAATCAAGTTTGATTCCTGCCTGTAGATCTCTATAGTTTTGTTGACTATTAGTGACTCACACTTAGTCTTTATCTAGGCAATGATGGTCAGTCATCACTGCGACCGAGTCATCATGTATAGGCCGAGTTATGTAATGTATACTTACCGAGCAGTAGTACTTTCAAGTAAATCAATGGTCACTATGTATTTTTGTATTAGTTGAGTTATGTAAGTATGAATATTGAGTGACACAGATATCAAAAAATGCCGAGTACAGTGAATGTTGAGTATCAGGGACATCATTTGCCAAGTTAGCCAGAAATGACATATGAGTTTGTTATGGCACAGTGAGGTAAAATGTTTTGGCTGACATTCATGTTTTGTATATTTTTTGTTAAGTAAATTATGGAGGTGATTACAAACCTATTTTTCAATCATTGATTCCTATGCAACACTTAGAGCCAATCAGAAATTAGTAAAGCTTAAGCGGCAAAAAGAATAAATCTAGATCGTAGATCTTGAATCATGAAGATGTTTAGTTATCTATATAAGGATAAGATCTGAACCCTAAAATGTATTAAGGAAGAGAATACAAAGGGAATGAAGGAATGAAAAGTGAAGTATTTAGATAGAGCTTAGTGACCAAGTTAAGCAGTGAAGGATAGAACAAAGATAAACTTGATAAAAGAGATCAAAATAATACTATAAGGAGAAGATCTGTAATCTGCATACAGTGCAAACTGAAGGATCAGGTATTGAGACATTCTAACAAGTGTATCAGGGTAAATCTCTTAACTGAGTGGTTTTAACAGACCTATTGTAATCTCTTAACTGATTGCTTACTTTATTGTGAGTTTAAATACTTTAGCAAGGTAGACTGTATAAGTCTTTTAGCTCTTAATAGGGTAGACCCCTCACAAGGTAGATCATGTTTTTGATCAAATTTTGTATCCCTAATAGGAAAACTTTATACTGTAGTAGTGAAGATTTGTGGGTGTCATCTCCACCCCATTTTTACCTTTCAAGGGTTTCTGGGTAACTAAAATTACTGAGTTATGAGTACTTTCTTGAATGATGCTTAGTATATTAGTTACTTTATTTTGATGAAGTTTTGTTAAAGCTATGAAATTTTTTTATGGAATGTTAAAATGAATTAGTAGGTGATATCTGATTCACCCCCCCCTCTCAGTATCACATTTCCCAACTATATTTCCAATAATTGGTTTCAGAGCTTCAAGGTTTCTCATAGAAAGTCTAACCACTTGAGGAAAAAGATCTTGAGATGGAAGTTTATAGAGAATTAGAAGATTGATGTACAGCTGGCATTAAAACAACTGGAAGCAACCAGAGGTGAACTGAAGAAATCCTTGAGCAGGAGGAGAGAAATTGCTATTCAGCAAAATGATTCACAATATCAAGAAGAAGATACTACTGGACTATTTGATAATGGGAACTCTACATAAAGTGACAAAGCAATAAAAGAGCTACTGGAGAAAAATACCATACTTAATGATGACATCAGAAATCTAAAGAGAGAACAAGAAATTCAATCTGTCAGACTCTGTGAAGTAGTTGAACAGAAAAAGAAAGCTGAAGAAGACAAGACAATGGCTAAAGAAGATAAAAGACAAATATCAATGAGACTTGATGAGAGGACAAGTGACATGAAAAGGTTGACCACTAATCAACTAGACATGGTAAATCAATTGCTGCTAGTTAATCAAGAGTTGGGTAGGAAAGATATGGAAATCAATAATCTGAGATCTGAAAATGATCTAAGGAATGAACTGAGATCTGAAAAAGAAATCAATGAAAGGATGAAAAAACCAAATGAAGCTGCAAAATACTTTGAAGAGCTATTAAGGTCACCTAGGAGATCCGGTGATAGATCTAGACTTGGACTAAATGAGCATTCATCATCCACTGAAGAAGGAGAATCATCAAAGAATGGAGAGCAAAAGAATGCAAAACCTAAGAACAACAAGCCCACATGCCATCACTATGGAAAGCTAGGACATACAACTAACATATGTAGAAGAAAACATGGTAAGTCTAATCTTAAACCTAAATTTAATGGGCATTGCTTTAACTATAAGAAACATGGACATAAGGCACATGAATGCAAGTCTAAGGTCAATAGTCCACCTACCTCACCAAAATTTCAAGGACACTATTTCAATTGTCAGAAATATGGGCATAGAGCATTTGAATGAAAATCTAAACCTAAATGGTCATCAAATGAACAAACTAAGTCACTTGTGAAGAACAACTCATACAATTGGGATTATAACACTTGGTACAATTGTCATTACTATGGAAAATATGAACACATTGGAGAAAATTGTATGAAGACTCATTTCAGAGGTAAATCCAAAAGTTGGATGAATGGAAGCATGGTATGTTACAAGTGTAACAAGATAGGTCACCTAAAGAAAGATTGCAGATCACCTATGCCGAGCAATGATCAAAATTAGAATGAAGATATCCATGAGAAATTGAGAAATCAGATGAATAAGACATGGAAGAAGAAAGAAGAAGAAAGCACAAGTGAAGCTAGTGCATCTGAGGTCACCCAATCTGATGGATCAGGTGATCACACTTCTTCAAACTAAGAAAAGAAGGTATGTTTGGAACTGAATATTAAAATGCTTTATCTTACATCAATTTCTAACATAAGTTGAGTAAAAGTCCATATCTGCATAGATAAAGATGCATTAGGACATACCCGAGAAAAGTAGAGTATTTCATTTTTATGCCAGGTGTTAGTGTGACCGAGTTATCAATGTATGCCAAGCACCTGTCATAGCCGAGATGTGATGTAAACTGAGCTATGTCTGAATGGTTATAATGACCATGCTTGTGTTAGCCAAGGTTAACATAGGTTTGCCAAGACAACTGTATTCCACTTAAAATTTTGTACGGAGCATTTATGAGGCCCTAATTTGACTTTTTGGAATCTATAAATCAGAGAGATTGGATACTACAAGATTAGAGAGGCATATGACAAGTTGTGTGATAATGGTGTGTTGAAGATGGAATATAAATCGATTGCTAAGCAAGGGTTAGTTCATGCCCTAGATTTCCCATGGAATTTTAAAGTTGAATGGATAAAAATTGTATTAGGCCGAGTGCATGATATGAAATTGTGGCTGGAAGATGGACTAGTTAAGATAATGAAGGAAATGATTAATTGGGTAACTAGATACCCTATAATTCAAGGAAAAAGAATAGTGAAATGTGCAAGCAAGGAAGAAATTCAAGCGAACACATATGCAGTTTGGAACAAGTGTGGAAGGATGATTTCCACCATTACTGATCCAGAGATTGACTTTGAAGTTAGGGTTATCTCACAAAAATTCTACCAATCTAGTCAATTGGACAATGTCCCATGTATGGCAGTGGACCAGGCATGGAAAATCATCAAGAAGGGACACACTTATGATCTTGTGGAGCTCCAGCTGACTCATCTTGCTGAGAACCTAAAATCAATCCGCCATGCAAAGAATTCTATATGTAAGTTTGGTTTTTTTTCTCGTCTGTCTATTCTTTTATATTCAGAAGTGTTTTCCTATTGTTGGAGGTGTGATATGGGATAAGAAGAAACCCATTACAGTTCAAATTAATGAGTTCATAGGTCAGATAGGAGAAAGTTTTAATGGTGTAATGGAGAATTATTTCATTGAGTTCAAGAAGAAAAAGAGGAAGAGGAGTAGAATCCCTGTGTCTTTAGTTGAGAAGTATAGTTAGGATGTATGCTTTCTAGTTGACACAGACTTCACCTATGCACAAGCATTTTTACCGAGGGTTTCATGGCTAATGCCATTACCTTATGAAGTAAACATTGATGAGACTAAAAATGCTATAACAACCCTTCCAGCTGAAGAAATTGATGATAAGGTACCTTATTTTGGAACATATGAAGAAGCCAGAGCCAAAATAACTATGAGATTGAAGGCTTCAATTGAAGAGAGAAAGAGGAAGAAAATTATGAAGAATCTCAAGAAATTTGTGGAAGAAATAGAGAAAAATGCACCACTTGAATTAACCCAAGGACTGAGAGAAGATGAAATAAGTGATCACAGTGAAAGTGAAGAGGAAGAAGAGGTAGAAGTAGAAAAGAAGAAAGGAAAGAAGACAATACTTGCTGAGCCCACACCCAAAAGAGTACAAAAACCTAAAGTGACATCGACACCTATGCTTAGGCCTAGAACAAGGGAAACCTCTTCAACTACCAAGACACAAAAGCAATCCCCTGCATCAGGAAAAAGAAAAGCTATTAAGCCTAAGGAAGTGCTGACTCAGGCAAACAAAAGGCCTAGAAGGAAACTTATTCTAGAACAAGAAGATGATGAGGGAATGAAAAGTGATGAAGGGGTGAAGAAGAGGATTGGATTACAGAATGTAATACCAAATGTGGATGAAATATGCCACACTCTCACAAGCTCTGCTAGACTTGATGATCTGAAGGAATTAAATTTTGGGAGCATGAGTATAGGAGATAAAGAAAAAGTTGAAGAAGCTATTCTTGAAATGCTTTTCATCTTCAAGATGTTAGCTATATAGTTAGAACAATGAATTCCTAAAGAGTTGTGCAACAGAGTTTCCTAGAAATGGGAATATGCTCTTTTTACTGAGAAGGAGATAAGAGAGAGCACGTTAGCTCAAGTTTCACTAGATCTCACCCCTGCAAATATCAAGAAAATTGTGGAACAATAAAAGAACAAATTCATTCCCAAACAAAGAGCTTATTCTTGTGTGATAAAATGTTGACACACTTCTATGAGTCATTATATCCAAGATGGCTCAAGAATGAGGTCTCAAATGATGACTCATAGCTCTCTATTCATGGAGTGCAAGGGTTTATGATGAAGACCCTCAGTTTAGACCTAGTTTGTGCCCATGCCAGTACACCATAAAATGAGAGATTCAAAGAGGAAAAGAAAGAATGCTAGTCTCCATGATCATCAAGTATGCATGCAAATGAAAATGGAAGCTATTCTATATGATAACAATGCATAAAAGAAAACTAATCTATAAAAGGAAATGCTTATGTAAGATTATTATATGAAATGAAATATGAATCTAATCTAATATGAAAGTGCAAGATTAATCTAAATGGATTTCCATGGAGGCATGAGAGAAGAAGACAAGAAAAGAGAAGTTGCAATATCCAAGCTCAAGTGCTCCAAACTCTTCACCAAAATCGCTCTCCAAACCTGCATAACAATAACATAAATCTTGATTTCTAAAATATCTATGCATAAATGAGAAGGAGAGGGCTCCTTATAAAGGATTGAAAAATAAAAAGGACGGTCAAGATTAAGAGGCAAAAATAAATGAGCAATGGTGGAGATTAAATCTTGGTTGATCCATGTGCTTAAGATTCTCAAAAGGCAAAATCAATGGACATGGTTAAGAGGCAAAAAGATGTGTGGAAGAGATTAAGAGGCAAAAGGAGATTCCACTCACCTTGGAAAGTGTGCATTCAATGTGTAGACACAAAGTCTTTTTCTCTTTCTTTTTATTTTATTATTTATTTATTATTTTTAGCAAAGTGGTTTCCATTATTTAATTAAAAGATTTTTTACTCATTTAAAAGAGATTTGTTCTTTTAATTAAATGTGGCTTAGGATAAAGTGATTTTATTATTTAATTAAAAGATTTTTTTTAATTTAATTAAAAGGGAGCATGTTCTCTTAATTAAATAAGATTATTTTATTTTTTATTTTTTCTCTTTTTAATTAAATAAGGCTTAAAATAAAATGACCAAACCTTAGGAAATATTGAATTAATTATGATTTGGTCAAGAAAATTGATTTGGATTGAAATATTGCAAAACATTGATTCAAGAAATTGATAAATTGATGAATGGGGGCCCAAAGTCTAGGCGACCATTTTAGGGTGCATACATTTGCCCCTCTTTGGGTAATGTGTGATCTTCATGGGAACACATGTAGTAAAAGAATGAAGTTGAAATGTGAGATCAATTTGGGATCAAAAACAACCCAAACGTGTGATCGACAGACGGGAACACATTATGACAAAGATAAGCTGATTGAAAAAGACAAGGCCAACACCCCTGTAAATAGGTAATTGTCAAGTCTCAAGCAAGGTTTCCCCAAGTGAAGCAATTGATAGGATTGATAATGCTGAATCAAGGATTGAAGTTTGATAGGTACTGCCCCCTCGTGATCGAAATCCAAATGAGATAGAGGAGAAACAGTAAATTGATAAATTTGATCAAATTGAACTAAAGATAAGGTTCTTGATGTAGGATGAAAGATATAAGGATCACATAACCAAGGTAGATCATTAAGCATGAAATATTATGCCCCAAGGTTGAATTAGAAAAAAAGAAGTGGGGTGAAAGTGAATGGAAGATAGAATTTTGGAAGAGGTGAAAAGAAATGAAGAGAAGGAAGAGAATTTGCCTTAAGAAAGTTAATGCCCCAAAATCAATCAATTGTTTAAGATATAAAATTTTGATTGAGATCATGAAAGAAGATAAGAAAATGAAGATCAAAACGTGACCACAGTTGATTAAAAGTCCAAAAGAAAGATGAAAGAAAACCCTCTCAAACTCATAATGCAGCCTAAACATGCAAATTAACATGTAGTCTAACAATGCAAGCTACATGAAAATGCAAAGGTGTACTTGCAATAGAGCAACTGTAACATAAGATTTTTGTGTTCATCATTCATTAGAGAATGTAAAGGGACTTATTTTCATCATTGGGCCATTATTAACGGACATCGAAAAATCACACAATCATCACTAGTCACAAGCGCAACTATGAAGATATGAATGTGATTTATATCGGATTGGAATGTGGAAAGATTCTAACATAAGCATCAAAGACATAAAGGTCAAGATGGCTTTGATGTTAGCTTACCCAATTTAATGTAGCAAAACCATGCTCGCATCAAGGCATAGATGTCGGGATGACCATAAGAATGGTTGTGCAAAAATAGTCAAGGATGATGCCTCAAATCTCCTAAGTGTTTCAAGGAGACAACAATGGACACTCTAGAGTTTCAAGACCACACCCACAAGTAGAAAGAAAATAAAAATATCTCCATGCCCCAAGTCCTCTAGCTATGCATCCTGGAGAGACTTATTAGACAAGGAAACTCAATGAAAATCAATACCAGTCAGCACACAAAGAAAAGATCATGATATAGCTCAAGTATTAAGTGTTTTGTTTAAAAATTTAAGTGTGTTAACTGATACTAAGTTCTGAGGATAAGGATCGATTGCCTGCAAGAAAGTAAGATCACATGACAAAATTGGGTAAGACCAATCTGATAAGTGTTGAAAAATACTTGACGCTAGGGGTTTTGTTGAAAAACACAGTTTGGGTGGTGTTGCAAAACACTGTTTGCAAGGTGTCCTAAAGACTAAAGCATCCAAGAGACCAAAGCTAACATAGTTATGGCCCCTAGACAAAGACAAAGACCAATTCCAAACCAAGGCAACAAGGTCAAGACATGATGGAGAAAGGCTAAGTGTCGAGGATGTGTGCTAAGAAACAGGGGAGCAAAGGCCTCAAGTAGCACCTGTTTCCAGGTTTTCACCACTTGGATTTTATTGCAAAATTTTTCTCCATTTTTTTTTCAAGACTTTTTATAATTTTTTGTATTTTTGCTACTAAGGTGCCTGTTTCCAAGTTTTCACCAAGGCACTTTTTCTATTTTTTTTTTTTAATTTAAATTTTTTAATTTTTTTGGTATTTTTGGAATATATAATTTTTTTGAGATACATCAAAGTGCCTATTGCTAGGTTTTCACTAAGATGATCATTTTTTAGGACATTTTCCAATTTTTAGAATTTTTGACAATATATCATTTTTTTGGATTTTTTCAGGATCAATAAGTATGTACAAAGGATGCCCCTAGACATAATGAGAATCATGGATAGAACTTCTTCAGGTGCAAGACATTGATAGGATCAGGGAGCTTCTCTCCCTCTTCAGTAGATAATAAATGAGCACCTATCCCAAAAGCTGCTGTAATGATGTAAGGTCCAAGCCAATTAGGTTCAAATTTACCCTTTTGATCTCTATGTTGTTGATTCTTAGGATTTTCATGTAGGAAAAGAAATCCCACTAAGAATTCTCTAGAGTGAACCTTTTTGTTGAAGGCTTTGGACATGTGCTTTTGATAAACCCTCATATGGTTGAATGATGCTTGACGCTTCTCATCTAGAAGTTCTAATTCTTGAAGTCTCATGGCACGGTAGTCTTCATCTATAACTAGACCTTTGAGGGAGACTCTAAGTGAAGGAATCTCAACCTCTAAAGGTAACACTACTTCAACACCATATGTAAGGGAAAAAGGAGTATCCCAAATAAGAGTACGAATACTTGTTCTATAAGCCCACAAAGCTGGATTTATCTATAAATGCCAATCTCTACCATTCTTATGAACTTTTCTATGTAGGATTTTAAGAATGGATTTGTTTGATGCCTCTGCTTGACCATTTCCTTGTGGGAAGTAAATGGAAGATCAATGTTGTTTAATCTTGAATTTCTTGTAGAGTTTCTTAAGGTCCTTATTTTTGAACTAACCTCTATTGTTGGTGATAATCTCAGAAGGCACTCCATATTGACAGATGATATGATTCAGAATGAATAGAGAGACTTTCTTGCCTGAGGCAACATAAAGTGGGACAACTTCTACCCATTTAGTGAAGTAATTAGTAGCAGTGATAATAAACTTGTGTCCACTTGATGAGTTGGGATGAATCTGCCCAACAAGATCAAAGGCCTAGCACTAAAATGGCCAATGAGATCCCTGCTTGGAGCATGTATTAGATTACCATGTGTTTGATACTTTTCACATGACTTTGCAAAAGCTACTACATCAATCTACATCGTAGGACAATAGTACCCCACCCTAAGCAACCTTTGGGCCATGGAAAGACCATTGGAATGTACCCCATAGATGCCTTCATGAATGTCAACTAATGCTTGGTTGGATTCTTCCTTTTCTAAGCATCTAAGAAGTGTTCCATCTAGAACCCTCCTATACAAATCACCAGAGATAAGGGTATGGTGAGAGGCATTTCAGGTAAGGTTTCCGCATTCAAATCAGTTAAAGGTTTCAAGAATAATGCCATCATGAAGGTATGAGTAAATGGCACCATAATGGGATGACTCACGACCAACACGGGTGCAAATAAGATGAATTTCTTGGGAGTCATAGATAGGGTGATGTAGCTCTTCCACCAGGAATTCAAATTTGTATTCATGTTTCTCTAACTGAAGGAGTGAAGCAAGTGCAGCCATACCATCAGCTGCTTTGTTTTCTACTCTAGGGATTTTTTGAAATGTGACAAATGTGAAGTATCATTTCAAGGAATCAACCATTTTCTTGTAAGGTACCAGTTTCTCATCTTTTGTTTGATATTGTTCATTAACCTGGTTGATTATCAAATGTGAATCCCCATATATGTGTAACTCTATGATTCTCCATTCTATGGCCATTTTAAGTTCATTTGTTAAAGCTTCATGCTCAACAATGTTGTTTGTACATGGGAAAAATAACTTGTAAGACTTAGGAATTGTGTACCCATGAGGAGAAACAAACAACACATTAGCTTCTAAACCATTTTACATAAAGGATCCATCAAAGAACATCTTCCATGTTCTTCGAGTCATGTACATGAGGTGCTCATCTAGGAAGTCAACTTGAATAGGTGCATTATCTTGAATTGGGAAAGCAGCCAACTGATCTGCTATAGCTTGTCCTTTTATGGATTTACATTCACTGTACTCTATGTCAAAATAAAAAAGGATCATCATCCATTTAGCAAGTCGACCTGTGAGGACAACCTTACCAAGTAAATACTTGAGTGGATCAATTTTTGCTATGAGGTGTATTGTGTGCGTAAGCATGTAATGTCATAGCTTTTGCGAAGCAAACACAACTGCAAGGCAAGCCTTCTCAATACTAGTGTAGTTAACCTCATATGAAACAAGAGTAAGACTAATGTAGTATATTTCTCTTTCTTTCCCATGTTCATCAAGTTGATCTAGTAATGCCCGCAAGGAAAATTCTGTCACTGAAACATATAGAATAAGGGGTTTCCCTAGGATAGGAGGCATTAAATTAGGAGGATTTGCCAAGTATTTCTTGATTTGATCCATGCTCTTTTGACAATCCTCATTCCAAGCACATTTGACTCCTTTATGTAAGTTCTTGTTAAAAGGTTGCACTCTATCTGCCAACTGTGAAATGAACCTCCTTATGGATTAAAGGTGCCCTTGAAGACTCCTCATTTGACTAATGTTTTTAGGAGGTGGCATATCCATGATGGCTTGGACTTTTTTAGGGTCTACCTCTATTCCTTTTGCTGAAATGATGAATCCTAGTAGTTTTCCAGAGGTGACACCAAATGCACACTTCTTAGGATTTAACCTTAATTGAAATTGTTCCATGCAATCTAGAATGACTTCTAAATCATCTAAGTGTGTGTCTCTTTTCTTAGACTTGGCCAAAGTGTCATCCACATAATCTTCCATGTTTTTATGCATCATGTCATGAAAAATGGTTGTCATATCTCGTTGATAGGTGGCTCCTGCATCTTTTAATCCAAAAGGCATAACGTTCCAATAATAGGTACCCCATGCACAAGTGAATGCAGTCTTTTCTTGATCTTCAAGAGCTATCTTAATCTGATTGTATCTAGAAAAACCATCCATCAAGGAATAAATATCATAACCCACAGTCATGTCCACTATCATGTCTATATTGGGGAGTGGAAAATCATCCTTTGGGCATGCTCTATTGACATCTCTAAAATCTATGCAAATTCAAATGGATTTACCATGTTTGGAAACTAGTACAATGTTTGATATCCATTCAACATAGTCAATAGCTCTTATGAATGTTGCACCAAGGAATTTCTCTAATTCTACTTTGACTAGAAGAGCTATGTGAGGATGCATTTTTCTCAATTTTTGTTTGACTGGTTTTACACCTGGAGCTATGGACAAGTGATGCATGATAAGATTAGTGTCCAACCTTGGCATATCTGAATAAGTCCAAGAAAAATTGATCTTCTTTTTCTGTAAGAACTTAGTGTAAACTTCTTTTTTTTTATGGTGACAAGGATCGAGATAAGTGTACTATCTATGGAGCCTCATTTTTACCCAAATTGACTTCTTGTGTTGGCTCAACAAGAACTAAAGATCTATCTTGAAAATAGATAGGGAGACAATCAAGTACCTCATCCTTAGGTGCCTCAGAGAGGTTTTCACCCTTGGATACATCATTTATTTTTACTTTTTTAGGTTCTGACACCGCCACACAGTGGTTTTCACCATCATAACTCTTATTTATTTTTTCTTTTCTTTTTATTTTATGACTAAGGTACTTGATGTCTGGCTCTGTCATGCTAGTAGCCGGTTCACTGGTGGAAGAGACTACAGGTTCAATGGCATTCAAGTAATAGGTTATCTCATAATCATTTTGAAACATTAATAGCTCAGGTTCTTGATAGCGTTGGGACTAATCAATGAGGTTAGGATGAGAAAAAGGTAAGTCAATGGTTGGTTCAAGGTTATGGATACAAATAATATCATCTCTGGTGATCGAAGAGTTAGAGTCCGTCAAGTATCCTTCAAAGTACCCAAATTAGGATTCATCCTAACAAGAGAAGAATCATCCACTAAGGAAATATGTGGGTTCAAATCCTCTAATCCTACACATGAATTGTTAGCTATTTTGGGTTGAGAACTATAAGTGTGGATGACATCAACATTCATGTCAACTATAGAAGAATTAGAGAGAGTCCCATTCATACTCATGTGAATTAGTTTCTGAATCCTGACTAGGATGTTTACACCATGAAGGTTTGGGATGTCTTGATGTGGAATCTCTAATGTCATCAAGGGTAACATCTCTCTCCATCAAATGAACAATATTCTTTCATTGACATTCTCTAATGGGATCCTCTACATCTGATTCTTCTTGTTCTAAGGTTGCAACTATCACATGAGCCATTGGATTATCTGAATCTCCCCAAAGGAGATTGGTGGAAGGGACCCAATCTTCACACATATCTTGTTGATTTGTTAAATTAGGCATGTATTTTGGTTCATCTTCACTATTTGACTTATCAATGATAGGAGCAATGTTCTTGTTATGATTCACAAATCCTAGGCCAACCGTCTTCTTAGACCTGCATCCAAAAAGAGCATGATCGAGAGGTTCAGCTCTAGAATCCAATTTTTGACTAAGAGGGCCATGTCTAGCATAGCCCATCTACTTGAAAAAAGTATACCCTCTTCCATAAGCCTTAGGAGAGGGAGAGAAGTTCTCATTGTGCATGTATTTCTCTTCTCTATAAATCCATTCTTTAACAACCACCTCTTCTTTCTCATCTTGAATAGGCATCGAGGACTCTACAAATGTACCAAATAAAGTCATAGCTAAAGAGGAAGGTCTCATTTCTTGTGAAGGTTTTCCATGAGATCTAGGTGAAACTGGAAGCTTTGTAAAAGAGTTAAGTTGACACCCCCTACACCAAGGTCTATCGACTTGAACTTGTCTTCACGTTCTGTTAAGATCACATTGAAATCTTCTGCTTCTCTATTGTGGGGAACATGAGTACTTGCCAAAATTGAGTTAATAGATAATGTTCTATCCCCTGGTATACAAATTTCTACTCCATTATAGGGGAACTTAACACACTGATGGTAGGTAGATGGCACTGCTTGCATATCATGGATCCATGGTCTACCAAGTAAGATATTTTATGCTAGAGGATCAATATCAATAATTTGAAACAAAATATCCTTCTCAATAGGGCCAATCCTAACAGGAAGGATGACCAACCCTTTGGAACTTCTTTCTATCTCATCGTAGGCTTTGATTGTGATATTCTTTCTGGTATCTATGACTTGTTCAGAATAACCCAATGTCTTTAAAAGACTCAAAGAACAAATATTAAGCCCCGCACCCCCATCTATCAACATAGACTAACATGGGTTTCATGGATCATGACTTCAATATGCAGGGTGAGATTGTGTGGGTGGCTCAAAGCTTTATCATCATCCTTTGAGAATGTAAGGTAATGAGGGCTATCAATATGGCTAACCATGTTTTGGAATTGATCAACATCTAAGTCATTAGGGACATTCACTACATGTAAGACATCCTCAAGGACTTACTTATGCCTTGAGGACAACTCTAAGAGCTCAAAGATTGAAATTTGAGCTGGGGTTCTCTGTAACTGATCTACAAGATTATAACTCATTTTAAGATTAACTGCTATTTTTGAGGTGGCATTCTTGGATGCCACTTGATTTGGTTTACTGGGTTGACTTGAACTAGGTCCTCTAATGATAATAGGACCTTGACTTCGTGTGACAACATTAAGAGCTTGGGATGACATTCTAGAGTTAGGACCCCTTAGCACCATGACATGTTCTTCATCAAAGATAGGAGGAGATTCCATGTCTAGATCATAACCATAGGGATCTTTATTTCTTGTCATATTGACATTTTCTTCCACAACTTCAAGCATGTTGACAACATTATCTATAGCTATGTAAGTGTAATTGATCTCAGCCTTGCCATTCTTAGGTTTAGAGGTTTCCCCCTTCTCATACTTGGGCAAAGGTTCTTTGAAAGCCTTATGATCAGCATTGGTGTTCAACCCATCTATCTGAAGTTTTCCATTCTCAATTAGATCTTGGATGATATGCTTAAGTTTCCAATAGTTTTCAATCTTATTTCCAATGCCATTATGAAACTTGCAAAAGGCTTTCTCATCCCACCAATGTGGCTTAACATCATGTATATGATGCTTTGCGAGATCTTGAGGATGCACAAGGTTGTTGGCAATGAGTGTTTTGAAGACATCCGCATATGAATCACCAAGTTTTGAAAACTAACGCCTCTATTTCTTGGGCTTATCTTGATATCTTGGCTTGCTCTCATGTTGATTAGAGGCATTGAGTTTCATGGCTTGAACTGCACTAGACAAGTGAAAAACAACTTGATCTTTGGGTTGAGAAGAGTCCACAACTCCATCATTGACCATTTATTTGTTTCTATTCCAATGTGAGTTTTTTCCTTTATCCTTATTAGAGTTGTTGTTATTTTGACCATTGTTGTTGTTGTTATTTCCATGTTTGGTCAAAATTCCTTGTTCTCTCAAAACATCCTCAATCCTACATGCGGTTTCAACCATGGTGTCAAAGGAATCAAAGACCATCTTCCTAACTTCATACCACATTTTGGGAACCAAGTTGCTAATAAGGATGTCAATATTCTCATCTTCATGAATGGTCCTAGAGTAGCTAGAGCATTTTCATCTCCACCTTTTCAAGAAAGTGACAAAGGATTCCCCTTGATGTTGCTTTAAGTTGCATAAGTCCAACATGGTGATAGATCTTAAAATATTGTACGCAAAGTGTTGGACAAATCTATGGACAAGCTCTTTGAAAGTCTTGATGGGGGGAGTTATGTTGGTGAACCATTCCATCACTTGACCCTTAAGAATCCTTAGGAACAATCTCATGAGGTACAAGTCATCTTGATGGAACTCAAAACTCATAATATAAAACTGATGCACATGATCATGTGGATCTCCATTACCCTCATACTTGTCATATTGGGGGATCTCAACTTTTATAGGAAAATATTTCATACTCACTCTCTTGTCAAAAGGATTGGGAAAAATTGAATCAAGATTGAATGAGCTCTTGGGTGCTAGCATCTTTTCCATCATACTCTAAAGTTGTTTGATCTTCTCATCCTAAGATGGACCTTGCTTCTTGATCTTTCTGTTCACATCAAAGTTGTAAGGGACTTTAGCACCTTTGTTGATTAAATTCTCTTGGAACTTGCCTTTTTTTTTATCCAAGTATCTCTCCACATATTGTTGGAAGAGTGGTTCTTGTTGTATCTTCATGAAATCTTGGGAGTTGAGGTCAAGACTTGAGCTACTTCCCCCATATTGTGAACCATGGTGAGCATGTTGAGAAGGTTGTTTTGAGTTCCTAGGAGGTGTTTGTCTCCTATAATGATCATATTGTAGAGTCCTTCTTCCTCTAGGGCTAGGAGATCATGAAGGTGATCTTGAATATCTTCCACTTTGTGGAGTTTTAGGAGGAGTGGGTGGAGGAGAGTTGTTTCCACCACCAACACACATGTTGTTGTATTGATCATTGAGTTACTGAGCCAAGAGTCTATCTTTCTCTTCTTGTGCGGCTCTCCTTTCTATTTCTAATAAGGCTTGTCTTTCTAACTCTAAGAGTCTAAATTTATCATCCTTTGCAGCCTGTTCATCTAGGAAGGCTTTCTTTTCATGCTCAATCCTCTTGAGTCTTTCACTGGTGTATCTTGAAGTTGTTTGGAGTGGTGAACTTGGTCTTGAATGCTTAAACATGTCATTAGTATATGCTGCATTCACATGAGTATCATAAGGCTCTTCATCTTGACTGTCATGTTGTGATTACTCTTCTTGATATGACTTTTTCATTTCCCTTTCAGTCCTTTGGTGAGCATCCAAATATCTGGTTGAGATAAGGGGTGAAATTGGTCGATTTTCATTAGAGGAACTACCAAACAGAATGGTGTCTCTATGCCTTTCGAATATGTTGTCAAGACTTTTATCCCTTTCTTCCCTCTCCCTTCAAGTCATTGTGTAACTCATATCCATATCTAAATGAGAAGGTGCTAAGGATGTTCTTAACTCCCTAAGATTACTCTTGAGATCAAACCAAGCTTCTAAGGTATTCCTAGGGGATTGATAAAAAATAGGCTCTTTTCCCTTACATTTTTGGCAAGTTTGAACTAAGGGTAATTGGTCAAAGACTACTTGAGGTCATTTTCCTTGATTTACTTGATATCTTGTTGTAACCAACATGAAAGAAAAGATCCTAGGTGATAAGATGACCCTAAGAAATGCTGGTATCAAACTAGGATAGTAAAATCACTCAATTGTCCAAAAGAGATGTGATAAAATAGAATTTTTGCAAAAGGCATAAACCAAAACTACCAAAGAGGTACCCAATAAACAAATGAGTATCCTACACATATGGATCAGGAGGATGATTTATCCAAGATATATTTGATTGAATTTGAATTTTTTATGGAAGTGAATGGACAAGAGATTACTAAAACTCTCCAAGTGTGTTATCAAAGAATCCTAAGGTTGGTCTTCTCAACAAGGATAGTTTCTAACTAACTGATTCCAAGAAGGGTCACTTGTGAAATCAAAGATTTCTAATTAAAGAGGTCAAGATATAGGAACCCAAGGTGCAAATAGGCTTCTAATAGTGGGGTAAGTGACCTGATTAGACTTGGATTGACCGAGGAAAACTAGGAATGGCAGGATAGCAAATTAGGCAAGCTGTAAAAAGTTAGTGTTTCAACTCAGGAACTCAGTTTTTGTTCATTTTAATAGATCAAGTAAACACATCAATCAATTTTTATCATTGATCAAGTACATAAGACAACAATCAAGGAGTTCAAGAAAACAAATGTCTTCAAAAAATGAGCAAGGGACAAAGCAACCTTGCACATGAACAAGAATAGTGACTTAGTATGCTACTCCTTAAAGATTCTACTTGTGTACTCAAAATGTTTTTGCAACCATGCACATAGTCCTAGCAAATAAAAAGTTGGTTGCACTATGGTTCTTAGTAATGGTTTGACTTTGCAACTTTTGCAATCTCAAGAGGGAAAACTCCAATCCAGGCACACCGGGGTTTTGATACATTCTAAGAATTTAATCAATCGGAGATGCTGAAGAGATCTGACAGCCCAACAAGAAACTACACTCATGGAGATTTCTTCCACAAGAATATTTGTATAGTGGTTGTTACTACCATGACAAAAATGGCTATTACCACTTGAAGTTAAATCCATGTGGTTGACCCAATAAAGGGAATGTCCACTACGGTTAACCCTCTCTAACAAGGTGACTCACAAAAAAGACCACATGGGGACTTAGTTTAGATTCAAGGATCTAAGTTTCTAATACTAGCCAAAAAGGGAGTAGATCATAATCCTCTAGCCTCTTCACTTCACCCAAACATAGAAAAAATATTCATTGACACACTAAGATTTAAACCACCTCACCAAGGTTCATATGTCAACAACAATGTCTATCGATCTCTCTAAACTAGTCCAAGAGAGAACATACCGATCAATGTTGAGGACTAAACCAAGTAAGACCGTGAGATAGTAACAATATCCTCCCTACCTACAAGGGGTTCTATTGTCAATAATAACTTCACAAGAATCCCACTCTCTCAAGAATGCCACAAATAGTGTTCATAGGGCCTATTTACTATGTGAAACATATATGCAAGAAAGTGAATCTATGTTCTTTTTAGAGCCCAAAATTGAAGTGTGATCTATGAAAGCAAGAAAAACTCAAGCTAGACACATGAGAGATTCATTTTAATTTCTAAAATCCAAATTTTATAGAGATTCAAAAAAATACCTCAAGTCCAAAGCAACACGCTTAGTAGATTTTTGTTGAGATTTTTTGTGCAAGCAAGCCATGAACTCTCTAACAAGCAAACAAGTAAACAAGATATGCAATGCATATCCAACTTATGCAAACCCTAGGGTTAGATCTGAAAATCAGTTGTTAGGAGCAATAATATCTAGCAAATAATCCAAATGACAACTCATATCATGCATTGAACAATGAAAAATAAGTGCATACTCATCATAAAATTTTATTTTTTTTGCATTTGACCTAGTCAACAAGATCTGATTTTTTTGATATGATTTCACCCACAAAAATAGAAATGAAAAATAAAGACCCCTACTAAAAAATAAACACCTTTCCAAAAATGTAAAATTTTTAGAAAAATCTCTTCATTTGTGCCCTAGAGACCCATTTTACCAAAACAGACTAGTTTTTGTAAATCAATTATTTGAGCTATGATATTGCATCCAAATTCAAAACAAAAAGAATGGACCTATTGTAGAATTTAAAGAGCTTTCATAAAAAGTAAATTTTTTTGAAAAATATGCTAATTTGCGCCGAAAATTAATTTTTTATGAAAAATAAAGAAAAAATTATAAAAAATTTAAAATACTTTGAAAATTCTGATTTTTTTATTGAAGCTTCTCTGATATGTCACCAACCTGAAAAAACAAATCAGACCAAAACACAAAGCTGTTTGGGAGATATAATCAAATCTTTGAAAATCTAGGGTTTTAGTCTCCAAGCAAATCTGCACAAGGGGGTTAGCTCCAAAAATAGCCAAAACAAGCATGTAAAGGTGGGTTGCCCCATGGTGGGCACCAAAAATGTGTGCTAAAATATTGACACACTTCTATGAGTCATTATATCCAAGATGGCTCAAGAATGAGGTCTCAAATGGCAACTCATAGCTCTCTATTCATGGAGTGCAAGGGTTTATGATGAAGACCCTCAGTTTAGACCTAGTTTGTGCCCATGAAAGTACACCATAAAATGAGAGATTCAAAGAGGAAAAACAAGAATTCTAGTCTTCATGATCATCAAGTGTGCATGCAAATGAAAATGGAAGCTATTCTATATGATAACAATGCATAAAAGTAAACTAATCTATGAAAGGAAATGCTTATGCAAGATTATTATATGAAAGGAAATATGAATCTAATCTAATATGAAAGTGCAAGGTTAATCTAAATGGATTGCCATGGATGCATGAGAGAAGAAGACAAGAAAAGAGAAGTTGCAATATCCAAGCTCAAGTGCTCCAAACTCTTCTCCAAAATCGCTCTCCAAACTTGCATAACAATAAAATAAATCTTGATCTCTAAAATATCTATGCATAAATGAGAAGGAGAGGGCTCCTTATAAAGGATTGAAAAATAAAAAGGACGGTCAAGATTAAGAGGCAAAAAGAAATGAGCAATGGTGAAGATTAAATCTTGGTTGATCCATGTGCTCAAGATTCTCAAGAGGCAAAATCAATGGACATGGTTAAGAGGCAAAAAGATGTGTGGAAGAGATTAAGAGGCAAAAGGAGATTCCACTCACCTTGGAAAGTGTGCATTCAATGTGTAGACACAAAGTCTTTTTCTCTTTCTTTTTATTTTATTATTTATTTATTATTTTTAGCAAAGTGGTTTCCATTATTTAATTAAAAGATTTTTTATTTATTTAAAAGAGATTTGTTCTTTTAATTAAATGTGACTTAGGATAAAATGATTTTATTATTTAATTAAAAGATTTTTTTTAATTTAATTAAAAGGGAGCATGTTCTCTTAATTAAATAAGATTATTTTATTTTTTATTTTTTCTCTTTTTAATTAAATAAGGCTTAAAATAAAATGACCAAACCTTAGGAAATATTGAATTAATTACGATTTGATCAAGAAAATTAATTTGGATTGAAAATATTGCAAAACATTGATTCAAGAAATTGATATATTGATGAATGGGGGCCCAAAGTCTAGGCGACCATTTTAGGGTGCATACAATTCTATCCTTCAACACAAGGTTGAGGATGTTGTACATGAAAGTCTGAAGACTTGGAAAATAGTTTTTGCGTTGTTAATTGACAAAGATGCAAGTACATCTAAGGATGCTGAGCCAGACAATATACATAATGCAATGGAGTTACCTATTTTGGAGATAGAAGCTCCTAAGGAAGAGAAATGACAGAAAGTATCAGAAGTAAGTATTGTTGATATAACAAAGGATACCCCAGTAGACACTTAGGTATTGACCAAGGAGGATATACAGGGTGATGAAGCAAAAGACACATCTTTGCTAGGCAGTAATACTGTACTTTTACAAGTGAAAGATTATCCTAAAATTGATGATACAACAACTGTTAACAAAAATCCCACCAAACCTAAAGTTGTTACAGTTGACATGCTAGCCGGTATGAGCACTAGTAAGGAATAGGATCAGTCGACAACAAAAAATCAGCCTACATCTGTTGAGGAATTACAACAAGATAAAGGAGAGCTGTCTACAGTAAATGAATCAAGTCCTCATGTGGAGGATAAGGGAAAAGAAGAAAAAGACAAATCTATTGACATATAAGAGCCTAAGGAACAAGAGGCAATACAAGATATTGTACAAATGCCGAGTGAGAGTACACAAAAGAAGAAAATACTGAAAAAGAAGGTGAAAATATCTTCACTGGAGGTAATAATTGATGAAGTTATTGTCATTCCAAAATGGGATTCTGAGAACTTATCTTATGAGAAGATGCACATACTGCAAGATCTATTGAAAAGAAAAAGAAGGTAGGAAGAACTAAGAAGGGAACATCAGCAAAAGTAGGTCTTGTATGAAATAAAGGAAATATTTATTGATGCTTTTGAGTTATCTAGTGTAAATAATTCTGATTCTATACTAGAACAACTTGTCCATATAGTCAAGAAAGTGAGAAATGAAGATAACAGAGCCAATGATAAGTTGTTGCAATGGTCGGAAAGAGAGTTTGAGACCAAGATGATGGAAAAGATATCTACCAAGATTGCAGTTAAAAAGGTAGCACTTTCTACTTTGGTAACAAAGTCAGAAGAAGTAGTTGTGAAGGAATCCCTGCTTGCCAAACTATGCAATGTAGAAGAATTCACACATGATAACCAAGGGCTGGTAGATAAACTACAGTAAGAACTTAAGTCTACTAGTCAATCCTTAAGCTTGGATGCTGAATCAAGTTCTAAAAATTATGCCAAGCTTATGCATACACAAGGAAGGATAGCCGAGTTGATGGCTAATGATGGTAAGGTAAGGGCTCATCTACTCTCTATGCAAACAATCTTGACACCTCATCTAGAGGCCATTCAAAGAGAGTTAGCCAATGCTAAGGATTTAACACAAAAAGATCCAAATTTGTTGGCCACCGAGAGCCTAGTCAATCTAGCTGCCGAGCTAGAAGGGCAGTCAAAAGTTTTGAATGTTGCTACAAGAGGATGGGAAACTGCACTACATATGGTTATGATGCTGTACAAACAATTTTTGGAGAAATACTTCATGATCCCCACTCTAGAAGAAATCAGGCATGCCAAAAACAAGGGGGAAATTAAGTGACATGATATATTTAGGCACAAAGGGAAGGTAACAAATTTTGTATGTATATATCTTAGGGGGAGTATTCTGCTAATACTAAGTACTTTTGTAAATACTCATGTAATGTCATGAAAAAGTGTTTTTTCCACTAATGTCAAAGGGGGAGATTGTAGAACTCTATAGTTTTGTTGACTATTAGCGACTCACACTTAGTCATTATCTAGGCAATGATGGTTGGTCATCATTGCGACTGAGTCATCATGTATAGGCCAGGTTATGTAATGTATACTTGCTGAGCAGTAGTACTGCTGAGTAAATCAATGGTCACTATGTATTTTTGTGATTGTTGAGTTAAGTTTTTGCCAATCTATGTAAGTATGAATACCAAGCGACAGAGATATCAGAAAATGCTGAGTACAGTGAATGCCGAGTATCAAGGACATCATTTGCCGAGTTAGCCAGAAATGACATATGAGTTTGTCATGGCACAATGATCGAGGTAAAATGTTTTGGCTAACATTCATGTTTTGTATTTTGTTTGTTGAGTAAATCATAGAGGTGATTATGCACCTATTTTGTAATCATTGATCCCTATGCAACACTTAGAGCCTATCAGAATTAGTAAAGCTTAAGCGGCAAAAAGAATAAATCTAGATCGTAGATCTTGAATCATGAAGATGTTTAGTTGTCTATATAAGGATGAGATATAAACCCTAAAATGTGTTAAGGAAGAGAATGTGAAGGGAATGAAGGAATGAATAGTGAAGTATTCAGATAGAGTTTAGTGACTGAGTTAAGTAGTGAAGAACATAACATAGATAAACTTGATAAAATAGATCAAAACAATATTGTAAGGAGAAGATCTATAATATGCATACAGTGCAAACCAAAGGATTGGGTACTAAGACATTCTAACAAGTGTATCAGGGTTAATCTCTTAACCAAGTGGTTTTAATAGACCTATTATAATCTCTTAACTGAGTGCTTACTTTATTGTGAGTTTAAATTCTTTAGCAAGGTAGACTGTATAAGTCTTTTATCTCTTAATAGGGCAGACCCCTCATAGAGTAGATAATATTTTTGATCAAATTTTGTATCCCTAAGAGGAAAACTTTATACAGTAGTAGTGAAGATTTGTGGGTGTCATCCCCACCCTAGTTTTACCTTTCAAGGGTTTCTGGGTAACCAAAATTACTGAGTTATGAGTACTTTCTTGAATGATGCTTAGTATATTAGTTACTTTGTTTTGATGAAGTTTTGTTGAAGCTATGAAATTTTTTTATGGAATGTTAAAATGAATTAGTATGTGATATCTGATTCACCCCCCCTCTCAGTATCACATTTCCCAACTATATTTCCAACACCGCCCTCATCCTCTTGAGGAGGGTCGAGAGGAGGAACATCTGCCCTACCTAGAATAAGAGGTGGCATGGCACCCTCAGACTATTGTGCAATGGTAGAATATAGAGGGGCTCTCTATGCCATAGGTACAATTGAATAATATAAATTAAAATAATATGTTTCCCTCTATCCATGATGGGTGGTCATATAAGCAAATTTTTCACCCTCTACTCTCAAATCTAATAGCTATTGTTCTCTATCTGTCCTAACATCAGCCAACTATGTATCTCTCTCTAATAGGTGATCTCATAATGTAGAAACCTCAAGGCCTAAGGATACTATATCCTACTCACACTATGTAAGTGGATCTCTGTCACCTCCACCTATAGGAGGACCTCTAGGAGGATGTTGTCTATCTCTGCCACCACTATTCTCACCATGTGCTCTCTTCTACTATTGTGCCTATTATTGATGCTTCCATCATGAAAATAAAGGACACATATCCAAATGAGGAGGCACTATTCTAACTCTCCTTTGTCGACCCTTCTGGTCACTATCCCTACTAGGTTCCTATTGCCTACCATCTCTACCATCACCCCTTCCTCCCCCTCCATCTCCATCACCACCTCCTCCATCCAAACCACTTCCATCTCCTCCCTTGTTACCATCTCTATCTCTCCCTCTCCCTCTCCCTCTCCCTTGTCCCTACCACTCCTAGAAGGACATCAATGAGGACCATCCTTTGTAGGGTCATAGTCAAGGGCATCCTCAATGCAAGGAGAAATCTCATTAAGAGCAGTAAACTATGCAAATGGATGCTGAGAATAATGAGCATGAAACCCATCAATAATACCACCATCTAAAACCTTAGGAAAGTAGTCCCAATAAATAGGTACCATCTGGGATATCTTGTGGAGAGTAGTCTCATATACTAGCCTAGCTCCTCACTATGCATCCTCATCACAAACCCAGGTATACAATGCTAAATCCTATGACATACCCTGTACTTGACCATACTATCTCATCACCCATGTGACAATAAATCTCTCAAAATATAATGAGTATGACCAATAAGATACCAAATTTAGAAGAAGAAGGGCATCTACTGTGCATTTGATCTCCACTCCTCATAGTCCAAATATAATCGTCACACTAAAATGTTGACATCATCAAGTATGCAATGCTAGTACTCCATCTTTCCCAAGTGGGGCTACTAGATCATGCCTGAACACACACACACACACACACACACACACACACACATGCACATGCACATGCACACACATGCACATGCACACACACACACACACACATGCACATGCACATGCACACACACACGCACATGCACATATACATGCACATGCACATGCACACGCACACACACACACAATCAATCATGTCACTGGGATATTCTCCTAGGACCATATTTGAAGATATATATGGGAGCTCAAGGTCTCTCATCTCTCTACAGTCAAACCTATCACTGGGATGTTCTCTCAAGCTTAGATATGGAGAAATAAGATACTAATAGTCATAGCATGAGAATGCTGGTAAAAGATCTCATGTAACTCTTGGTACATGTGAGATAATATGCAGCTCCCCCAAGAAAAATGATGAGGTAGGCTGATCATATCCTTAATGGTGCATGACCAACCACACATGAATCCATACTGACCATGATCAGGCATTAGAAGGCCATTGATTAGATCTGCAAGATAGACTGGCAACTTCTCATAGTGGACTGCCATGTGATCCCATGAAATATATCATCATGCGATACTTTCATCCTAAAATAGTAGATGAGCATCTACCATGGATACTACTTCTCTGACCTCATAATCCATGTAGGCTCCCATCACCAAAATATGTGAGATTCTCTAGACATCCTTAGGGGTCACCTGATGATCTACAACTAATTGAATATTTTGATGAACTGAATGGACAAGTGAAATCCAATGATTAGAGATCACCGAGTTGCTAAAGTGATACATAAGGCAATTAAATTAGTCAATATTTTGTCATTGATGTCAACTAATTTTGACTATACTTATCATGAACCAGAAAAATGAACGATGGTGATTAAGAGGAAAAATATAATGGATGAGAAGTAAATGGTTTATGTTGTCTATTTAAAGAGACATGAGATTCATTATTCAGTAAGGAGCTTATTGAATATGTAGGAGAAATTGTATGGAAGGAAGTTTTTCATGCACCATTGATCAAACTGGTTACAAACAGAATCAAGCAGAATTGCAGGCATAACCAAATGTTAGAGTATTATTGACCGAGCTGAATATAATAAAGGATATGAAGGATTGAAGTGATTATTGATCACATGAGGTATTTTGAGCTTATCATATATTTGAAAATCTACAATTATTAGTTGTATTTAAATTAGATCACTATTATATCAGTTTAACCATTTTTACAACAAAATCTCTTAACCAAGTAGACTTAACATTCTTATTTGTATTTCAATATGACATTCAATGAATGTTGTTGGTTTTGTTTTTGACCCCATAGTGAATGATGGTCAAGAGTCAACTGTTAGTAATAAATCCTCTAACCAGGTCACACCTTATAGTGTGCATTGTAACCTTTAACAAGGTTGGCTCCTAACCGAGCTCACTTTAGAAGAGTGAAATATTTTGGGTTATCGGTCCTAGGTGGTTTTTCCCTTAGCAGGGTTTCCACATTAAAATCCTTGTGCTATGTGTTTCTTGATGTGATTGGATTATTGTTTTACTTTACACATTTCATATTATTGGATTAATTGGTAATCATAGTATTGAATTTACTGGTATTCGATAAATGAACATAAAGTTATTGTTGACAAGCTTACTGAGTTGATTCTTTGTTTAAAAAAGTTTCAATATATACATTTGGGAGTTTGGGACTATAGAATAACTAGAATTAACTTATTCACCCCCCCTCTCATTTATCTAACAATTGGTATTAGAGCTTGTGTGCTTGGAAGGAAGTTTGAAGGACTTGAGCTAAAGATTACAAGATGTATAAGAGAGAGGTACCAAAGCTGAACAAAGACAACTTCTCAACATGGCAAAGAAAAATGAGGTTTCATATATCAGGAATTGGAGAATCTATAGTATTTCACCTAGACAATGCCTAGATGCAACCGTCTATTGGACCTTTGAGTGTTGATCAACTGAGAGATAGACATGAACATACCATGACAATGATTGAGATTGTTGTTGCCTTATTTGATGCATAATTTGAAGATATCAAGACATTTACTTCAGAAAAAGCAATGTGGGACAAACTGACACTAGTCTACAGAGGAGATGTGAATGTGATGAGAGAAAGAGATGAAAGCCTTAGAGGAAGATTTGATGATATGAAAATGAAAGAAGGAGAAAATATTTCATAGTATAGTAACCGAATCAAGGAGGTTGTCAATGCTATCTAAGGATCAGGAGGTGTTATTGATGAAGGCACTATTGTGAGTAAAATTATTAGAACCTTGCTGCCAATCTATGCTATTAGAATCTCTGCAATTCATGAAATGAGATTTGCACTGCGTAATGTTCTTACACTTGATAGTCTAATCGGTAAATTGACTACTTTTGAGCTGAATAAATATGATAATAGTATTGTACTGGGTGTTGAGTCTACATTTATGTCATCTTTGAAAATTGGAAAAAAAGGTACTAAACATATGCTAAGAAATGAAAGTGACAGTGAAAATGATGAAGTTGAACTTGATGAACTTGAAGCACTTATGGCTCAGAGGCTGCAGAAAGGTAAAGGAAGGTATAAAGGGAAATTACCTCTGGCATGTTTTAATTGTAAAGAAATTGGTCATATTGCAGCTAGATGCCCTAATAGGAAAGATGATGATAAATATAATGATCGATCTAGTGAAAGAAAGAATTACATAAGAGATAACCGAGATCATAGAGGCAACTGACACGATGATAGAAGAAACAACCAAGACTACAAAGACAAAGGAAAGAAGGCATGTTACCTTGTTGGAGATGATGATAATGACATCGACACTGACACTGATGAAGATATTGAGGTGGTATTTATAGCTTTGAAAGAAGATTCAAAAGAAGAAGAAAGGTATGTAGAAACATCACTTATTTCTAAATTTAGCAAGAATGATACATGGATTATTGATAGTGGATGCACACATCATATGACTGGTGATGAGGAAAAAATTGAATACTGTGAACACTATAATGGAGGATCTGTTAAAATGGGAAATGATACACCTTGTTTAGTAAAAGGAAAAGGATCCATCATGTTGAATAATAAGATCAAATGTGAAAATGCATATTGGGTGAAGGGACTTAACTATAACCTATTAAGTGTAGCATAGTTGAATAACTCAGGTCACTGAGTTGCATTTGAAAGTAGGAAGGCGAAGATCTATGATGAAACAAGAAAGTTGGTTGGTATTGGTGAACAATCTAAAGGTAATCTATTTTATCTTGAAAATGCTGAAACTTCTTGTTTAATGGCTAGAACTGAAGATGTGTGGTTGTGGCATAAAAGGTTGTGTCATGTGAATTTTGACAACATGGTTAAGATAAGTAAGAAGAGAAGAGTAAGAGGTTTATCGAGCTTATCTAAACCTGACCATGTCATGTGTAAACAATGTCAAATGGGAAAAATGTCAATATCTAGTTTTAAGAGAAGGACCTACTCATCTAAAGCTATTTTGGAGTTGGTTCATAGCAACTTATGTGGTCCTATGACAACTCAAAGTTATTATGGTGATAGATACTTTATTCTATTTGTTGATGACTATTCTAGGATGATGACAGTTATGTTTTTGAAAGAGAAATCTGAAGCTTTCAAAATGTTTAAATGGTATAAAGCTAAAGTAGAAAAGGAAAGTAGAAAAGAGTTAAAATTATTAAGATCTGGTAGAGGAGGTGAGTTTATTTCTGATGAATTCACTAACTTTTATAGTGAGCATGGAATTAAAAGATAGGTTTTTACACCGAGAACACCACAACAGAATGGTATTGCTGAAAGGAGGAATAGATCCATAGTTGATTGTGATAGAATACCGATGATTGAAAAAGATGTTGCACAAATGTACTGGAGAGAAGCTATTAGCATTGCTGTATACACATTGAGCTGAGTTCAACTAAAGAAAGATTCAAACATGACACCTTATTAGTTATGGTTTGGATACACACCTAATGTAAGCTATTTCAAAATTTTTGGAAGTAGATGTTACATTCTGAAAGATGATAGAAATGGAAAATTTGATTCTAAAAAAGATGAAGGAATATTTTTTGGATATTTTACTAAGAGAAAATCTTACAAATGTTTGAACAAGGTTTCTAACAAAATGATTGAGATTGCTAATGTGAAAGTTGTTGAGTTTGCTAAGAAAAATGATGAAGAGAGGATGAAAGAACTGGAAGACTATGGTAGATATACATTCATTGAGATACTTAACCCTCTACCCAAGTGATAGGTAGAAGGTACCAAACAAAATGATAAAGAAACTAAGCATTAGCCCATAGACACTGAGAATCAGGAAATTAATACCAAGGAAGAAATTGAACCTACACCTACTGATGAACAAAGAAAAGAATAAGTGTTAGCAAATTTTGTGAGAAAACACCATCAACAGAACCAAATTATTGGAGACAAGCAAGCTGGCATGATGACACAAAGTAAGTTGAGACATAGCACATGTTTAGTTTGTGAATTTGAACCTAAAAATGTTAGAGATGCACTTGAGAATGAGGAATGGATTAAATCCATGGGTGAAGAAATTGAGCAAATAGAGAAAAACAAAACATGGACATTGGTACTGAGACCAAGTGACTAAAATATAATTGGAACCAAATGGATATTTAGGAACAAGTTGAATGAGAATGGTGAAGTCACTAGGAACAAAGCAAGACTTGTTTGTAAAGGGTATGCACAAGAAGAAGGTATAGATTATGGTGAGACTTTTGCACCTATTTCTATACTTGAAGGAGTTAGAATACTACTTTCATATGCTGCACACAAAGGATTTAAAGTATATCAAATGGATGTTAAATCAACATTTTTGAATGGAATACTTGAGGAAGAGGTTTATATTGAATAAGCTAAAGGTTTTGTTGATCCAAACAAGAAGAATATGGTATGTAAATTGCATAAAGCACTATATGGACTAAAGCAAGCACTGAGAGCATGGTATGAAAGATTGCATGCTTATCTTATTAGTATTGGATTTGTGAGGACAAGTGACAATAGTAATTTTTATTTGAAAGGAGAAACTGATGATAAGATTCTTATTGCTGAAATCTTTATTGATGATATTATATTTGGAGGACATGATAATCTTTGCAAAGCATTTACTGCTGAAATGAGAAAATAATTTGAGATGTCAATGTTTGGAGAGATTAAATTCTTTCTAGGTTTGAATTTTCTACAACAAGATGAAGGGATACTCATAACACAATAAAATTACATCAAAGAAGTGTTGAATAATTTTGGAATGTAAGATCCAAAAATGGTAGGTATAGTGATGGTCATAGGATGCAAATTGACAAAGGATGATTAGTCAACAAAGGTAAATTAGACATTGTATAGATCAATGATTAGAAAACTGATGTATGTTGTGCATAGTAGACCTGGTATTGCACATGCTGTTGGGATTGTAAAATGATTTTTTGCTAATCCTAAAGAATCATATATGAATTTTGTTAAGAGGATTTTGAGATACTTGAAAAACACAGAGAATTATGGTTTATGGTATAAGAAACAAGGCAATTTTGAACTACAAGTTTACACTGACATAGATTGGGCTAGAAATATTGATGACCAAAAGAGGACAACTAGTGGAGCATTCTTTTTGGGAGAAAGGTTAGTTACTTGGACAAGTAAGAAATAAGCATGTATTTATCAGTCTACTAGTTGAAGTAGAATATGTTGTTGTTTCTACTAATTGTTCAAATATTGCATGGATAAAACAATTGTTGAAAGGAATGAATGAGGAGATCACTGATCCAGAGATTATATATTGTGAAAACACTAATGCTATAAAAATTTCCAATAATCTGGTGATGCATGCTAAGACAAAGCATATATCTATGAAGTATCACTATTTGAGAGAACAAGTAAAAGAAAAGCAAGTGAAACTTGAGTTTGTGAAATCTAAAGAATAACTTGCAAACATATTTACTAAACCCTTATCAAAGGATACATTCAAGTACTTGAGAACTAGACTAGGGGTCCATCCCTTGTCTGTTGGTCACTAAGGTGATTGGAGGTTCTATCAACCTACACTTTATTAGAAAATTAATAATGTTGATGTATATTTTTCACACTTTAGGTATCCTAAGGTTGTGAAAGCTGGAACATGAAAATTGTATATTTGTACATTTAGGTACATTAATTTGAACCAAACAACATATATTTTTGGCTATTAGAGAGTTGTTTATTATTTTTGGCATTGTTGTCAAAGGGAGAGAAAGATTCACATGAAATATCATTTAGAGAGAACACAAATAAGGGAGAGAAAGTCTAATATCTATCTAGTGGGAGAAAGAATTAGAGAAGTATCAGAAAGGAAGAAGAAGATCAAGTTCGCAGGGAGAGTCTACCTGAAATGCTGAGATGCTATGTAGTGATTAAAAATATTAAATGATCAAGCTAGGGAGAGCTTACTGAGCTACAAAATTTATTGATATAGTTTTAGTAAAAATGTTTGGTATTCTATGGCATATTTCATATTGTATTACCATCAATGCCAAAGGGAGAGATTGATGATCTACAATTGATTGAATATTTTGATGAGCTGAATGGACAAGTGAAAGACAATGATTAGAGATCACCAAGTTGCTAAAGTGATATGTAAGACAATTAAATCAGTCAATATGTTGTCATTGATGTCAACTAGTTTTGACTATACTTATCATGATGGTTACAAACATTTGAAGAAGAAAAATGGTAAAGGAAAGACATATATACATGAAGATGAGATGGATATGGAGATATGGCTAAGGTATACATTGGGTAACTTATTGATGAGTCTATGGCATCATTTGTTGACTTGATTGTATTACATGAATTGTTTATGTATTAAAGATTAGAATTGAAAAATTTAACATGGTTGGTAATTGAAGATTTATGTATACACTGAGCTAGTGTAGTGTATACCGAGTAATAGTAATAACTGAGTTAGTACTCACTGACACATTCTATATTAATTGAGTGAGAGAAACACTTAAAGTTTATAACAACTAACTAAATTGATGAGCTGGCAAGTTGCTTATGATTACAAGGTAAAAGATAAAGTTTGTTAGGATGATCTAACGACTATCAAAATTCAAGATTGATCGAATGAAGAAGGATGAAACATGTTATTGAAACATCTGCCAAGGAAGCTTGAAGCGGCAAAATGAATGATGGAGATTAAGATGCAAAATCTAATGGATGAGAAGAAAATAGTTTATGATGTCTATTTAAAGAGACATGAGATTCATTATTGAGTAAGGAGATTATTGAATTTGTAGGAGAAATTGTGTGGAAGGAAGTTTTTCATGCACCGCCGATCAAACTGGTTACAGATAGAATTGAGCAGAACTGTAGGCATAACCGAACATGAGAGTATTATTGACTGAGCTGAATATAATAAAGGATATGAAGGATTGAAGTGATTTTGATCAGAGGAGGTATTTTGAGCTTAGCATAGATCTAAAAATCTACAATTATTAGTTGTATTTGAATTAGATCACTACTGTATTAGTTTAACCATTATTACAACAAAATCTCTTAACCAAGTGGACTTAACAGTCTTATTTGTATTTCAATATGACATCCAATGAATGTTGTTGGTTTTCTTTTTGACCCCATAGTGAATGCTGGTCAAGATTTAACACATTAGTGATAAGTCTTCTAGATAGGTCAAACCTTACAGTATGCATTGTAATCTTTAACATGATTGGATCCTAATCGAGCTCACTTCAGAAGAGTGAAATATTTTGGGTAACCGGTCCTAGGTGGTTTTTCCCTTAGCAGGGTTTCCATGTTAAAATCCTTGTGTTATGTGTTTCTTGATGTGATTGGATTATTGTTTTACTTTACACATTTCATATTATTGGATTAATCAATAATCACAGTATTAAATTTACTGGTATTCAGTAAATGAATAGAAAGTTATTGTTGACAAGCTTACCGAGTTGATTATTTGTTTGAAAAAGTTTCAATATATACATCTAGGAGTTTGGGATTATAGGATAACTAGAATTAACTGATTCACCCCCATCTCAGTTATCTAACATCACCATCATCTCTCTAGTGGGAAGATGGAAGGTGTTGTGCTATGAGTGCCATCTCTTGGCCAAAGCAGTCAACAACCCTTGATTCACCCGAATGTTGGGCAAATCAGCAGGACACCATAGGCCACACCGTGCTATAACTCGCTACTTTACAGAAGTGAGATGCTCATGTAGCTCTAAGACCTGAGTCAGTCTAGGGGAATAGAAAGAGACAACACTAAAATGTGAATGCAAACAAAAAAGGGGCACTATGTCAGCATCATACATGAAAAATTGAAGTAAAACTGGCTAAACAGATCAAGAAGACATGCTAAGTTGACAAAATTTGCAAAGAAAACCAAATACGACCCTGATCCCCGGATGTGATTCAAGATACATGGTATATGACACCCTAACTGAATATGAAACTTCACATCTAGGATGTGAGCCAAGATCAATTGGCTATGATCTAGAATTTGGATATGACCCTATTTTAACTAGATGCAATTATCTAGTGGACTCAATTTTAAAACTGACCAAGAAGACTAGATGCGACCCAACAGGGTACGATCCGAGAAACATGGTATGTGATCTAGAATTTGGAAAAAAATAGATGTGACATAGGATTGACCACGTGCAACCCTCTTTTCTAGGTGTGGTCCTAAACTAAATTTGACCTAAAAAGAAATAAATGCAATAAATTTTCAAAATGAAAACTTGAATGGAGGAGTTATCAACTACTCACTGGTGCCGCATAGTGGGCTGACTGATCATGTCATCATGCAAGCTCAAAATGATGATGCTCAACAAGGACCACCATTTCACTGACTAGAGCTATGAAATTACTGAAGGTGAGAGGTGAAAATAAATAGTAAAATGACTCTTTTGGCCCTATTTAAGCCTCCTAGGGACCCTGGTGACCTAAGGCACTTTCATACCAGGATGTCACAGAAGCTTCATATCTAAACCAAAATTGAAATAGGTGATTTAAATCACTTAAACATAGTAAAAATGAAGTTACATAAAAAAATCAACCTTCAAAAGGAAAAGTCAACCATGGTCAAACTATAGTTGAACAGGGGAAAAATGACCAGAAATGATAGCACAAACATGGAAAATACATTTAGTGATGATTATTATTCAGATACACAGTCAACAAAAGTTAAATTTCAGTCAAACACAAGTTATAAATGTTGTACATAACATAAATAATGCATGAAAAGCTTACCAAAAGCTATATAAAGTAAATTTCTCACTCAAGCATTGAGTTTGCACTCCAAGATATTGGTTAAAAATCAATAAAACTTGGTCAATTCTCATCTTTTGATGGTCAAATTTGGTCAATAGTGTTATTTTAACACTAAAATCAATTCTAATTGAACTATGACACATTCTAAATGATTTCTATGTGATCCTAACTCATTTCTATCAATTGAATATATTCTTAAATGATTGCATACAATGATTTTATTGAATTTCTATTCTGATTTTGGTCCCGAGTGGGAATAATCATACCTAAAATAGAATAATCCAATAAAATATTTAAACACCAAGGCCATGATAGTTATTTTCAATCAAGTCAAAGCTCTTAATCTTTTTGCCATTGATTAATTTTGTTAGCTTGTGGTGACTGATCAGGAAAGTATTATCCAGGAAAAAACTGTACACTTTTCATCCCGACCTCGCTAGGGTAATCAGGTTGTAATCACTAGATAATAATAATATGGACTCGCTGTTGGTGGAAGTAGCCCAGGGATTGGGTGAACCACATTAAATCTTTGTGTATTGTGTTCTCTTTTGTGTGGTTTATTGTTTTCTAATATTGGTTATATTTGCATGTAATTGTTATTTCTATCTTGTTAATCCTAACAAGTGGTATCAGAGCGAGGTTGTTTTTTCAATTATCCTTTGTAGGAAGATCTCACGGTTTAGTGGGAGTCTCACGGTTGAGTGGGAGCAATGGAAAATGAGGGTAGGATGAAGGTTGACAAGTTTAATGGGAAAAACTTTTAGTTATGGAAAATTCAAATGGAGGAATATCTCTATCAGAAGGATTTATGGTGATCGTTGGAAGGAAAAGCCAATAAATCAGCAAACATTTCTGATGAGGATTGGACAATTCTTGATAGAAAGGCTCTTGGTAGTATTTGATTATGCCTGGCACAATCGATGGCATTCAATATTACACAAGAAATGATGACTGAAGATTGTTAGAGTAGTCGAGTATTGCTAATAATTAAATTAGTTAATTATTAGTTTATCTACTCTTTGCTTAAGTTAGACTTAGGAAAGTTTCCATTTCTTAGAAGTTTCCCTTTTAGGGTTTCGGTATCCTTTATAAGGATTCACCGCTTTGTAATTCATAAGGAGATTGTATTGTAATTTCATTTTGGTTAATAGAAGCTTTTTCTATCACAATGATTTTCCTGTCTCTGGCCTTTTGGCTGCCATAGTTTCTGCCTTCTCTTCTGTCTTCATTCTTGTAGCAGTCTTTGCATGCAGGTGTTCTTGGGAAGATTTGATGGTTATCAAATCATAACATGGTATCAGAGCAGATCTGCGGTTCACTGTTCTTATTTTATTGAAGCACAGAGGGTTTCAGAAGCCTTTTTGGCTTTTTTTAGTGGTTCTGGGGGGTCTCTATTTTTGGAGGCATTTTGGGCCCAAACGGACACTTCCATTGCGTCCAGAAGGCCCAAAAACCCCAGAATCCATTTAAAGCTTGTCCGATTTGGACACCGGGGCTCTGGAGAATTTTTTCAGCCTCCTACGGGCCGTACGACATGAAAATCGAGAAAAAAATATTAAAAAATCATTATTTTTAATGATTTTTGCATTTGAAATTAACGCAGCCTGTGCATTTTCTACATGCGCCACCCACGCTCCTCCGCTGCGCCACCAGCGGCCACCGCGCCGCCAATCTGTGGCCTCCGCCGCCCTCGGCCCCGCCACCCGCGCCAGCGCCCTTCGCTCCGTCGGCCCGCCCACCGCCGGCACCAGCGCCGCCTCCCGGCCCCGCTCCGCTCCGCCCTGCCAGCCTGGTGGCCTTTAAGCCCTGCCATGGTCACGCGGGTGACCGGGAGCTCCGGCTCTAGCCCCCTACGTGCGCCATGCGCCCTGGGGCTTTGCATTTCCAGCCCCAGGGGCTTTAAAATTTTTTTTTTTGAAGCCTTTTTAGGGTACCTGGGCCTTTTTCACTCTACAGGGAGCATCCGAGGGTCTTTTTCTGACTTCCATATACCGTCAGAAAGCTCTTTTCGAGCACTTTTTGATGGTGGAGGTTAGGGTTTTGGTTCCACCGTTTCAATAGAATTTTTTGCTGTTGATGTTTGATGTCTCTTTTTGCCTTTTGGGAGTCATATCTGGCTCATCCGGACTCCTTTTTCGGCAAATGAGATATTGTCAGAAAGCTGGTTCAGTGTGCTATTCAGTGGCAGAGTTTTTTTTCCAGATTCTACTCTAGGTTTTCACTCCTTCGCGTTTGGCAGTTTATGCCCTCTGGTGGAGTGCTTGGTTCTACAGGTCCGGGGATCTCTTCTTCTGAGTTCATAGCTCACTCTTCTTTCTGGCTTTTGAGCTTGCATGCTCTTCTATTGCATCTTTGTTCTGTAAAATGCACTAAGATAAAGTGCCTACTTCTGCATTCCTTGATCTTGTACACCTTGTTCGGTTGATGTACTCGCACTCTGTTATGAAGTGCCATGGGGGGTTATGATGTTTATGCCGCTTTAGGCACATCCACCTTTGTCAAGTGAGCATACCTTCCACGACATTAGCCCATGTAGTGTGTCTGTGAAACCGCCCTTTATCCTGTGTGTGTGCTTCTGTTGCACTCTTGGTGTTCCTGGTTCTTCTTCTGCAGTTGTTTCTGGCATCGCATTTCAGTGTTCCTGTCACCTCTCCCAGTTCAGCATTATGGGGGGGTTCACCTGTTGGTTCTATTGCTTCCTGGTTCGATTGATCAGCTCTTCAGATGTTTGTCTTCTCTACCTGGTCAAGCACTTCAGTGGGGGTTCCAGTAGTATCTTCTGACAGAGTTTTCAGACATGCTTCGGAGTTGCTTCTTGCTCTTTTCTTGTTCCTTTCTCTGGGACATCTTTTTCTTTGTTTTGGGTTCCTGATCAGGCCTTGTTGCTGGGACCCATCTTTCCTGCTTTCTGCAGTAGTTTAGCTTTTTTGCTTCTCCCTAAGTTACACTTAAGGGGGGTTGTTAGAGTAGTCGAGTATTGCTAATAATTAAATTAGTTAATTATTAGTTTATCTACTCTTTGCTTAAGTTAGACTTAGGAAAGTTTCCATTTCTTAGAAGTTTCCCTTTTAGGGTTTCGGTATCCTTTATAAGGATTCACCACTTTGTAATTCATAAGGAGATTGTATTGTAATTTCATTTTGGTTAATAGAAGCTTTTTCTATCACAATGATTTTCCTGTCTCTAGCCTTTTGGCCGCCATAGTTTCTGCCTTCTCTTCTGTCTTCATTCTTGTAGCAGTCTTTGCATGCAGGTGTTCTTGGGAAGATTTGATGGTTATCAAATCATAACAAAGATTTGATGAAAACCCTAGCGAAGTTGTATGAAAAGCCCTCCGCTTCAAATAAGGTATTTCTCATGAAGGATTTGTTTAATATGAAAATGGTGGAAGGTGGGTCATTTTCTGATCATTTAAATGAGTTTAATATAGTTACCAGTCAATTAACTTCTATCAATATTATTTTTGATGAAGAAGTCAGGGCTCTCTTGATTTTGTGTTCTTTGCCTGAAAGCTAGAATGGCTTGGTAATGGCTGTTAGTAATTCTATTTCTGGTTCTAATACCCTAAAATATGATGACGTTATTGGTGTTATTTTGAGTGAGGAAATTCATAGGAAAAGCTTAGGTGGATCCACATCAGGTAGTGTCTTAAACGCACAAAGTAGGGGTAGAACCAATGAGAGAGGAAACAACTCTAGAAATCATGGGAAATCAAGATGAAAATCAAAGGGAAAGAGGTCTGGATCCAAAGGGCCAAATGATTGCTGGTACTATGGAAAACTAGGTCATAAGAAGAAAGATTGTTGGTCTCAAAAGAATAAAGAAGGAGACAAACAAGAAGGTAACAAGGAGGTAAATGTGGTAAGTAATAAATTTGAAGAGGATGCTTTGATTCTTTCTTTAGAAAATATTGATGATTCATGGGTTTTAGATTCTAGGGCTTCATTTCATGCTACACCCCATAGAGGTTACTTTCTTGATTATGTCCAAGGGGATTTTGGGCTAGTTTATTTGGGAGATAATGAACCTTGTTGGATAGTTGGCAAGGGAAAAATTAAGATTAAGTTCCAGAATGGGAATCATTGGATACTACAAGAGGTAAGACATGTTCCAAGGCTAAGTAGGAATTTAATTTTAGCAGGGCAACTGGGTGATGAGGGTTGCACAATTAATTTTAATGATAGAAATTGGAAGGTTTCAAAAGGTTCCTTAGTATTAGTAAAATGTGTGAAAGTAGGTACCTTATATCTTTATACAGGTCATATTGTTCCTTCTACTTTAATTGTTTCAGAAGATAATGAATGTTTAGGAACAATGGCTGCAGTTGAGCAAGAAGAACATCAAACCATTGCTGTAGATTCTAACACAACACTGTGGCACAATAGACTTGGGCACATGAGTGAAAAAGGTATGAAATTACTTCATTCAAAGAAAGTTTTACTTGGTCTAAAATGTGTCAATATGGATTTCTATGAGAGTTATGTGTATGGAAAACAAAAGAGAGTTAGTTTTGTGAAGAGTGGGAAGGAAAATAAAAATGAGAGATTAGAGCTTGTGCATACATATGTATGGGGACCAGCTTAGGTATCTTCCCTTGGTGGCTCTCTGTATTATGTTACATTTATAGATGATGCAACAAGAAAAGTATGGATTTATTTCCTTAGACATAAATCTGATGTATTTCAAACTTTTAAGAAATGGAAATGCTTGGTTGAGAATGAGACTAGTAAAAGGTTAAAATGTCTCAGATTTGATAATGGTGGTGAGTATTGTAGCACATAATTTGAAGATTATTGTTCCTCTAATGGTATTCATAGGAAAAAAATTATACCAAGGACTCCACAAGAAAATGGAGTGGTTGAACGCATGAACAGGACAATAATGGAGTGTGCAAGGAGTATGAGGTTGCATGCTAGGCTGCCCAAAAATATGTGGGTAGAGGCTGTGAACACTACTATTTATTTAATCAATAGAGGCCCCTCTACTCCTTTGGACCACGGTATTCCAAAGGAAGCATGGAGTGGTAAGAAGGTGAGTTATTCTTTTCTCAAAACCTTTGGTTGTGAAGCTTTTGCACATATAGATTCTAAAAATAGAACCAAGTTGGAAGCTAAGTCAAAGAAATGTTCATTTGTTGGATATGACATTGATGAATTTGGTTATAGGCTTTGGGATTTTGAAAATCATAAAATTGTAAGAAGCAAGGGTGTCATATTCAATGAGAAAGTATTGTACAAAGATCTATTGCAGCAGCATGAGAAGAAAAAAAATGACTATGTAGTACTGGATAATACTCCAAAAGATGATGTTCCAATAGCTCCTTATGCTCTGCAACAAAAACAACAACAAAAACAAATACCACACACCCCAGTGAATGTTAGATGGTCAACAAGGCTAAGTAGACCTCCAAAAATATTTTCTCCATCTTTGTATTCTATTTTGTTAACAGATGCTGGTGAACTTGAATGTTATAATGAAGCTATGCAAGTGGATACAAAGATTCAGTGGGAGTCTACAATGATAGAGGAAATGGACTCCTTGCTGAAAGAAGAGGATGGAGGTAAGAAAATATTTAAAGATAGGTTAGTTGTAAAATGATTTGCATAGAAAAAGGGTATTGTTTTTGATGAGATATTTTCTCCAGTTGTTAAAATGACTTCTATCCCTATTGTTTTAAGTATTGTTGCTACCGAAGATTTGCATTTAGAGCAGCTTGATGTTAAACCAACTTTTCTTCATGGTGATTTGGATGAAAAAATATATATGGTCCAGCCACAAGGATTTGAGGTCAAGGGTAAGGAGAATTTGATGTGCAGATTGCATAAAAGTTTATATGGCTTGAAGTAAGCACCTCGGCAATGGTATATTAAATTTGACACTTTTATGAATGAGCATGGATACAGTTGGTATCATTCTAACCATTTTGTTTATTTTAAGAGGTTGGATGATGATAGCTACATTATTTTATGTTTATATGTTGATGATATGCTTGTAGCTGGGTCTAACATGGATCACATTAAGGGGTTGAAACAAAAGTTAGCACATTCATTTGCTATGAAGAATTTGGCAGTAGAAAAATAAATCCTTGGTATGAAAATTTGTAGAGATAGGAAAAATAGGAAGTTGTCTCTATCTTAGGCTGATTATATTGAGAAGGTGTTGCAATGTTTCTCTATGGAGAATGCCAAAGCTGTCAGCACACCTTTGCCTGGTCATTTGAAATTGACTAAGGAGATGTGTCCTAAGACATCAGAAGAAGAGGAAAAAATGTCTAAGGTACCTTATGCTTTAGCTGTAGGGAGCTTAATGTATGCTATGGTATGTACTAGGCTAGATATTTCACACGCAGTGGGAGTCATTAGCTGATATATGAGTAACCCTAGTATTGAGCATTGGAATGTAGTCAAATGGATTCTTAGATATTTGAGAGGTACATCCAATAAGTGTTTACACTTTGGGGGTTATACTACTACTGTATGTTAACATTTTTTCTTGTTATTCCAATCATACATTCTTTCACAACTCACTAACGGACTCAACAAGAGAAAACCCAACTTTGACAAGGCTTCAAATGCCTTCTGCACTTCGGGCTCCACAGACCCAAGCAGGTATACCTCGAGATATCTGCTCACAACACCTGAAAACTATTCCTTCCTCACAACATGAGCAAATATAAGAATGGATCAGTAGGATACTAATGTCCTGCAACTGGATTCACCCTTTCAAGTGAATCATTGGATGATTTCCAGCCCGTCATGCTAGATTTAACAATCAAAGTACCCAAAAATAGAAAGGGAAATAGTTAATTGATTGATTGATTTTGGTTGCAATCCTGGGAAAGACCAGTGCCTAGTTCATTGGGTTAGGAGTCAAACAAACACACATGCATAGAGATTTTCAAATCAAATATAGGTAAAACCAAATGGAATGCCTTGCAAACCACTATCTCTTTCTCACACTTGGATAGAAAATCCTTATGCCATTTTGATTTCTTAGAAAACACCACTAAGACTAACACTCTCCTTGAAAGAAGCTTAGTGATACCCTCATAATTTGCCTTACAAATTAGTATGTTGAACTTGCCTTACAAATTTGACACACAAGAAATCTAAAATAACACACAGAGACATCAACAAACACCAGAAAGGGCTTCAATGTATTTTCATTAAACTTAAACATGTCAATACATTTGGATAAAAACTAACTCAAAAAAATAGACACTAAACTTAAACCAAAAGTTGCATTAACTCAAACTCAAACTTGCAGAGCTCTGCTCCTGCCAAAAGATTGGAACCCTTACAAAAAGATCAGAAATGGGAATAAGAAGAGAAGGGGGAAACACCAGAAAGCATCACAACTTGACACTTGTCAGACTCTGAACTACTCACTGGATGAATCACCATGTCTGGAACAACAAATATGATCTGTCCTCATCCACTAAAAACACCTGTTCACCTGCTCAAACAAACTATGAATCACCGGATTGAACAAAATAGATATTTTCAAAATATCTTCTCGGCCCCCCTGATTCGTTCAACTATAGATAACTTGAAACCAACACGACCTGCATCAAATCTAACCTTAGAAATGGATTTCTCATTTTCTCCCCTTTCTGGCGGTATATAACACTTGCTATTTGGCCTAAAAATGAAGCCACCAGCTATTAAAATAGCTTCTATGCTCTGCGACTTAAACATTTGAAATTTATTATATAGTCAAAACTATATAAATAAAAGAATTTTAAATAAAATACTAATTTTCATTTTCCCCTTATATCTCCAATTAGATGCCACATGTCATAATCTCATTGGGTCGCTAAATCGCTTAATGATTTCTACCTTACCTTTTCATTCTGGCGAATACACAATTCAGTGACTTAGCGACCATAGTTGCTGAATCACATGATTATTTTTCACTTACCTTTTTGATCTAGCGAATATGTGACCTGGTGATTCCGTGAACTAACCACTCTCTCTGATTCACTTAATGCTTTCCTGCATGTTGATTTGATTTAGTGAACTGGCGATAGTCGTTGAATTTCTTAATATCTTTGCAGTTGTCCATTTGATTTTGCGACTGGGTGACTATTCTTATTCCTTTAGCACCAAAATGTGTGGGCCCCATGCACTCAGAGAACCCCAACTAGCGGACCCGCCAAGAGAGAGCCTCCGTGACTTTTCATTTTACATACAATGTGAGTGTTGGGGTATAAAAACATTAAAATATTCCCACTCCTTTCCAATGTGGGATATATCAATTGGAGAAAAGCCATTGAAAACATCCTCTAAAATGCGTAGAACTCCTTTTACGTGAGGTCTATTTCTTGTGAGTGCCCTCCATTGTTAGATATGTGAGGCTTCCATTAAGTATGAGCTGGCAGCCTCCGTAGCATTGTGTTAGTAGCCTTTCATGGATTTTGCATGAAGCACCCCCAATGTGCATTAGCGTGAGGATCTCCTCATACTTGCTCCATTCAAATGCAAATCCCTTGGTGCATGAGCCTCCCTTACACGAGCAAGTCTCCAATCTCTACTCTCTGCATGAGACCATGCCTGAATGTGCAGGAGCTCTCTGTTTAGAATTTAAAATGGTTCACATGCCATGTCCGTGCTTCCACTATATTCCCTGCACAGGACAATTTGTTGATGTTTGCAGCCTCCGTTTGTGTTTATGCTTATTGACAGCTTCCACTTTCATCTACATTTGAAAAGACCATTCCAGCCAAGTGTGTACTCAGCAAGGATGTGTATATTCACTTCATTATTAGCACACTTCTTCATTGCATGGAATAGGCACCTCACATATACTCATCTCCCCTTACATAGCACTTAAAAAGAGAGCCCCCTTCTGTATTTGCATGAGTTCATATTACACCTGTGTTGGCATTATTTTGTTGAAGCTCCTCCATTTACCATTGGTAGTCAAACACTTTATTCTCACCTTGCACCGAGTCTTCAAATTGCGCAGATTCTCCTTTTCAAACACTGGTAATTGCCTTTGATCCATATACGCTGGGATCCTTTTTGGAATGCTGAGTTTTCCTTTACAAATGCTATGCATCCATATTCTATAATGCGCTAGTGGTTTCATTTTGATGTTGGTGCTTGCACTTTTGTGCGGTGGTTAACATTTGTTTTGCACTGGTAACCACCTTGAACTGCACTGGTCTTTTCCCCTTTTCCCCTTTGATTTGCGCTACAAATTTCTTTCTTTGCTACCGCTTTGTCTTCAAAACATTGAGCCTTTGATTTGCAATGCTGAGACTTTGATTTGCAGAGTCTTCTTCTTATATTGCCCACTGATAGAAGTAGAGCCCTCTTGCTATGCGTGAATTCCCTTTTGAAATGCAAGCCTCTATTTCATTTTGTGGCATGCTTCATTGATGGGGCATTGATTTCTATTTGAATGCTAGCCAACGTCTCATCCATGCTTGCTACGCCTTTTCCTGGCACTTCAAGCCCATCAATAAGAAACCTTTTGAATTGCTAAAACATGATAATAACATTCAAACAAAAAGACTTGACCATGCCAACTCTGCTATTTTCCTGAGAAGCAACACTGGAGACTTAAGGCATGAAGTCGCGTCCAAAAGTGGGCCCGACTAAATTTTTTTTTTCATTCCCATTCAAACTTTGCCCATGACACTCTCAGGCACAAATTCCATGAACTGGACATCGACCAAAAGTACCAGAAACATCATCCATATTAATTGTCAAATTCTACCTGGAAACTGCAAATGATCCCTTAAGACTGACTTGGAAAACAAACTGAAACACCTCCTCAGGATCCGCCACTTGGCACATATAAATTTTATAGCTTCATCTCACACTCTGCAAATTTTTAGAATTTTCTACCATTTGGAAGCAAGAAATTTTAATCGTCCAAAATGATTAAAAAACTTCAGAATAATAACACTATTGAGTCACCAAAACCTGCATTACAAACCTCATTAGCATAAAAACATACTGACAATTGGGAGGTTGAAACTTTGGCGGATGGAAGACATAGGTAAACTGAGCATAACACAACTAATGACACTGGATTTTGATAAGCAAGCCACAAATGGCGACCATTTGAAAATGATGACTTGCAAGAACACAAACTGGCAGACCAGAAAATAATCATTGTTTGCCTATGGAATCAATCTCAAAAAGTGTGCAAATGGATTCATAACAACTTGAAATTTCAGCCAGGTAAAGTATTTTGACCATAGAATATGACACAACTGGAATCATCTCGATTCGACATCTGGGCCTAAAGTTATTCATGCACAAAGTAGGCCACTTGAAATTATGGGAATCACAATTAGCTGAACATTGATTTTTTTTGCAAACGGAATGACATTTGAAAATGTGGCTAATGGATTCGCAGAGGCGCAAAAATTTGGAACACAAGCACACTTTTATGCACATAGTATGACACAACAAACGGATTGGCATGAAACATCATTGGCCATAAATGGCAGGCCCCCAAAGTGGTGTACCCAGAAAAAGATGACAAATGTGACAGCACACAAAATATTCTGGGAAATGAAATGACATCAGTTGACCGACTTAACAGATACCCAGAGACTTGAAATTTTGAACATAGGTACAAGTCTAGGGGTACAACACAGATCTGTAATTACTTCATCAAGTTCAATCATGAGGCAAAAGTTATAACTCATTGAACAGGGCTCCTGAGAAAATTTGCAAAAGTGCAGTTTCCAAAACTGTGAAACTGTCTTAGGAAAGGGATGTGAAAAACCTATCAAAACTTGTCATAATGACTTGAAACTTGAAACATAGGTTATCTGAAGTACAATTAACAAGTTCCCCTTCTTGGATTCCCATGAAAGTCAACAGGGTACAAGATATTCAAATTCAAAGTGACCCTTCCCAAACAAAACTGACACTTAGCAAATTCCGCAAATTGAGAGCACCTAGAAATCAACTATCAGAAACCCATTTTAGGGTACAACCCAAGGACTCAAAATCACTCAGAGGGGAATGAAAGGCAATGGACAATGCATTTTATGAAACCACCTAGAAAACACCCGGTTCCCACATGCATCCTAAAAGAAAAAGAATACAGATGCATGCTAATGTGTTCCATTCCTCAAAATTTTAAGGGTACCAACACTGTACAAGGCTCTGTTGACTTAGATTTGGTAGGAGATATAGATAGCAGGTGGAGTACTACAGGTTATGTAGTTACTGTTGGTGGAACATCAGTGAGTTGGATTTCTCAACTACAAAAGGTGGTTTCTTTATCCACTATAGAGGCAGAGTATGTTGCTGCTACAGAGGCAACCAAGGAGATGATATGGCTTCAATTCTTCATGGAAGAATTAGGACATCCACAAATGGATAATTTTTTGCATACAGATAGCCAAAGTTCCATTCATCTTGTGAAGAATTCTGATTTGCGCTCAAAGACAAAACACATACAGTTGTGGTACCATTTCATTCAGTTAGTTTTGGATGATGGGAAGTTAAAGTTGGAAAAGATTCATACAAATGATAATCCAACAGATATGTTTACAAAGGTAGTAACAAGGGAGAAGTTGAACTCATGTTCAGCTTCAATTAGTCTTCTAGACTAAATAGAATACATGAACAACTGAGTCTAGGGTGGTTCGATCCAGTGGGAGCCTCATATGGTAGTGGTAATGCTATAGGATGAGTCTCCAAGTGGGAGGTTTTTTAGTGTGGATACTGATCAGTCACCAAGTGGGAGATTGTTAGCTTGTGGTGACTAATCAAGAAAGTACTATCTAGGAAATTACTGTACACTTTTCCTCCCAACCTCACCGAGGTTAGGGTATTTTTGGGCTGACATATTGTAACTCATTATAACCCTAATGCAACAAAATATTGTATAATATGGCTTAGGGTTAGGGATTTAATGATGTATGATTTTAGTACTTGCGGCAGAATTGAGCTGTAAGGGATTACAGATTGTAATCAGGTTGTAATCACTAGATAATAATAATATGGAGTCATTGTTGGTGGACGTAGACCAGGGATTGGGTGAACCATGTTAAATCTTTGTGTATTGTGTTCTCTTCTATGTGGTTTATTATTTTCTGATATTGGTTATATTTGCATGTAATTGTTATTTCTGTCTTGTTAATCCTAACAAATTTCATCTCTTCAAATCAAGTTGGTTATTTCTCATCATCATGGTCTTTCATATTTAGTTTCTGCAAACCAACTCAAACTGGATATTTTGATTAAATCTTATCGATCTTTGTTCTATCAAGCTTAGTATGGTCAATTCTTGTTCAATCAAGTTTAGAATTGATAAACTTTGAATCACATGGAATTTCATTTGATCAAGATCAGAGTTCTCAAAATTAGAGTAGTTCTCTCTACTACTCTCTAAATCTTTTAGAGTGGTTCTCACTGCTCTCTAAAACTCCACAAATTCAAAGCAGTTCTTTCTACTGCTCTCTAAATTTTTCAGAGTGGTTTTGACTGCTCTCTAAATTTCTTAAATCAAAGTAGTTTTTTCTGTCGCTCTCTAAATCTCCTTAGTTCTATATTTTGTTTGAATTCCTATGCTGTTCGCAAAGCAATTCAAAGAGGGAAAAATGTAATCACCCAAAATGAGACTAATAGAACCTAAGACCCTATTTTCCCTAATTAGAAATAATCTCCTGATTATGTTAATGTGATTCTTGATTATTAACAAAATTTAATAAATTTGATAAAATCAATAAACTTAATAAATCAAGCATTTAAATCATTAATAATTGATCAAAAAACACATTAATTATCTCTAGGCCTAATTAATTAAATGATTCCCATTAAATGCATGGCTAGAGTAATTAATTAAAACAAATCAATAAAAATCTTAAAATGACATGTCACCTTTCAAGGGAGAACAAAGAAAAATTCAATTAGTGAGAGGAGAGTCACATGGATCACTCACATGGATCAAGCCAAGATGCATCTCAACCACTCTTTCTAAAATGCATATGAACTGTCCAAATTGATAAAGTTCTATTAAAGAAGGATTTTCAAATTCAAATTAGAATAGCTAATTGCATTTACATCTACATGCTGCACATTTGTATTCCTAGCTAATTAGATAAAATTTCAATTTCATGGCATAATTGTGAAGGAATTAATGACTTTCTTAGATAATTCATGGTTTTTAGCTTCAATAGATTAAAAATATCTCATTCTAGCATTGCATTGTCACTATTTAGAGTCTAAGGCTAAGAGAAATTTAGATTTTAGATATAATCTTGTTAGTTAGAGAGAAATAAGATGATTTTGTTAGTATTCTTAATTCCTTAATTGTTTGATTTTCTAATAATCTAATGTCTTATTGAAGTGTTGTGTTGCAGGCTTGCATGTACAATTATTCACACACACAATTATGACCAGCCTAAGTTGGTCAACTTTATTTTATAACATAAAGTGCCGATTAAAATAAAACCCTAAGGTTTATGAAGCTTGTAAACAAGGTCATATTATTTTAAGGCCTTTTAGCCTTATCCTTCTCTGCAAATATACAATTCTTGATTTCTACAACTCGACCCATGTTGACTTGAAAAATCTAAAAGTGAATGTCAGATGAAAAGCCTACAGTAACATAAGAAATGGGATGATGGTCTTGTTTCCTCTATCACATTGGAACGAAGATTACTCACTAGGAAAAAATAAGGCTTAAGTACTGAGTGAGTATAATGATCCTTCGTTACAATCAAGGTTTCTTATGTAAATGCGAGTGAATGGTGCAAGACCTAAGGCTAAAAGATGGATTTAAGAGTAAACAAACTGATAGAGAGTAGACATACCAATTTTATAGCCAAAAATAGAGTAAGAAAGCTATAACTAACCTATAAATTTAGTTTGATACTATTTTGGAGGGACTATGCAAACTCGGTCAACTTGTTCTATGAACTAGGCCAACTAGGTCAACTTGTTCCCTGCATTTTTTGACAGTATCAATTGTAGACTATGGATGAGATCCCTAATTGTTTAGATCCGATTGTGAAATTGGTGCCACCTATTCATGGGTACATAAAAGAGAGAAATTTTTTGGTAGTGATGGGTTTTCCTTAGTCAAACCTTGATTGAGAAATGAACCTTGAAATTTGAATTGAATGTGCTTGAAAGGAAATCTTGCTAGTGTAAAATAGAAGCTAGATCTGAAACATGAATTACCTTATACCTTGATAGTGTAATTATTCTTTGGATGTAATAACAAGTTCTATTGAAATATATTTGACTCCCCACAAAAACCTAAAAGGAAATTATGAAATATAAGCCTTGCATAATGAATGTTGTAGTTTACCATAATTCTTGATGGAGGGAGGGAGAATGAATTGGAGATTTGAAGACTTTGAATGCTTAGATGCTTGAATATTTGTAGATGTTATGATCTTATTCCTTGATGAAAGTATAATCTACTTGACCTTAATAGGGAAAAATAATCTAGCTCCATTGGAGAATACTGACTTTTAAATGCTTTGGAATTCTTGAGATGATGGAAATCTTGATCTTGCTCTTGAGGTCTTCTTATGCTTTCTATTATGTTGTTATGTATAAATGATGTGATTTAGGTTTCTTATATACCCCTCACAATCATTTTAGAGCTCAAAATTAAAAGAGGGCCAATGAGAATTTGGATTTCCCACTCAACCATTGAGACCAACCTCTAGTTCAAATTTTGGAGCCTTTATTAAGGAACAAGTCGATTGGGTCAACCTATTCTCCCAAAAAATAATATAAATGTGTACTATGGGTCCTAATGGAAGAGGGGATGTTGGTATAAAAAGTGGAATTTGGGGTTGAAGTACTAGAAATTAATGTGGGAACCCATACATGTTAAAATGGGCTAGGCTAAAAGACATATTACATAGTGATGTAATTTTAGGATGGTACACATACATAAATACATATGCATGCATACATAAATATGCATACATATATATATGAATACATATAACCTATGGTTTGATTATGAAAACATGAATTAAATAGTATGTAAATTTTGTATCAAAGAAATGACAATGCTCTTGTTTCTAAATTTAGACTATTGTGACTTTTAACAACTAACTGAAAATAATATAATTTGTATTCCTCTAAATAATGCATACAATGAACACATATATTAGCAATATTTTGATTTGTGAAACATGAATTAAATGGTATTTTAAGGTACCAATCTAAACAAACACTCTGATATTAGGGATGTGTAAAGGATATTGAGTGAAAATTTGCAATGAAAATGAAGTTTGAAATTCCCTCTTATAAAAGAATTCAAATGTGGAAATGAATGTGTTGATTTGTGGTTGTCCATTTTGAATTTGAAATAGAGTGGGAAAGAATTAGTCATTTCATACTGCACTTTCTTGCCAATAATTTCTAATTTATACGATGACTTCACCAATTTAGTTATGTATTTAATTTTTTATTTTGTTTATTTTTTATTGGTGAGCCTTTTTGTTTAAGTTGCATATGCATACATAAATGCATACATACACACACATATATGTACATACAATACACACACATATACATATATACATGCATACATATGCATAGCCAAACCCTAGACATATCAAACTACAAGTAGGAATGACCATAAGCAATGTTTAGAGAAAACTAGATCTCAAAATATATTTGAATATGTATATGTATATGCATATATGTATTATAAGAGATAAGGATTTAACTATGATGTGATTAAAGAAATGATGATGGTGTTGTTTCTAAATTTGGTATTCTATGATGATTATTAACATCTTGTTACCCCACCAATTTTTGTTGGCATCAAGGTGTATATTTATGAATATCTTTCATCACCAAGTAATGTCTTAGGTCTTTTTGAACCTATAATTTGAACCAAGTATAAGTTCAAAGTATTGAGTTCATTCTCTACTTGTACATCTCTTGCTATCATGGCTTCATTTTGGATAAGTCATCCCGTAGGAGGTCTTCCCCAATTCAAACTTGAACTTTGAATCTCTTCTGGTTTAGTTCAAAGTTCAAAATTCCATGATCAAAATAATAGTGAAAGAGAAATCCCTTATGTTTTAATGATTGAAGAAGTCACCATGTCTTGTTGTGAGTTATGAGTCTACTCCTATATCATTCAATTTTAACTTGAACCTTGAACCTCTTTTGGTTCAAAGTTCAAAGTTCAAAATTCAAAATTCAACTTTTATTTATTATAAGATTGGAACATTGAATGACTGAATAAGGAAATAAGCGGAGCACAGATGGGGAATATTCAGAGAATCTAAAAATTTAAAAGTTTTTTTTTGGAAAAAGGTAATCATTAAACATTGAGCCCAAGTGGTTTGAAATGACTATTAATTAATTAGGTGTTAGATTCAATGTCAATTCATCATTAATCTACGCGGGGATTGTGAATGTTAAAGCGTGCCAAAAATTTGGGCAAATCCTCTGCTTTCTATTAATAAAGGATAACATCTCTTTGTTTCTATGCTAAGTCATTTTAAATCTAGTGGAGCAGAAAACTGACAAAGGTAATTATAGTTGCGCAATAGGGTGGAAGCTTTGATGAATTTTGGTGAGTCTATTAAAACCTTGACCTTGCTAATTCAACAATTTTATGAAGTGTAGTAAGTTAAAGTTCCCTATTCAAATTTCTTTGTTTTATTTTCTAGAATTGTGTGGTTACTAGAATGACATATAATAGGCCCTCCATACCAAAAATGAGGCATTCTTCTAGCCTCATAAGTTTAATTCTAGAGATGGGGGATACAACCCTTTTATAGGTAACTATAGAAGAAATTTTAGAAAGGCTCAAAAACCCTAAGGAGGGCTCACTTGCAAATATGGTAAACTAGTGTGGTTTAATTGAGGCAAAAACATTCCCCATTGTATCCCCTTTCCCTGAGCTAGTTCTAGAGTATGTATGTATATGTGTATATATATATATATATATATATATATATATATATATATATATATATATATATATATATATATATATATATATATATATATATATATATATATATATATATATATATATATATATATATATATATATATATATATATATATATATATATATATATATATATATATATATATATATATATATATATATATATATATATATATATATATAATAGAGATGAGAGATGTATCCACACAATTTCTGGAGAAGTGTTAGTAAGGATAGATAGAGGAACCATAATTATTTCCATGGGAATACCTGATAAGGAGCCTTATGAAGCCTTGATAGTAAGAACATCTTATTCCTTTTTCTATGATAAAAATAAAGAATATAGGAACACAATTGCAAGACACTAGCTTCTTAAAATGAATAAGGGTGGTTCAGGACTCCCTAGTCCCCTCACCTGTGAGAATTTCATACCGAAGGTGCAAGATTTAGTGATTTTTCTAAATAGGGTGAAAGGAAATGAGAATACATTTCACTGGGAGGATTGGATGTTCTTCTACATCCAATTATTGTTGAAAGGATATAAATTCTTAGACTGGAGTGATCTCATAGAAGAGAGATTACATGAAGGATTGAAAAATTTTGCTGGGATCTGTATCGAGGAATGGACTATCTTACCTCATGAACCTTTGATTATGAAGATGAATATTTATGAGTACTATCCACTCTTACAGCTATAAAAATGTTCAAAGAATTATAATAGAGTAAACGTTGTGTTCTTTGCCTGACTATTTTTTGAACTACAAGGAAAATTGAATAAGAGGTTATATCAAGAAGTAGTTCAATTGATTAGTACCCACAATAGCTACTTTATACAATTTACCAGATTCACATATATAAGGGTAGGAAGATTTGAAGGAGAAACCTTAAAGCTACCTAGGTATGTGCTAGATAATCTAGTTCTCACAAAACTATGTAGGCAATTGGCACTTATTGATAAATGCTTAAAAGGAAAGAATCCTTCAGGAGTAACTTTTCCCATTGAGCTAGATAATTTTTACTGTACAACCAGTTTTGATGCCCTGAATTTGGGAACAGAGATTAAGAAATTGAACTTTAAAATTTTTATTGCTTGACCCAAATTTGAAAGTAAAGGCTTTGCAATTAATCTTACCTAGGAATGAAGGAAGGTTTTACTCATATTCCTCAACTAGAAGACTATTGGAAAGATTGTGAAGATGAGTTCAAGGTGTGAAAATGATTATGGTCTTATTTCATCTTGAAATGGATTATTAGTATGAAGCTTCCCATTAATGTAAAAGAGGTTGAAGAAAAATATGGAGATGAAGTAATGGATGAAGAATTCCTAAATAGAGTGCATGCAAAACCTTTGCCTAAAATAGATTGGAGAAAGGAGGAAGACATTATACAAAACAAAATGTTCAATATAATATAGAGAACAAAGAGGTGGTTGAGAGAATTTAGATTGGAAAAACTATAGATAGAAGAAGCCAAAGCCTGTGAAGAGTTGCAAGGTGTAACCTATGTAGTGCCCACCCATAGTTTTCTTTTTAGTTTTATATTGCCAAAATATTTTAGGCCACTTTTATGTGTGCATCAATTATTTTAGTTATTATGTGGTTTTGGATGTATGACATTACATGGTGATTTTTACAATTGGATAATTATGGATATTATATATTTATAGTTAGATGATGTTAGTTATTTTGATGATTATTATTTATATGTTTAAAATGATGTTTATGGTTATGAATTTACTTACCCCATACTTGCATATGTATGGTTATCATGTATGCTTTTACTTCTTGTTTGACGTGTTTGATATAGTTGAGGGATAGAGTCGTATTTACCTACTTGTGGGATTCACATGATGTCTCAATCCTTGCCATTGCTTGTTATATATATACATATATGTACATTCTTGTTTTTTAAGTAGGTTTAGAGGTACTAGGAATTGACTTCCTTGAATTGTCAGGATGAGCCTGCCCTATCACAAGTCTCAATGGTAAGAGAGAGGAGATAATGTTCAGATCCAAATCCCAACCTAAGCCATTCCATTGTCCTAAAATAGTGGACAAGTTTATGATATTTTTCCCTTCCTGAATTCATCTAGATGACGTGAATTTATAGTCTTTCCCTTGAGCATGGTTATGGTTTTATTAGTTTAGTTGATTTCTAGTTAGTTGATATGTTTTGATTACTGGTAAAATAAGGTTTTTAAGGGGACCCAAAACCCTTTACAATTCTATAAACAAAATATAGGAAGAAGAAGACCCAACAAAAAGAAACAACATCAATGATCGGCCCATAGGAGGGTAACACAAGTAGCTAAAAATAGAAAATAGGAAAAAACCAACAAGAGAGACAAAAAACCAGCCAAAGCACCAACTCAACTGACATAATACAGTACTCCATCTTTTTCATCCACGGTCTTCTCCATTTTGGCCTGTCTATTATCTATCCTCCCAATGATGCTTTTTAGCTCTTCAGCATTAATCTTGATAGTGGGGGAATTCTTCTTGCTTCTAGCATGGGTTCTGGAGCTCAACCCACCAGTAGCCTCCAAGGTTTCATTCTTATGATCAGTTTCCTCACCAAGGCTGCTATCCAACATATTGACCAGGGCTTTCAAATTGATGCTTGAAGCTTTCATACTATCCTTACTCTATTAGAGAATGTCAATAATCATGATCTCCATATTATCCATCCTTTTCTACACATCAATGATAGAAGAGTTTGAATTTTGAGTCAAGTTTCCCTCATTGAACTCTTTCTACAGCTTCTCTTGAAGATTGGCATTAGTGGCCTCAAGTTTCCTGCACTTAATATTTAGCCTCTTTATCTCATGGAAACACCATTTGTTGAATCTAAAATAGTACAAAGTCTTAGATTTTTTAGTTTGAAGGGAACCAATAGTGACTTCCTCCTTTTCATTGAAGTCCTAAAAAATTAGTTTAATTAAGGACTCTCTAACCCTTCTTTCACTTATGTCCTCAATTTCTTCTTCAATATTATCTTGGGTATCTTGAGAAACATTCACATCATGCCTCATACCAGCCAAAAAATCATCTAGAATGAGCACTTCCTCAGTTTGGAAATTCCTCTCAGGGTTATGCATCTCGGTATAATGGATAGTAGTATCAACCAAATCTTCAAGGTTTTGGGAATTTTGAACCAAAGTGTGTTTAGAATTCAAAATATCCCATGACTTACCTTCCAAGTTGACAATTTCCTCACTCTCCTTGTTGTCCGTGTTCTCTTTATCTTTCTTCTTCATTTCAGTATCAATCTCCCTATTCTAGGTAGCGAGGTCTTCCTTCTTCTAGTTACCATCATCTCCTTTGTCAGTGGTAATCTATGGCTATACATTTTTTACAGCACCCTCACAGAATTTTTCCTCATCCTCTCCCATATCTTGAGAGTGGGAATTATCTTTAGAGTCCTCAATTTCCTCCTCTTCTCTATTAGGGCTTTGCACATTTTGGGTATCATGACCTTCCTCATCCTCTGAATCATTAATAACTTTGTCCACATAGCTACACTCAAAATATTCCTTCTCCACATACCTCTATTTCTTAGAACTACTTTCAATATTTCCTTTAGCTAACCATTTTACTTTACCCATAATGGGAGTTGTGACAATAGGGTTAGGGATGGAGTCCCTTATGTCTTCATAAATCAAAAAGATCAATCCCTCATACTGAATGGCCTTCTTGGAATTATTCTTGTGCTCATTAAGGCTTTTAACTAAATAGCTATGTAAGTAATAAGGAATGTTGATAATATCCTTATAACTAAAGTGATTAAGGAACATGAAGTGGTTGGAGTGTGCCTCCATGAACCACCCATCAAGAGTAAAGTACTCCATAATAACTAGGAGGGAGTTACACCATATTTATTTGATCTTGTAAATATCAATGAACCCATTAGCATTGGCTTTAGAGAAATCCTCCTTCTCCTTCTTAGACTTTGGAAATTTCATAACCGCCATATTCAAAATCTTTTGATTTCTATAAAAATTTAAACCTTCATTGGGGATACTAGTAACCTGGGCTATGAGATCAACCAAGAGATCAATAGTCTCCCATTTATAGTGATGGTCTCACTTATCCATCCATCGAAGAACTTTTGAGTAAAAGATTTGTCAAACCCATGGATTTTTTCCAAATACAAAGTGACTCCACCCTTTTGTATTTTATGCCACACCATAGCCATGTCTTCTCCTTTAAGCTTGCGATAGTTTGTAGGCTCCTCCCTTTTAAGATCACCACCCATGATGATAGAGATTGAATCCAGACATCGATCACTCTGCCTAGTTTCTTGATTATGCTTGCAAAATTTGTCTTTCTTGGCAATGTTAACACAGATGGAAATAGAAACCTAGAAGGCATGGGAAATACTGATGTTATTAATGCCAAATTATCCACTCCACTCTTTCCAATAACTATTCACTAGCTCTGTAGTACTCATACATGTAATTATGAGAAACTTAAATCTTTCCTTCCTTATGGATGATTTTGTGTCCTCTTTCACATTTTCATAGCTCTCCCATGTGAAGACATCATCAAAATTAACTCCCACATTAGCCAAGTTGTTTGCCAAGATGTTTCTTTAGTCTCTAATTAGGCTACCACACCCAGTTGGACCAGGATTTCCCTTGGTAGCCCAATTAAAATTTATCTTAATCCACCCTTCTGGAGGAGAACTCCAAACACTATTCTCACATCTACCCTCCTTATACTTAGGTTCATTTATATTCTAGTAATGCTAAGTGTTTCCCTTAGTAAGGTTTTTATAGCATCCTCTTTGGGATTTTTCAAACACACTGGCAGGATTACTGTGCTTCTCCCAAAAAATTCTATTATTCCTTTCTTTCCATATTTTCCAAGATACATGTGGGGCCACCATATTCTAGGTTTCACTAACCAAATCATTGGCTCTAGGACAATGTCATTGCTGACAAAAATCTTAGATGGAATAGGGAAAAATCCAACATATGTTCCATTTATGCAAGAATAAAGACCAAACCTATTGAGAGAAAGAACAATGCAAGAAAAGGTGCTTAGTATCTTCCTCAACAAAACAACACAAACAACATCTATTAGGGATAAAGAATCCCCATTTTTTGAGATTGTCCACCATAAGGGATTTGTTTTGGATAAAAATCCAATAGAAGATCTCAATCTTAGGTGTGAGAGATTTGTTCCAAGCCTTGGCCCAACAAGGTTTAGAATCAGGAAGGTCAAATTGAAGTAAGTTGGTGGTAGCAACTGAGAAAATCCCATTTGGAGAAGGACCCCAAATCATGGAGTCATCCTTAGGATCACAAATGCACTGAGCGAAAAGGGCTTTGTCAATTCTATCAAAAGAAGGGTTTATCCTTGCCAAATTCACCCAATAGTTGTTAATCCAGTAATATTTAACTTTAGTACCATATCTATTTTTGCACCAATTCATAAAATCAAAATAATCAAGGTTGTCACCCAAGGGCCTCTCCATCAACTAGGGATCATCCCAGAACTTAATTTTTTGGTCGTTTCCCAACTTCCATTTATTCCCCTTACTGGCAAGATTTTTGGCATTATTTATATTTCTACAAAAAATTAACCTTCAAATTTATCCATGTTCGATAGAAAGACATCTATGGAGGGGATACCATAGAGAAATTTTTGTCTGCATATGGTGTTCCAATCCTTAAGTTCCCCATAGATCCTCCAAATCTATTTGGCCAAAAGAGCATTGTCGATAACCTTGATCGGTCTTAACCCCAATCCCCCCATAAATTTGGGTTTACAAACCTTATCCTAGGCTATCAAAGGGATACAATTTTTTTCCTTAGCTCTAGACCAATGAAGTCTTTTGAGAATGCTTTCAATTTTTTCAGAGAATTTCACAGGTATCTTAAACAGGCTAAGAGCATAAACCACCAAACTTTGCAAGGAAGATTTAATGAGGGCCACCTTTCCCGCTTGACATAAAATGGTACTTTTCTATCCAACCAAATTTTTGTTAAACTTATCTAAAAGAAAATTCGAAAAAGAATCAGCAACATTCAAACCAAGGGGGAGGCCTAAATAGGATGAGGGAAAGTTACTGATCTTGCAATCTAAGATAATGACAATTCTAGCCTGTCTATCAACCATAGTATTAATAAAAAAATAAGGAGCTTTTGTTCTAGTTAATCAATTGGCTAGTAGACTTGGTATAAACATTAAGGGCATTTTTCATAGCTCTAGCTTCTTTGACAGTGGAAGTACCCATAGTGATAGTGTCATCCATAAACTAGGCATGGGAGCAAGTTAGAGGATTGGAGGAAGGTCACCACACATGGAGAAAATCCTTATCCAACATAAGCTTAAATTATCTCCCTAAGAATTCACCCAACAAAGTAAAAAGAATAGGGGAGATAGGGTCCACTATCTCAAGCTTCTAGTATTTTTGAAGAACTTGGAGGCATTCCCATTAATGATAACAACAAAGGAAGTAGTGGAAACCAGCTAGGATATAATATAAATAACCCTCTCATTAAAACCAAACTTCCTTAGAACTAGGCACAAAAACTTCCAATCCACCTGATCATAAGCTTTTGACAAATCAAGTTTGAGGAGAAAACCCTATTTACCATCCATAGAAGTAGAGTGAATGTTTTCATGGACCAAAATAATAGAATCAAGGATTTGTCTACTAGGTATGAAACCATTCTATTGGGGAGAAATTAACAAAGGGAGGATAGCCAACAATCTAGAAGTTAATATTTTTTACAAAATATTACAAAAAGAATTGCATAGGCTATTAGGTCTAAACTGATCAAAGGACTGAGCCCCAACAATTTTTGGAATCAAAGCTAAAAAGGTTCCATTGATTTCTTTGAGAAGACATCTAGTTCCAAAGAATTCCTTCACAACATTAGAAATATCCTTCTCAACAATCAGCCAAATGTTTTGGAAAAAGAACATAGAAAACTTATCTGGGCTTGGAGCTTTGTCTCCTTCAAAGGAAAATATTACGTCTTTGATCTCCTTACTAGAAGGAATAGCCTGCAACATTTTTTTTTGGTCATGGTTCACTAAACTCGGGATGGCTTCAAGAAAAATGTCCTGGTTTCCAAAGATAAGATTATTCTCCACTAAAAGCAAGGAAGAAAAGAAGTCAACAGCTTCCTTCTTGATATCCTCTTCCTTATTAACCTCCTTGTCATCTTTGGAGATTTTATCTATTCTATTTTCTGCTCTATGTTTAAGAGTAGTTAAGTGGAAAAACTTAGTATAATTATCACCCTCTTTGAGCCACACAACCCTAGATCTTTGATGCAAATAGGTTTCTTCCTTAAATATGATATCATGATAATTGACATCTTTCTATTCATCCTCTTTAAGATTCTTTGAAAGGCCATGAAGTTGTATAGCTTCCTGGATAGTACTTAAACTCTTGTTTAGCCAAGTTATTCTGATGGAATATGTCCCCAAAAACATCCCTATTCTAGATTTTAACTTTTTCCTTAATGTTTCTAAGTTTTTTGGTAACTTTGAACATCTCTATCCCATCAAATCTAATATTCCACCATTCAAAATTTTTCCTTTCTAGATCAGGATGGCTCAACCACATTTTTTCAAAATGGAAAGGGTAATTTTTGTGTCTTGTTGCTTGATTTGTCTCTAGAATTAGTAGGTAATGATCAAAACCAATTCTGACAAAAGAGGAGAGATAAAAATAGTACTTAGGGAGCTAGTCCTAAGTAATAAGGCTTCTATCTGTACACGCTAAAATGGTGCACTTTTATGAACCATTACATGCAAGGTTGCTCAAGAATGAGGCCTCACAAAGTGGCTCATAGCTCTCTATGCATGGAGTTGCAAGAGACTATGATGTGTTTGCTCTCAGCTAGAGCTACAAGCTTGTGACCTTGCTAGTCAACCATACAATGAGAGATTCAAGTGAAGAAAAGGGCAACAATGCCAATATCTCCAAGAATCCAAATATGCAATGCAATGCAAGCTAAGAATGAGAATGCAAATGTGCAAGCTATGCTATGAAAATGGAAGTACAAGCTAAGCTATGAAATGGAAATAACAATGTGTTACAACCCTTCCTATTAAGCTAGATGAGTTAAATCTATTGCATAAAAGGAAATCTACACTAAGAATGCCATTATTATGCAACTATGAAAGAAAATATGAACTAGATGATGAAAGGAACAAGTCTTCAATGTCTTCAAACTCCTAAAACCTGCAACATAACATTAGCATAAAAATATAAGATATGCAAATGAAGGAGAGAGCTCTCCTTTTATAAGAAATGAGGTGAAATGGACCATGGAGATTAAGAGGCAAAAAGTCTTAATCAGCGGTGGAGCTTGAAAGAGGAGCAATCCATGTGCACAAGTATCCTCCAATAGAAAAATAGAAGTTGACTTTTGAGTCTCATGTGAGACAAAAAGTTCTTTTTCCATTTTTATAAAATATGAATAATACTTTATTTGTGCAACTTAGGATAAGAGGAAAGTGGGGCTTTTTATTTAATCAAAAGGGGAGGAAATATTCCTTTTAATTAAATAAAGACTTAGGATAAATGGTTAGCCCAAGGATAAAAATCCAATATATGATCGAAATTAGGATTTGATCAAGAGATTGATAATGTTAAAACATATTGATTATTGATAAAATTGATTCAGGATTGATAAATCAAATAAATGGGGCCCAAAGTCTAGGTGACCATTTTAGGGTGCATACATTTGCCCCTCTTTGACCAATGTGTGATCGATTTGGGAACATATGTAGTCAAAGAATGAAGTTGCAATGTGAGATCGATTTGGGATCACAAAACAACTCAGATATGAGATTGATTCGGGATCATATCCGAACAAAGCATAAACAAAAGATTCTGGACATGAGGTCGATTCAGGATCATATCCAAACAAAGCATAAACAAAGGTCTTTGAACATGAGGTCGATTCGGGATCACATTCAAAGTAAGAGATAAGAATCTCAAATTTGAGCGACAGCTCACAAAAGATGTCTGAATCAGGAAAATCAATGAAATCAGGGATGAGAATCCCATAGGTACTACCCCCTCAGAATCAAAATCGAAATCAGGTAGAGAGGAGAACAGTGAATTGATAAGGATTTGATCAAATCAAAATGAAATCATAATCGAAGGTAAGGGTCGATAGGTTAGCCATTAGGCAATGAACCATGCCCCAGCCTGACTGAAAAGATGTAGTCAAACATGAGAAATGAGGGAATGGAATGAATATGAATGAAAGACTAGAAGGTTGGAAGACATGGAAATGAAGAAATGACGATGCCCCGAAAGATTAGGCCTCAAAAGATTAGCCAACTGCACAGAAGGGGGAAAGATTTTGAAACATGATTTTGACTATCAAGATGACCTTGAATTTCAATTTCGAGTCTGAAAATGGATCTAGGATGTCGAAATTAGCTAGGGGTGCAATTTTTGCATAATTCTGAGGTGTTTTGAAAAGAGGTCAAAAAGTCAAAAGACTATAAAAGGGGTCAAAATGTCATTTTCAAAAATTATTTGTCTTTTAGTGATTTGAGAATTTCAAAGCTTGAGAGAGAGAAAATGGCCCAGCAAGCAGGAGTTCCCATCCATAGGCATCGATTCGAGTGCACCCGGTTGCACAATCGGCCACCACACTATCCTGCCCCAGTATGTTTTCGAAAAACTCGAGCTTGTTAGTCATTTTTGGCATTTAATAGCTTATTTTAGCACATTTTTTCAAATTTTTAAATTTCAAAAATTTTTCCTAGGTGAAATATCATGCGATACTTTAGAAGTATCGCACACTTTGGGGAGAAGTATCACGCGATACTTTGCGGGTCCCCAAAGTATTGCGTGACCTAAGGCACCAGTATCGCACGATACTAGGCGGAAGATCGTACGATAGTGGGTGAAGTATCGCGCGATATAAAGTTTATCACCCCGCTATAGGGAGAAGTATCACGTGATACTTCTCCAAAAAAAAATATCACCCAGCATAAAATTTTGATTTTTAATGCATTTTTGAGCAAAAATGACATGGGTCTAGACAATGTTACGTTTTTGGGATGTTTTATACTGAGTTTTTTTTTTTTGGACATCCATCATGATATGTGCTAACAACTAGCTTGGTTTTGGCTTGCAGGAGGTTTTTCTAGTGCTCATCATCAGAGCGCCGAAGGTGATAAGATTGCGGTGTGTCCGGGATCTAGACGATCTAGGCAATGCCGACCTTAGAGCGATGGGATTTTGGTATTTGCTGAGATACCCATATATCCGAGTGGACCATGGGTTGTTGACTGCTCTTGCTGAGAGATGGCATAGTGAGCACAACACCTTCCATCTGCCTACTGGAGAGGCGTCGATCACTCTGGAGGACGTCTACAGGATCTTACGAGTGCCATGTCATGGTGAGCCAGTGAGTATAATCATGTTTTAAGATCTAATCATAAATATAATATTTCCATATGATGAAAACTGACATGATTCATTTGTTGGCACAGGTGTACTATGATCAGGATGCCACTAAGGGGCACCGACTGGTTCAGGAGATGTTCCAGGATGTCACGATTCTGGATAGGCATATCAGCTGGGAGAGGCTGATAGATGATTTTGGCAGAGACTACCTAGTGCCATGTATAGTGGCTTCCATCATTTCATAGATCCTGATGACTAACCGCAGTCAGAAGGGTTTCCCGCTCGGATGGGCTCAGCTTTTGGTGGATTTGATCGATAGGCTGTGATGGATGGCATGGGGTCCTGCCATATTGGTAGAGATGTACCACGAGCTGCATGAGATCATCTACAAGGAGGGTCAGACATGGGCATGCGGTGCCAGCCTGGCATAGGTATGGGTGTGGGAGCACATCGCTGTGGTGCACCCCAGGGTTCAGCCGAGGGAGAGGAGGTACCCCTATATCTACAGGTACCTCGAGTTTATATCACATGCCCATTCTGGGGATGTGACCTATTATCAGCGGATTTTAGATGAGATAGCCTCATTCACATGGAGTCCCTACAAGGAGGTTGAGGTTTGGGGAGATGCAGCGGATGAGCTGAGCTACATGCTATGTAGTCGGCCACTGGTAGGTCGGTATGCAGAGATTGTAGAGAGATTCTGCATCACTCAAGTATGACGACAGTTTGAGAGGCAGCAACGAGTCTCAACAGAGACTACCACCTATGCCAGAGCTAGAGATGAGGAGGGTCATGGGTGGCTACCCATGTTGGATTATCAGTAGGCTGTCGCGGAGATAGTAGGTATCAGGAGTGAGCCCTGGGAGTATTTCCCAGATATGGCAGATGCAGGGGCTGATGGAGCCTACAGAGTAGAGCGATAGAGGGTGCCCTTCCCTTAGTTTATAGTACTTGATGCACAGGTACCAGTGCCAGGAGGAGATGAAGGAGATGATGGGGGAGATGGAGGAGACAGAGGAGACAGAGGAGAGGGAGGAGGGGAGGGAGGGGATGGAGGAGATGGCAAGAGGGGGAGAGGGAGGAGGATGGAGAGGGGAGAGGGGTCAAGATCAGGTGGCTAGAAATGGTCACGGGGACAGCGATCAGCGACACCCGAGGAGGAGGTGAGACCAGCTCACCGATAGGTGGAGGTATAGAAGGAGCATCCTGTAGGGGGAGAGGACCTGAGAGCCTAGATACAGGCTCAAAAGGTAGAGATATAGCAGCTCCGAACTACTATAGCCGTGAGAGATTAGCAGCTACTGGATCTGAGGGTAGAGCGGGATCAACAGATATCTGATCTTAGGGTAGAGATAGCACACTGTGAGGCGATGGCATAGGCCAAGGCGCTGGAGCTCTGACGAGAGTCAGCGAGAGTAGCCTATTATCACAGGTTATATCTGTAGGCCATCCTAGAGGGTGAGAGAGCACCATCATACTCTCAGCGGGCAGGGGTATGAGATGTGGTACTTGATAGGAGGGCTATGCCTCCTCCACCACCACAAGCTCCTCACGAGGGTGGTAGCGAGTCTTAGGGTTAGGTCTTAGATGTTTTGGACATATCTTGAGACTTTTGATTCAGATTTTGGGATCTCATATTGTATTGTATATCATGACATTGTATATAGATTTATGAGATTACTGGATGTTCGATGTATCATGTGTATTTGTCTCACTTGTGATGGATGTATCACTTTATATATATTGTCTTGTCATTTTGCTCAAAATACTTATGTATGTGCTTATGTATGTTCTCTCTCATAGATGTATGTTTAATTCTCATGTGTATGATATAGACTCATGTTTGAAAATGATAGTTTTGATATAGATATGATGATATGATTAACCCCTTGTGATGAACAGGAACAGGTTTGAGATGAAAAGGACAAGGAGTGGAAGACATGATCGAGAAGAAGAAAAGGTGAGCGCAGTCGACTGACAGGTCCACGTAAGATGAAAAGGAGTGCTCTCTCCATATGCAAGAAATGCAAAACTAGACTATCATGACCCTAAAAATGCAAGCTACTATGAAAGTGGTTGACTTGCAAGGTCACAACGCTTATAGACATCTAATTATCATCATTGAGTGTTATTGGTAGCGTCGTAAGATCATACAATGCACACTAGCGTAACTATGTGGATATGAATATGATCTTTATCAGATAGAGATGTGGGAATCTCACCTAGGCATCAAAGACATATAGGTCAAGATGACTAATGTAGTGAGATCACCTAAATTTGTTATAGCGAGATTATGCTTATATCAAGACACATGAAAGTCAGGATAACTAGAAGCATGCACTCGCAAAACAGTCAAGGATAATACCTTGTCAATCCATAAATGCTCATGACAGTTAGGATCAATAAAATATACCCATAAGCAGATAAAGAAAGAAAACATGTTCTCATTCCCTCAGTCTTCTAGCTATGCATCATTGAAAACTTCTTAGGGAGAGATCACTCATCAAAGAAATCCTCATAGACAGCACACAAAGAAAAATAAAGTCAACATATCATCATCGAGTTGATTGTTTAAGTGCGTGTGTGTTGGTCATAGAGTCAGACTTTGAGTATCGCATCTGCACATGAGCATTATCGCATTATACTTAGACTATAGGCAAGACATCTAATAAGTGTGAAGAAACACTCGATGCAAGGGTAGTGTTGAAAAACACTGTTTGGGGTGGTGTTGAAAAACACCTGTTGTGAAATGCCCCAAGAGACAAACGTACCTAAAAAACCAATGCTAACAGTCATGCCCCCTAGACAAAGACAAAGACCAATTCCAGACTAAGCCAAATAAGGTGAAGGCATGATGGGAAGTGGCTAAGTGTCGAGGATGTATGCTAACAAATAGGGGTGCAAAGGCCTCAAGTAGCGCCTATTTCTAGGTTTTCACCACTTGGATTCTTTTTTTCATTTTTTTCATTTTTTGTATTTTTGCTACCAAGGTGCCTATTGCTAGGTTTTCACCACTTGGATTCTTTTTTTTTGATTTTTTTGATTTTTTGAATATTTTAATTTTTTTGTATTTTTTCAGGACTTTATATGCTTTTTAGGATTTTTTCAACATCATATATCAATTTTTTTGAAATTTTTTCAGGATCAATAAGATATGTACAAAGGATGCCCCCAGACAAAATGGACATCAAGGATAGAACTTCTTGAGGTGTACAATGTTGATGGGATCAGGGAGCTATTCTCCATCAGGGTCTGACAGTAAATACACACCAGTACCAAAAGCAGCTGTGATAACATATGGTCCAAGCCAGTTAGGTTCAAACTTGCCCTTTTGCTCTCTGTGTTGTTGGTTCTTAGGGTTCTCTCGCAAAACAAGATCACCTATTTGAAATTCTCTAGGGAAAACTTTCTTGTTGAATGCCTTGGACATACGCTTATGATACACTCTCATATGATCAAAGGAAGCCTTACGCTTCTCATCTAGAAGTTCTAGTTCCTGTAACCTCATGGCGCGGTAATCCTCATCTGTAATCAAACCTTTGAGTGAGACTCTAAGTGATGGTATCTCGACTTCTAAAGGCAATATTGCTTCAGCGCCATAGGTGAGAGAGAAAGGAGTGGCTCTTGTAGGTGTACGAATGCTTGTTCTATAAGCCCATAGAGCTGGATTGATTTGTAAGTGCCAATCCTAACCATTCTTGTGCACTGTTCTATGAAGAATCTTAAGAATGGTTTTGTTAGAAGCGTCTGCCTGTCCGTTTCCCTGTGGAAAATATATGGAGGACCAGTGTTGCTTGATTTTAAACTTTTTGCATAGGTGCTTTAGGTCCTTATTCTTAAATTGACCTCCATTGTCAGTAATGATCTCAGAAGGCACTCCAAATCGGCAAATGATATGATTCAAGATGAATAAAGAAATGGTCCTTCCTAAAGCAATAGAAAGTGGCACAGCTTCCACCCATTTTGTGAAGTAGTCAGTGGCAGTAATAATGAACTTGTGTCCACCTGATGAGTTGGGATGAATCTGCCCAACCAGATCAAAGGCCCAGCGCTGAAATGGCCAATGAGAAACAGAAGGGATCAGCTCCCTACCTGGAGCATGAATCAGGTTGCCATGTTTCTGACATTTTTCACATGACTTAGCAAAGGTGACTGTGTCTATCTGCATTGTGGGCCAATAATATCCCACCCTAAGCAACCTTCGGGCCATGGCAAGACCATTAGAATGTCCACCACAAATGCCCTCATGGATGTCAGCTAAAGCTTGGTTGGATTCCTCCTTTTCCAAGCACCTAAGGAGCATCCCATCTAAACCCCTCCTATATAAATCACCAGAGATGAGGGTGTGGTGAGAGGCATTACAGATGAGGTTTCAACATTCAGAGTGGTTGAATGTGTCGGGGATGATGCCATCACGAAGATATGAATAGATAGCGCCATATCGGGAAGACTCATGGGTGATAATGGCACAAATGACATGGCTTTCAGATGAAGAAAAGATGGGATGGTGTAGCTCTTCCACCAAGAATTCAAATCTGGATTCATGTGTCTCCAATTGAAGAAGTGAAGCTAATGTGGCCATGGCATCTGCAGCTTTGTTCTCTGTCCTAGGGATCTGTTGAAACATCACAAAGGTGAAGTAGCGTCTCAAAGAATCAACCATCTTTTTATAAAGTATCAATTTGTCATCCTTGGTTTGATACTCTTCGTTAACTTGGTTGATGATTAACTGGGAATCCCCAAAGACATGTAACTCTATGATGTTCCATTCTATAGCCATTCTCAAGCCATTAGTTAAAGCTTCATATTCTGCAATATTATTGGTACATGGGAATAATAGTTTGTAAGACTTCAGAATGTTGTACCCATGTGGAGAAACAAATAACACTCCAGCACCTGATCCATTTTGCATGCGGGAACCATCAAAGAATATTGTCCAAGTGCGAGTAGTTGTATACAAGATGTGTTCGTTTGGGAATTCCACTTGGACTGGCATACTATCTTGGATTGGAAAATCAGCTAATTGGTTGGCAATAGCTTGCCCTTTTATTGCCTTCCTTTCAACGTACTCTATGTCAAATTCAGTGAGGACCATCATCCATTTAACAAGTCTACTCGTCAGGGCAGCCTTACTAAGTAAATATTTAAGGGGATCAATTTTGGCAACCAAATGTATGGTATGAGCAAGCATGTAGTGGCACAACTTTTGAGAAGCAAACACCACCGCGAGACAAGACTTCTCAATATTATTGTAATTGATCTCATAGGAGACTAGAGTACAGCTGATATAGTAGATGGCCCGTTCTTTCCCAGTATCATCTGATTGAGCCAATAATGCCCCTAGGGAAGTGTCTGTAGCTAAAATATATAGGATCAATGGTTTCCCTGGAATAGGAGGCATTAGGATCAGAGGATTGGCCAAGTATTGTTTGATCTGATCTAGGCTCTTTTGACAATCCTCATTCCAAACACAAGAAGCACCCTTATGCAATGTCTTGTTGAAGGGTTGCGCTCTATTTGCAAGCTGAGAAATAAACCTCCTAATTGATTGAAGACGTCCCTGAAGACTTCTCATTTGGCTGATATTCTGAGGAGGTGGCATATCTAGGATTGCTTGGACCTTTTCGGGGTCAACCTCGATACCTTTTGCTGATATTATGAATCCTAAAAGTTTGCCTGAGGTGACACCAAATGCGCACTTCTTTAGATTCAATCTGAGTTGAAATTGTTCCATACGATCTAGAATTACTTCCAGATCATTGAGGTGTGTGTCCCATTTTCTTGATTTTTCCAGGGTATCATCCACATAATCTTCCATGTTTTTGTGCATCATATCATGAAAGATAGTCATCATAGCTCTTTGATAGGTTGCTCCTGCATTCTTTAACTTGAATGGCATGACGTTCCAGCAATAGGTTCCCCATGCACATGTGAATGCTATTTTCTCTTGGTCTTCAGGAGCTATTTTGATTTGATTATACCCCGAGAAACCATCCATTAGAGACTATATGTCATAGCCCGCCGTCATGTCCACTATCATGTCAATGTTTGGAAGTGGAAAATCATCCTTTGGGCATGCTTTGTTTAAATGTCTAAAATCTATGCAGACATGAATGGACCCATCATGTTTGGAGAAGGGTACTATGTTTGAGATCCATTCTGCATAATCGATGGCTCTAATGAATCCAGCTCTCAAAAGTTTTTCTAATTCCCCTTTGACAAGTAGAGCTACATGTGGATGCATTTTTCTTAATCTCTATTTTACTGGCTTGACTCCTGGAACTATGGATAAGTGATGCATTATGAGATTCATGTCAAGCCCTGGCATGTCTGAGTAGGTCCATGCAAAATTAATTTTCTTTTTCTGTAAAAACTATACATATGCCTTGGTCTCTTCCTCTGATAAAGACTGAGCAAGATGGACTATCTGAGGGTTTTCTTCTGTGTTTAAATTGACTGGCTTTGTTGGTTCAATCAATATTGATGATCTATCTTGGAAATAACTTGGCAAGTTATTAAGTACCCCATCCTTAGGTGCCTCAAAGAGGTTTTCACCTTCGGATGCGTCATTTCTTTTTACTATTTTTGGTTTTGACACCGCCACAAAGTGGTTTTCGCCATTAGACCTATTTTTCTTTTTCTCTTTTATTTTGAGACTGAGGTACTTAATATCAGGCTCTGTCATGCTAGTTGTTGGTTCATTGGTGGAAGAAGCCATAGGTTCAAGAGCATTCAGATAGCAAGCAATTTCATAATCATTGTGGAAGGTGAGGAATGTGGGCTCTTGATGGCACTGAGACCAGTCAATTAGGTCAAAGTGAACAAGGGGTAAGTCAATGGCGGGTTCGATGTTGTTTATGCAAAAGGTGTCATCTCTGGTGACCATATAGTCAGAGTTCATCAAGTCTTCTCCTAAGACACCTGAATTAGGACTTATCCTATCAAATGAAGCATCATCCACTAAGGCAATTTGAGGAGGGCAATCCTCTAGTCCGACACTAGGATTGTTAGTCGCATCAGGTTGGGTACTATAGGCATGGATAATATCCACATCCAGATCAATTGTTGCATCTGAAAGTGAATCCCATTCATATTCATGGGAGTCTATCTCTGAGTCATCATTTAGGCCTCGTGATGTAGAAGCCTCAAGGTTAGGAAGGGTTTCCCCCTCTCTAGTGCTAGTATTGGTACTATCTGTCACAGCTAGGATAGTAACACTTTCCTTTGTCGATCTAGCAGTCCCACAGTCACTATCCATCGCAGCTGGGATAGTAGGACTATCAAGCATCAAATCTATGGAATCTCCCCAAAGGAGATTCATTGAGGGCACCCAATCATCAGACACATCTTGTTGATTGGAAAGATCAGGTGTATAATCTGCATCACTGTCACTGTCCGTCGCAGCTGGGACAGGGACAACTTTCTTCTTCTTATTCTCAAAACCTAAGCCAATCATGGACTTGTTCTTTCATCCGAAGAGAGCATGATCAAGAGGCTCAGCTTTAGCATCTAGCCTATGACTAAGGGGACCATATCCTGGATAACCCATATTCTTAACCATTGTGTACCCTTTCCCATAAGCTTCAGGTGGAGGAGAAAAATTCTCATTGTGTGTGTATTTCTCCTCGTGATAGATCCAATCCCTTACAGCAACTTCCTCTTTCTCTTCTTGAATGGTGACCGAAGACTCAACGAATGTCCCAAATAATGTCATTGCCAATGATGAAGGTTTTGTACTTGGTGATGGTCTCCCATAAGACCTAGGAGAGATTGGCATTTTTGTAAAAGAATCAATCTTATAATCTCCCATCCCAAGATCCATGGTCTTGAACTTCTGCTTGCATTGTTCAAGTGAACTACTAGGACTATCAGCTTCCCTATTCAAAGGTACATGTGATCCCACAGAAATGTTATTAACTGATAAAGCACTATCTCCAGGGATGCAAATTTCTACACCATTATGGGGAAACTTTACACACTGGTGATATGTTGATGGGACTGCTTGCATTTCGTGTATCCATGGCCTACCTAGCAAAATGTTGTAGGCTAGAGGTCCAACATCAACAATTTGAAATAAGATATCTTTCTCTACTGGACCAATGCGAATAGGTAAAACAACCAATCCCTTAGAAATTCTTTCTGCTTCATCATATGCTTTGATTGTGATTCTTTTCTTTGTGTCAATGACGTTCTCGGAATATCCTAGGGCCAGCAACAAACTCAGGGTACAAATATTGAGCCCCGCACCCCCATCTATCAGTACACGCCTAACACGGGTTTTATGAATCACGACTTCGATGTGTAAGGCCAAGTTATGTGGGTGACTGATGGATTTGTCATCTTCTTCAGAGAAGGTGAGGTAATGAGGGCTAGCCAAATGGTTGACCATGTTTTGGAATTGGTCAATATCTAAGTTGTTAGGGACATTGGCTGCTCACAAAGCATCCTCGAGAACGCGCTTGTGCTTAGGAGATAATTCTAAAAGCTCAAAAATGGATATCTGAGCGGGTGTACGTTGTAGCTGGTCAATAAGATTATAATTAGAATCAGGACCAATGACAGATTTGGGAGGAGCACCTTTGGACATGGGCTGTTTAGACTTGCTAGTGCTAGGACCTCTAATGATAATGGGCACTTGGGCCTGGCCCCTAGTGACAACATTGAGGGACTGGGGCGTTCTTTGTGAGTGAGGGCCTCTTATCACCATAGTGGGTCTTTCATCAGTCATAGGAGTTGAGTCCACATTATGTCCATAGGAGTCTTTCCCTCTCATCATGTTGACACTATCATCCACAACTTCAAGCATGTTAATGACGTTCTCTGCATTTGTGTAGGTGTAGTTAATAGCCGCCTTGCCATTCTTATTGTTAGAATTCTCTCCTTTCTCATATTTAGGCAAGGGCTCTTTAAAGGCCTTATGATTTGCATTAGTGGTTAACCCATCCACTTGTAATTATCCTTTCTCAATAAGGTCTTGGACAAGATGCTTGAGTTTAAAACAATTTTCTATGTCGTGTCCAATCGCATTATGGAAAATGCAAAAAGCCTTAGCATCCCACCAATGAGGTAAAGGATCCGGTATGCGATGTTTTGTAGGATCCTATGGGTGTGCCAAATTATGAGCAACTAATATCTTAAAAACATCTACATAAGATTCTCCCAATTTGGTAAATTGTCTTTTCTCTGTTTTAGATCTCTTTTGATACTTAGGTTTGTCTTGTTGTGTTGAAGACGTTTGCAACTTCATAGCTTGAACTGCATGAGAGAGGTTAAGAACTCCTTCATTTTTGACCTGAGATGAGTCAACAACTCCGTCATTGACCACTTGCTTGTTTTTGTTCCAATAGGAGTTCTTTTTGTCCTTGTTACCATTAGTATTGTTATTTTGGCTATTGTTATTATTTGTTGGTTTAGCCAAAATTCTTTTTTCTTTTAGGACATCCTCAATGCGACATGCCACCTCTACCATAGTATCAAAGGAATTAAATGGGATTTTCTTGACTTCATATCGTAGTTCTGGTATCAGATTGTTCACAATGATATCAATTCTCTCCTCTTCAGGGATTGTCCTTAGGTATTTCGAACACAATCACCTCCATCGTTGTAAAAATGTGACAAAAGATTCCCCTTGATTTTGCTTAAGTTTACACAAATCAAGCATTGTGACCAACCTCGATAAGTTGTAAGCAAAATGCTGAACAAATCTTTGGACAAGCTCTTTAAATGTCTTTATTGGAGGGGAAAGGTTGGTGAACCATTCCATGGCTTAACCTTTTAAACTCCTTGGGAATAATCTCATCAAGTAGGAGTCTTCATGGTGAAAGGAAAAGCTCATTATGTAGAACTATCAAACATGGTCGTGAGGGTCACTAGTGCCATCATATTTATTGTATGTTGGGAACTCAACTTTCTTAGGGAATTCTACCATCACCACACTTTTGTCAATGGGGTTAGGACATATGGAGTCCAAATGAAATGTACTCTTGGGAGCTTTCATCCTGTCTATGTCCTTTTGCATTTGTAAGATCACCTCATCAGTTGAAGGATTCTATTTCTTGATTTTTTGGTGAACATCAAAATTATATGGAACTTTAGCGCCTTTGTTGACAAGACTTTCCAAGAATTGGTCTTTGTTTTGTTCCACATATTGCTCCACATATGCTTGAAAGGATGGTTCTTGTTGCAGAGTCATGAAATCCATATGATCAAATTTAGCATAACTTCCTCCATGTTGTGAGCCATGATGTGCTCGTTGGGAGGGTTTCTTTGAATGTCTATGAGATGACTGTCTCCTATGATGGTCATATCTTGAAGCCCTTCTTCCTCTAGGACTTAGGGATCGTGAAGGTGTCCTTGATCTTCTTCTAGGGCTAGGGGAAGGGGTAGATGGGGGTGAGTTGGTCCCACTATTGGCTCCCCTCCCGTTAAATCAACTTTGGAGTTATTGTGCATAGAGTCTATCTTCTTCTTCTTGGGTGACTCTTTTCTGTATATCCAACAATGCACGTTCCTCCTCCTCTAGTTGTCTGAATTTTTCTTTTTTAGCAGCCTGTTCATCCAAGTAGGCTTGTTTCTCTCTCTCAATGCTTCTCAATCTGGTATTTGCATATCGAGAGGTGTCTTTAAGTGGGGAGGTTTGTCTCGAATGCCTCATTGTATTAGCTACGTTGATGTGGTGATCACTAGATTCATTGTTCTAGTCTTCGTGTTGTGACCCTGAATCTGAGTGAGCTTGCTTATGATGTCTTTCGGCTCGTTGATGAGCATCAAAATACCTCACGTTGTTGGGAGGTGACCCAGGTGGACTAGCATGAGAAGAACCACCATACTCTCTTCTGTGTCGTTGGAAGATATCCTCAAGAGTATGATTCATGGCTTCTCTTTATTGTCGAGTGAAAGTGTAACTCATGTCCATACTTGATGAAAGTGGTACAAAAGAGGTGCTCACTTCACTAGGATTAGCTCCTGGATTAAAACAAACCTCAGATTCACTCTTAGGAGATTGGTCAAAAAGGGGTCCTTTTCCCTTAGGTTGTCGACGAGCCTTGACGGGTGGTAATTGGCTAAAGGCAACAGGGGGTCACTTCCCTTGATTAACTTGGTACCTTGTCGTAACTGACATGAAAGAGAGATACTCTCGATGATAAGGTGACCTTTCAAAGCGTCAACGCCAAACTAGGATAATCAAAGTCCTCTATTGTCCAAATAGAAATGAAAAAGAAAAAAAGGGCTTTACCAACACTGTCAAAGAGGTGCTTCAAATCAAAGGGTGACTACCCTTGCACTTTTGAATCAGGAGGTTGGACTAGGCCAAAAGATAATTGAAATTGAGATGAAAATGAAAGCGATTTGGACAATAAGAGTACTAAAATTTTCCCAGAATATAGCTAACAATTTTAAAGATGAACCTTGGAACCAAGAATGGCTTTCTAACTTGACAATTATTCCAAAGTGATTTCATAAATCAAATGATGCTATCCCGGAGGACTAAAAACCAGAAATTTGGAGTCAAGACAGGTCTCAAACGTCAGGGTGAGAAGCCTGCTCTAAGACCTAGCCTGATTAACAGCAACTGAAACTGACCAAAATTTAAGCATGACAAAAATAAACCAGGCAATATACTCCAGGCTACTGGGGTGATAAACCTATAACCGCACGATACTTCGCCTGAAGCCAGGTGATACTTCTTAATACTGGCGGGTGATATACTCTAGGCAGGTTGGGCGATAGTCCGTCAGGGGTGAACTATCGTGTGATATTTCTCTTCAAAGAGGGCGATATTTCTAGCAAGCACGAAGTATCGCGCGATACTTCACTTTACAGGGTGCGATACTGTTGCAGAATTTTTTTAACTCTTGACCAGAATTGTGTGAAATTTGCATTTTTGGGTCTGTTTGGTCAAAATTTCCAGTCTGAGGGTTGATATTTTTGATTTCAGTCACAATATCAGCAGAAGTTCGGTAGGTTTGCAAATAGTAAGGGATCAAAACATGGTCTCAAACACTTGAAACAAGGGCAAAAACAACCTTGCCAAGACAAACACTTGTGATATCAGAATTGAAACAACACCCTATGAATGCTACCAATTGTTTGTATGTAAGGATGTTTGCACTGGTATCACACAATCGAAGACACTTCAAGCAAATCTATCCTAGAAAGTCAAGGCTCAATACTTACCAACTTAGCCCACAACTTGATGCCCCCTCACCTCACACCAAGTGGTTACCCACAAGAGATGTTGGCTTTGTCATGGAAATGTCAAATGACACAACCAAAGGGACACATATGGTGAGTATCTTAAGCTGATCTGGGTAAACCACTTGGATCAATCCTTGCACTAAGAAGATAAGTGGCTAAAAGAAGGTGGCTTCTATCTAATGGTTCTTAATAAGGATTTCCGTTCACAACACCCCTCTTGCTCCTCATAAAGGACTAGGACCTCGCGGCCTCAAGAGTACCTTAAGCATTCTTGTTCAATGTTTTCCCCATGGTCGCAATCCCATGAGCTACTCACATCAAATGAAGACAAGTGTTATGTCTATCAAGGTTTTTGGTGTCCTTGATAGCCTTGAGATTATAGTGAGTTGGAATCACTTGCCACCAAGGAAAATGATGACAAGGTTGTCCCCACTTGAGTCATTCCTCTTGATTGCTCAAGAGCAGGCCCACTAAAGGATTCCTAAACTAAACAAAAATAGATCAAATCTTGAGGTTCAAGGTTTTTGATTCACCACAAGGGTGAAGAGCATACTCCCCTATCTCAAAAATCTCTCCCAAACACTCCAAGCAAAGAGATTCAATTACTCCCTTGCTTCCAAAACCTTAAGATGGGTCAAGATTTTCTGATTCACCTAAAGGTGAAGAGCATACTTCTCCTACCACCTCAAGATCCCTTTCACAAGGTATTAAGATGCCTAATACAATTAGTGAATGCCACACTTGAAAGGAAAGTAAATAAAACAAGCAAGAAATAATTTTTTTTTTTGTTTTTATGCTTGGGTAGCCCTGCAAAAACTGTTAGTAGCCCTCTTTGACATGCATTTTTAGCAATTTTCAAGCAAATGAGAGCACCTACAAACACAACTTGTTAGACCCACAAGGTTAGCAAAATCCAAATCCAAATGTAAACATGCAATAAAATACTAGATTTAAGCTAAAAGATGCGGGTTAGACCTATCTAAACATAGCAAAACAAAACAGTACGCTAAAATAATCAAATTCAGACAAGAAAACTAAAAACGCAAGTCTTTGCCAGACCAGGCGATATTTCTCAAACTTCAACAGTATCACGCGATACAGTTTCTTATAGTCGGGTGATGTTTCTCAGTCGCGCGATATTTCTCAGTCGCGTGATACTTCTCACTATGGGTGGGTGATACTTCACCCAATTACAGGTGATATTTCTCAGTACTAGCGGGCGATTCTTCTCTCGCACGAAGTGTCACACCACTATACAAAGTTATATCGCGCGATATTTTTGAGAAGTATCGCGCGATACTCTGAGACAGAAAATCAGAGACTAAAAAATGAGCCGAAAATTGATGAAAATATTGATGAAAAATACAGAATTAAAGGGACAAAGCTAATCTACTCAGCCCCACGGTGGGCGCCAGAAATGTACACGCTAAAATGGTGCACTTCTATGAACCATTACATGCAAGTTTGCTCAAGAATGAGGCCTCACAAAGCGGCTCATAGCTCTCTATGCATGGAGTTGCAAGGGACTATGATGTGTTTGCTCTCAGCTAGAGCTACAAGCTTGTGACCTTGCTAGTCAACCATACAATGAGAGATTCAAGTGAAGACAAGGGCAACAATGCCAATATCTCCAAGAATCTAAATATGCAATGCAATGCAAGCTAAGAATGAGAATGAAAATGTGCAAGCTATGCTATGAAAATGGAAGTACAAGCTAAGCTATGAAATGGAAATAACAATGTGTTACAACCCTTCCTATTAAGCTAGATGAGTTAAATCTATTGCATAAAAGGAAATCTACACTAAGAATGCCATTATTATGCAACTATGAAAGCAAATATGAACTAGATGATGAAAGAAACAAATCTTCAATGTCTTCAAACTCCTAAAACCTGCAGCATAACATTAGCATAAAAACATGAGATATGCAAATGAAGGAGAGAGCTCTCCTTTTATAAGAAATGAGGTGAAATGGACCATGGAGATTAAGAGGCAAAAAGTCTTAATCAGCAGTGGAGCTTGAAAGAGGAGCAATCCATGTGCACAAGTATCCTCCAATAGAAAAATAGAAGTTGACTTTTGAGCCTCATGTGAGACAAAAAGTGCTTTTTCCCTTTTTATAAAATATGAATAATGCTTTATTTGTGCAACTTAGGATAAGAGGAAAGTGGGGCTTTTTATTTAATCAAAATGGGAGGAAATATTCCTTTTAATTAAATTAAGACTGAGGATAAATGGTTAGCCCAAGGATAAAAATCTAATATATGATCGAAATTAGGATTTGATCAAGAGATTGATAATGTTGAAAAATATTGATTATTGATAAAATTGATTCAGGATTGATAAATCAAATAAATGGGGCCCAAAGTCTAGGCAACCATTTTAGGGTGCATACACTATCCAGCTTACTTTGGATATTATTATTACCAGCATGCCTATTGGACCAAGTATAGTTTAAACCTTGAAGGTCCAAATCGAGAAAACCTTGCTCATTAATAAAATTGAAAAGATCATTTCTTCCTTCATTCTAGGATAGAATTCCCCCATATTTTTCTTTGTCAGTTCAAGGGGTATTGAAATCCCCCATCACCAGCCATCCTTCATCCTTGAAGTCTTGTCTTCTTTCAACAATTTTCTTCCAAAACTTTGCTCTATTAACTTTAGAATTTGGGGCATAAATGTTTGTTATGATCCAACTAAAATTTTCTCTAGAATATTGTGTAGTCTAATTGAAATCATATTGGGGTCTTAAAAAATGATCTCACCACAAATGGTTTTTTGATTCCAGAAAATGACAGTTCCACCAGAAGCTCCAGTTGAGATATAACTACTAACTACTCCTTTCTGGAAGAGTCTGATTTTATCCACTTTATCCTTACACATTTTGGTTTCCTACAAAAGAAGAATGTCTGGTTTGTGATCTCTAGCCATATTTCTCATAATGTCTTGTTTATGGGGCACATTAAACCCTCTTATATTCCATGATATAATCTTCATAATCTTTTAGGGGAAAAATCCTCTGGAATAGTCCTCTATTTTCCATCCACAACCTCCTGCCAACTATTTTGCTCACGTCCTGCTTTAGCTTGTTTTCTTCCTGGACCAGTCTTAGGTTTGCCCACATCTACCTTCCTGCTTCTAGTTTTGATGCCTTCCAAAGTGAAAGGTGAGGCTTGGTTTTTTCCTTTAGGGTACTTTTTAACACTCTAATTAAGGCCTTTATCCTTTTCTATTTCTTTATCCTTGGAGCAGTCTGAGGTTGGATATTCCTCACAAGCATTTGAGCTGACTGGTGAATTGATCTCTTTGACCAACAATGACATATTAAGGGATTCAATAATGCCAATGATATTACATCCTTGGGCATCTTGCATCTCAACCTGATGGGGTGATGACCGATTATCAATGGTCATGTCTATATTTTAATTCTTATGGTTGACATCCTTTGAATCCATATCTTCACTCTCTAGCTCATTTTGAGAGATAGATTATTGTTCACTATTTTGGATAGCCTCCTTCAATACTTCATTAGCACTCAAAAGGGGCAAAAATTGGTTTCCCCCAATGAGCATGTCAAAAGTATCCTCATGACTTGGATTAGGCTTAAGAACTTCAGTTTCACCATTACCTCTGATCTTATATTCTATGTTTTGGTCAAGCCCCTAATTGTTGTTGCACAGGATTGCTATAGCACTTTCTGAACCTTCTAAGATAAGGGTTTGATCATCCTTTTTTGAGATATCTTCATTGACTAATTTAACCAACTCTTAAAATGAACTCTTAGAATATGAATTCTTAGGTTTCCAGACTGAGAGAATCATTTTAGTTTCATTCTTCTTATTCTCTATCGATCCGTCTTTATTTTTGTTGTCCTTACTCGGTCAGTTCTTAGCCTAGTGACCCATTTTTTTATAGTTAAAACAAACAAAAGGGATGAATTCATATTCAAATGGTTTCTTCCATATACCCATTTTAGAGACTAAGTTTATAGATAGAGGAAGGTCAGTCGATTTACAAATATTGACGCAAATTCTAGCATTCACCAATCTAGATTTGGATACCATGGCCGGATCCAAGGATAGCAGCTCACCAAAAACTTTGGCTATCCCTTTGAAAACACATTCATTCCAATACTCCAAGGGTAGATCAGGCAGTCTAACCCAAACTGGAGCCAAGTCCGAAAATGACTCAGTTAAATCCATATTGGGTTCCTATTTTCTTAGAACCAAGGATGACTTACCCATAACCCAAGGTCCACCACACAAAGCTTTGGTCATATCCTCACGGTTGGTGAATGAAAAGGAAAAGAATTCCTTAGGCATTGCAGCTATATCAAGTTGTCCCCTCAGGAACCATATTCTCTAGGTGAACCTTTGAACATTGTCTATATTTGGTCTCAACCCAACAAATTTCCCCACTAGCATAAGATCCATCAGAGCCATCAAATGGTTGATCATGTGGTCCGAGATGAAAATTGAAAATTCTCCCTTGGCTGGATCTAAGATGTTGTTTGCTTTAGGAAAAGAGGACTTTCCCAAAGGGTTTTTTCTAAAGAGTGCAACCCAAGGGTGCTCATGTGGATTTGGCTTGCCATTTTTGTGCTCATCGAGAAGATTCCTAGCTCCTCCCCCTGGGTTTGGGGAAGCACTATTACCTCATGGGACCCTACACCTCAAAAACCCACTATCATCTGTAGGCCTCGTTGACCCATTATCCTCCTCCTAACCTGTTGACTCTTGTGAATCTCCAGCACTCTATCCCGCATGACTAGTAGGTGCATCAACATTGTTGCCATTTTTCCTGCCCATACCCCCATTCAAATTTGTTCCCGCTTCCGCTCTTGTTGCTATATAATGTTTTCGAGATAGATTCTATGTTTTTAGGAAAGATTAGTTGGTTGATATGTTTTTTATAATTAAATAATTTATTTAGATTAATTATGTGATTTAAATAAATTAGATCTTTCTATATATAGTTATTTTAAATGTGGGAGTATTTAATTAATAGAAATTAATTAGATACAATTATTAAATTTAAAGATTTAATTAAAAGCTTATTTGTGGAAATAAAATTATTTAATTAATGAAGATTAATTAAATACACTCTCTTAAAGATTTAATTAATTACCAAAATTTAATTTTTCAAATAAAAGATAATTTATTAGTTGAAAATAAATTATCACGTAGAAAATAAAATTAGACTAAATAATACTAATGTAATTTAATTTAAATGTAATTTAGTTGCACAAATCAATTAGAATAAAAAAATAAATAAATAAATTAATTATGAGTCAAGTGAGTTGACAAAAACAAGGCAAAATACTTGAGTTACTAATTGGAATTGAGGGAATTATGGAGTTGATGAAAATAAGGCCGTTGAGTTTAAAAATTTGCATGGTTGAGTTCAATTCCTATATTGGAAAGGCTTGACCATTATTATCAACACATAGGTTTGAAGATTTGGGTGAAGGAATTGAATTGGAGAATTTTTTTGTGAAAGGTTGGATTTTCTACGTTTCTGGTCTTCGTCATATTTCTTCAATTAGTGTTTGAGGTAGGATTTAGAAACCATCGTAGTGTCAATTTTGGTATTTCTAAAAGATTGTCTTCTTCATGCTTGTTAGATTTGGTTATTATGCTTGTTTTGTGATTTTCCTTTCATGTTGAAATTATAGAATTAATTGTAGAAAATTTGGTGTTTGAATGAATTCCATAATTAAATTTTGTTTTAAATTTAATTAGGGTTTGAATTGGTAGAATTGATAAAATTAAGAATATTGTTCGTATGTGAACTCCTTTTTGTTAAAATCTGTGAAATAAATTGTGCCTGGGTTGAAAACCTACAAAACGTTGTTTTAGAGAATTTAGATCTGATAAGGGTTTGGAGGAATTATAAAACAAAACATTAGAAATTGAAATTAACATTTGATTGCGAAAAAATAAAACTGTGGTTTCTTTTTTATTTTTTTAAAAATAAAATATATTAAAAAATAATTCTTTGTTGTGGGTGGGGACACCATCCTCCATCCACCATCGACACCCTTGTCGAGGCAGCAGAAATGTCGACACAATGCAACAAGGGATGCCAGATGGTAGACCCTTGGTTGTCAGACGATAGTCCCTTTTGTGCGACAGTGGGGGGGGCTTGCTTTCCCTTTTGTGTATAACGATAAATGTCTTCTTTTTTAAATACACACACACACACACACACACACACACACATATAATATTTTAGTATTATTATTATTGATTATATTATTTTTATTTAATATTATAAATATATATATTATATTTATTCTATACATATATATATGTGTGTGTGTGTATCATTTGGTGAATTTACTTAGATATTTAATTTTGTTAGCTTTTAATATTGTTAATATGGAAATGATTTATAAATGGTATTGTTATTTTGATAATATTGTAAATGAACATTTCTATTTCTAATTAAATGGAATAGAATAATTAAGTTGATTTCTTTAAGTAGACTTATGATGAAATTATATTGTCTTTAGTAATTTTAAACTTAGGATCAATTTATTTTAATAATGGTCTAATTGATTTATTAGGTGTTAGAATTTAATTCAATAATTGTAATTATAACATGTTAGTGATTATTTAATAGATTAATTTTTGTAATAGAATTTTACAAATTTATTTATTTATTAAATTCTATTGCATATTTTATTTTATTCCTTTTGCGTTGGGTTAGAAGGGAATCTTTTACGTTAGCCTATTAGGACTCTTACTAGAGGTAGGGTTAGGGTTGTTGTGTTTTAGTTTGTTTGCCTTACATACTTCTATGGTAATTGATCTTGTTGTGATCCAATCTTATGGAAATTTATTTTTTATAATGGAAATTGTTTATTGTGTGTTCCTATTATTCTTTGGAACCAGATTTGGATATTATCATTTATGATGACCTTGAGTTATGGTTTTGAGATTACGAACCTAGGGTAGGTTATCTAGGTGTTAAAGGGGAAGTGGCTTTCTTTGGAGGCGTCGAAGCCTGAAAGTGGCTACCTGGGTATCCTTAGTAGGTTACCTAATCAAGTGATAATATAAATTAAATGGGGTTAAAATGAATTAATAAGATAATGGTTTCCTCACCCATGCCTTGAGTGCTATTGCAGGCTAAGGATGGGAGTGGGAGAAGATGTTTTCCCATCTAGTAGTGATGGTGAGTCTAGCATGATTGGTTATCCTTGTCTACATGAGAGGATTTAAGGTTCTGCATATGATCAACTTGGAATTCAGAGTCCAATGAGATCATTCCAAGGGGTTGACATATGTGATGACACTTCTTTGATTTCATCTTAGGTTTCCTACATGTGTTGGTTACATCTGGATTAGTATGTGTACCTTTGATTCTGAGATTTACCCTTGAGATAGGAGCTTCTAGGATCCTTGCTGAGTTTTACCTGATTGGTTTGGTATTGTTATCCGAGTGGGATTTGATGTTATCTCCTCAACACTGTGGGAGTTGAGCCATAGGTTTCCATGAGCTTGGGAGGTAGTGATTCTTTTACCATTTGAGACTCTAACATTCCTCTACCAGTGTTGGATGATCCTTGTTGCAGTTGATTTCTATCCTATCTTCTTGGAGACTTATTCTTGTACTTTCTTTATTTGTACTTCATATTTAATTGTAATTACATACCCTACAACTTGTGTGGTAGATGTTGGAGATTATGTATACTTTATTATTCAGATGTATTATGATGCCATATGTAGATTATTTAGATGATTATTTTAATTAATAGATGTAATTGTATTTACGCAATTTGTACGTCAAGGAGCCCTTGAGATTTATAATATGAAATTGAGATTATGTTGTGTAGTTATGGATTTTATGTTTTACTTCTGCTTGTTTACGCATTATTATTTGGAAACACTTAAGAAAAAATTATTGTGCAAACATAGTAACATGTTTTAGGTTAATATCTCCTGGGTTCCCTAGCGGGGCATTGCACTTGGAATCAGATTTCATTCTTCAAACACAGGGAACTCTGGGAATTTTGTATGCCCATTAGATGTCTAGTAGTTAAAACATGAAATAAAACTTATTCATATAACACCCTTTTATTTCAGACCATTGTTTTATGATTTATACATGTCTTAATTATTTCATCCTTCTTGTTGAATGTTGTAGGAAAGATGGTCACTGAAACTAGATCTATGGCTAGAGGCTGAAGTGGAGGCCATAGTAGAGGACATGAAAGAAGAAAACTTTCTAGCTCTCTTCTAATTTAGAGAGTTGAGGGGATTAGGGAAGAGGATGGTGGAGAACATCATGGTGATTCAGGAGAACTCAATGCTATGCAGATTCTCTAGACTATTCTAGAGCGTCTACCTGTGCAAGATAAGGCCAAACAAGCACTACAACATTTGGGGTCAAATTTTGATGCCAATTTGCGACACCACTACAATTTGTGTATGTTTTTGTGTTTTTTTTGCAAGTGCCCTCGATGGTGTCTTAATAGCAACACTATTGTCATAATTGTGACACCCATTTGGTTACAAACAAAAAAAGAAAAAGGAAGTGTCATTTGTAATTTGTGAATTCGAAGAGCTTCTGTGAAGACAACACTACATTTCTGTGTGGCACGAAGAGGGCATCTGAGTTTGGCATGTGTGAAGAGGCTGACACTGTTTGGGAAGAGGGTACTGACACTTGAGGTAGGCATTCGAGCTTTGTATTCTCATTAACTCAATTTCAATGGCATTTTTTACATCTTAATTAGCATTTGGAATGCTCGATGACTCACAAGCTTTGAGAGCTAGGGCATCGTTGCTATTACCTTCAAGGCATTGTGTGAAGTTTTTGATCTCTCTTTATTTGTTTTGTTGTTGATATTCACTATGTGGTACTCCCTGTTTGTGATCATTTCATGAGGAAATGTCTTGATGGCTCGCGAGGTGCAAGCTAGGGCATCATACATTGTTTATGAGCTCACTGTTTAATACTTGCATTGTTTACATCTTATCATTTGGAATGCCTGATGACCCATGAGCTTTGAGAGCTAGGGCATCACTTCTATTACCTTCAAGGCATTGTGTGAAGTGTTTGATCTCTCTTTATTTGTTTTGTTGTTGATATTCACTATTTGGTACTCCTCGCTTATGATCATTTCATGAGGAAATGTCTTGATGGCTCACAGGCTACAAGCTAGGGCATCATACATTGTTCATGAGCTCACTGTTTAATACTAGCATTGTTTACATCTTTTCATTTGGAATGCTTGATGACCTATGAGCTTTGAGAGCTAGGGCATCGTTTCTATTACATTCAAGGCATTGTGTGAAGTGTTTGATCTCTCTTTATTTGTTTTTCTGTTGATATTCACTATGTGGTACTCTCCATTTATGATCAATTCATGAGGAAATGTCTTGATGGCTCACGGGCTACAAGCTAGGGCATCACACATTGTTCATGAGATCAATGTTTAATACTGGCATTATTCTTGAGCTCATTGTTTAATATCTAGCATCATGCAAACATACATTAATACACTTACTATTTTTAATTTGAGCTCGGGCATCATGCAATGTTATTGTTGTCATTGGATGCTTGCTATTGTTGTGGACCATATATTGTTTTATACACTATTTATTTCATTGAGACCGTGAGCTTGGCATTTGTAATGTATTTTTTGTTATTGGATCAATGCTACCATGTTGTTGAGTCTGTGTATGGCTTGACTATGCACATGAATAATTGTAAATGAGGATTAGTAATATGGTGCCATGCATTGCTTAGATCCTTTGGATCTAACCCCATCTTTTCCTTCCTTGCAGGTTTTGGATCATACAAGAGCATACTGGATTGAACCCCAGGTCAACACTTCATTACTTCAAGAAATGTCTGGTACCTTCATTATTTATGTTCATCCACTTATGTATGTTTGTATTCATTCATATTCTTCTAAATGTTGGCTATTAGTGACCATATAGGACCATTCTTGATGTTTTTGGGTCATTTGATGAAAAGATGTAAATAGGGACATTGATAATAAAATAGGTATATCTTCATAGGGATATATTAAGATTAATATCGTAAATAAAAAAATTACATAGTGGAATTTAGATTAACTACAATATGAATTTACATGCCTTCAATTATGATACACTTTTGAAATTATCACTCATTGGTCATTTGACAATTCAAGATATAAGTATCAGAATATAAACTGTTGCAAAAGGAAGAAATGTTGGAAATTTGGTTGAGTTGGTTACATAGATGTTGTCATTATGGCAACATATGATCTACATGAAGATCACACAGGTCAGAGAGCTAGTATGTCAGAGCGCAATGCAAAATTGTCTAAGTATGAGACAATGTATTTCTACCAGTGAACCCGATGAAAATTTTTATTTGGAATGTTGATTGGAGTAAGTTCAGTGCTTTCACACTTGAACATAGACTTTATGGTGACTATTGAAGACTCACCTCAAAGTGCAAGTCAGTACGGCATGTACGGAAGGAGTTATGATAGTTTTACTAAAGACAATGTTAAGCCGACATGACATAATATGAAGACAAAATTGATAAAGAGTTAAGGGATTATTTTGTTTATCAAAATAATGAATTAACAATATAAAGGGACAACATCCTAGATGTTAACCCTAGGATAAAGATATTTTGTAATATGATAGCCGACTGGAAATTTATTATTCTTAATAACTTGTATAAAGATATGTAAAGATGTAATTGTAAAGTAGAATTGAGAATAGTAATGCGGTATAATGTATATGTGAATATAATAGTGAAAGTGAAGATCATTGAAGAGATATTGATGCAAGTAGTATAAGGTTATGTACCTTGACCTATTTTTGTAATCATTAAATATTGTATATTACTTGTTTGGGTAGTGGGCTCATCTGGTAATCACATTTTGTACTGCCAACTCCTAATAGGGTTGAGGCTTCTAACAAGGCCTATAGTCCCTTAATCAGGACTGAGACACTATATGCATATAATAGACTCCTAAAAGGGTCAACATCCTTAACAAGATACTTTTGATTAGTGGATCTTTGTGGGTACCATCCCCACTGGGGTTTTTCCTTGGCCAGGGTTTCCTCGAGAACAAATAATGTGTTATGAGTTCTTTAGTTTTATTGCTATGCATGTTATTTAGCTTCTTATGTTATGCATGAGTTAAGATAATCTGTTATATCCATAATTGAAAAAAAGTTAAAGTATGTAGAATACTGATTCACCCCCCTCTCAGTATTCCCTATTTCTAACAATTGGTATCAGAGCCTAGTTACTTGGAAAAGAATCATTCAAGGAAAGCCTAGCAGCTTGAGTAAGATCTCTATGGATATGGATTAGCTACAAAAGAATATTGAAGAAGCTCTTGAATAGATTGATATGCTTACTGAAGAAAGAGATACTCTAAAAGGAAAATATGATGATGCATAGAACCTCATTGAGAAATTGAAAAAAAATTGGAAGATCTAAAATCTGAAAAGGAATCCAAAATTCACATTGAAGATTGTGATGACAACTTAGAAAAATAAAATAAGATCCTTAAACATGAACTGAAGATAGAAAATCTGAAGCTAAGTCTGAAAGATGGAAGTGGCAAGAACGAAGCAAATCTAAAATCAGAGAATGAAAATCTTAAGCTTGAAAATGAAGGGCTAAAATCTAAACTTGGTAAAGTAACATTTGAACTTGAGAAAGTCAATTTGTAGTATGCTAAACTTGAGAAATACAATACAATTGTGAAAGGAGAACTGACTCAAGCTAAGAAGCAACTTGAAATACTATATTCAACTAGTGAAAAGATTGGTGAACAAATATCTTATCAAAAACCATTCTATGATAAGATTGGTCTTGGATTCAACACTTTTAAAGCAAATGAAGAAAGCAAGGAACCAGATCTAAAAATATCTGAAAGCATAGGTGAGAAATGTCTGATGAGATTAACAAATTTGAAGATACACCTAAGGAAGAAGAATCACCTAAGCAAGAGGAATCACCTAAAGGTATGCAAAGAGAATTCAAAGGTAGATGTTTTACTTGTAACATTGTTGGTCATATGAAAAGAGATTGCATAGGTAAGCAATTTAAACCTCTTAATGGTTATTGTTATAATTTAAGCTATTGAATGCAGAAAACCTAAATTTGTTGAGAATAACAATAGTAGTAGAATCTTTAGAAATACTAACCATGCAGATAAGAAACCTACTTAAGATATGAATAGAAGAAATGGAGTGGTATGTTATAGATGCAACAAGGTTGGACACATTACTAGAAATTGCAGATCATAGATCAATTAGCCTAGACCAAGATATGGAAACAATGGAATAGTTTGTCAGATATGTAACAAGATTGGACACACAACATGGTTTTGCAGAATGAGCAATAGAGTTTTTCATACCAATCCTAACCCTAGAAGTTATGTAAGAAGAAATGAAGATGCAAGCAATAGTCATAAAGGATGTTGTAGTAATTTAGATGAAGTGAAGTTTGTTAAAAGCACAGATCAAGGAGACATATTTAGCATTGAAGGTAGTCATAAAGGTGAAGTATTAAATGGTAAGAATGAATCTTTACTTGACCCATCTCAAAGTACTTAATTCATGAAAATTACAGTAGAATAGGAACTTAGATTAGTGTAGAATTTGATATATGATGAATTGAGTCTTGTGTAGTTAATGCAAGGTAGTATATGATGTTCTAATACTATGGTTAAGAGCACAAAGAAAAATATTATGTTTTACGAGATTGCAAGAAGTTTTAAGTTTTGCAGGTTAACAAAATTAACTTTTTGGAAAGAAGTGACAAAAGAATTGAATGCGATGTCAGATCTAAGTAAGATTAAATTAATAAAAGGACATGAATGATGTTATTTGATCATCAAAGAGAATAAAAGTGTCAAGGAGATAAAAGAGCAGTGATTGGAAGCATTTTGCAAGGATTTGGTGAAGAATTTTGTGCCGAATCTATGCAAGCCCTAAATAGCAAAATCGAGGTATTTTACTTGGTAGATCTTTAAATCAGTTAAGGAATTAGAGGAAGTCATGGATATTTCTTTGATTCACAATGTCAGAGATAAGAATAGACCTAAAATGAAAAGAGAACTAGTAGAACCCTTGGAAGATGATCCTAGGTTAGCTTTATCATTCGTACTAGATGGATTTTTACATCTAGAGAATGTCAGAAGTTATCTGGGATGTAAACTAGAGACTATCAGTGATAGTGATTTCACTATGGAATATCAGAAGATCTATAATTAGGATAAGTCATTGAAAGTAGGGTTTGAGCATTTGAAAGATAATGAGATCGTTAAGTATGCTTTGTAATATGAATTTGATAATGAAGAATGTACCAAGATAATCCTAAGCTAAATTCACAATGGAAAGTTTTGGTTAGATAACAGAGTGATAGATATCACAGATGACTTAATTCATGAAGTAACTAGATTATCTAAAACTGGAGCCATTCCTTTAAATGAGAAAAACATGAGGAAAATAGTCATAGACAATACAAATTCATCCTACAATGGTAGAGGAATTATAATTAGCAAGATACAACAAGATGATGTTAGATACTTGTGTAAGATCCTAACAACTAAGTTTTGTGCTAACTTGAGAGAGGATGACATGGCAACTGGAATGATACATGCAGCTTATTTGATGTGTGTGGATAAAGTACAAGTTGATATGTGTGAGATTTTGAGGATACAGTTGTTTGAGAACTTGGAAAAGATAAAGAAGATTAATCACTTATATGTTTTTTCATCTGTTGAGAAGATTTCCATTCACCATTGGAAATGACTGGAGTGATGGAAAATATACAATGGAAAGGATTAATCAAGTGTATGGGAGGCATGTTATTGATAAAGTGAATGAACTGCAGTGTTGGTAATTAAGTCTTTTCAGAATTTGATGTCTAGCAGATCAAGGATCCCATAGTCTCTTATGGAGAAGTATAAAAATGAGATATGTTTCATGGTTGATACTGACTTTACTTACATTGAAGTAGTAGAACCTAGAATAGAGTTCATAGACCCTCTTGGCTATGAGATATCTGAGATTGAGATAGAAGAATATGTGAGTAGATTACTTAAGTGCAAGTTGGATACTCACTGTAATAGGTTTGGAACCTTTGAGGAGAACTTCAATTCCGCAAAGACCATCATTGAAGAGAAACAGTCAAAGAAAAGAGTTGAGAGTACTATCAAGAAAATTCTAAAAGATACAGGGATGACTGAACATGAATTCTTGGTAACCAAGAAAACAACAGCAACAATTAGAGATATTGGACAAAAAGAAGTTTTGTTTGTTCCACCTCTATCATCAATTGCAGCACAACAAGGAGAAACACTAGTTAAGGTAAAAGTGGAAGAAATAGAGAAGGATCAAGAAGTAAGAATATCCACTAGATCAACCTCCTCCACACCTAGCAAAAGAGTAAAAGAGATTGCTATTGGACTGGGTAAGAGGAAGAAGACATTGGTGCCACTAGTTCAAAGGAAAATTGCAGAAATAAAAAATGATGAAAGCACTCCTGTTAAGAAGAAATCTTGGAAACCTAGAGTTGAGAAGGTTAATGAACATATCATTCAAGATGGAGACTTTACAAAGATGAACAAGTATTATGATCTCTATGATTATGTAGAGAGATTGAATCTAGAAAATGCAGTGGTGAAGCATATGATTTTATCTAATAAGAAATTTGATACAATTTAGGGTAAGATACCTAATGACTTGTACAATAAACTTGTAAATAGGAAGAAGAGAGAATCAGAAGAAGATATAGCTATTAGAGAAAAGCTTGTAAGAAAACTCTATGTTGTGAGAGATGAAGTACACTTCAATTAGATTATGAAGGCTTTAAACACCCATCTGAGAACCAAGAAGAGAACCATTCAGATTATGGGAGGTAGATATGAAGAAGTTAACATAGAAACAGAGCAAGCAATCATTAAGGTAATGTCAGAGAATGCTAGAGAATCATTAGTTGCAGCAGAATCTAAAGATCAAGTAGCAGAAGAAGTAGAACAAGAGGACATTCCCTCTCCACCAGCCATAAATATTGAGGATGAAGTAATAAATGTTGAAGGAACTAAGATCACCTTGGATAGTGATGATAACTTATTCAAGAATCTTGAAAACATTATTGAAAATTCAGCTTTTGAAGAGCAGGAGAGTACCAAAGGAGAAGAGACCACAATTGTAGAACCTAAAGTGGAAGAAAAACAAGTACCTATTCCCACTCAAGAAGAAATCAGTCTTACACCTAAGACTAGCAAGAAAACTTAGATTGGTTCTATGATTGATAATTTGGGAAAGGAAGTAGATGATGATGATCAGATGGAATTGATCACATCTTTGAATAAGATCATTGGTAAGAACAAGAAAGTAAAGAGTCTTGAAGGATGCCTGAAGGAGCTTACTGAGAAATTACAAGGCATTATTACTACACAAATTGCAAAAGATGACCCTCTGGAAAGAGAAAAGGAAGTAATGAACACTTTTGATAATGAGTTTACAAATATATCTGATATAGCAAAGATGAAAGCCTAGGCAACTTATGAGGCCAAAACACTTTTGGACATCAGTTAGAATATTAGGAATGATATCAATAACCTTGATATCTGTATAAAGGACTTGAGGAAGAATTTGGAAAGAGGAAAATCCTTGTACATTCAGTGTACAAAATCAGAGAGCTTGGTAGTAGAGGAAGATCAGAAGATGAAGGTGAAGGAAGTAGAAATTCAGAATGAATTAAACTTTCTTTCAAGCTCCAATATGAAGATATTTGATATTGAGCAGAAAATTCGAAAGATTTATGATGAAATAAGAATTTTGCAAGATGACAAGGACATGAAGCTAAAGAGATTCACTCTTTTGAGAGAACACATTTCTATAAACTTGAGCACTATTGAAGGGCAACTGGAAGAATGTCTTTTAGCAAAGAAATCTTTTCAGAAGTTTAGTTATGAGAATCTCCAAGCATGTGAGATTGCATCTTATGGATTGTGCGAACTAATTAGTGTGGTAGATTCAATTAAGAAATCATGGGAGAAAGAGTTAGAGGCTATGAAGATCAATTTTTCAAATTGTGTTGCAAGCCTACTAGCTTTGCAATATTGAATTAAGGTATAACTTTTTGTGAACACAGTTTTTTTACCCTCCTTACCTTTTTTTGTCATTATTGTCAAAGGGGGAGAGATATATAGCAAAAAATTGTTAAGGATACATAATATTAGGGGGATTATAGTATATAGAAAGGATTCATAAAGTCATAAGGACAATATATATATATTTTGTATTATGGCCACAATTTTGATATTTTGAAGTTGTAAGACTTAGCCAATTTTCTCATATGTTGCCACCAATGACAAAGGGGGAGATTGTTGGCAATTTGGTTGAGTTGGTTACATAGATGTTGTCGTTATGGAAACATATGATCTACATGAAGATCACATAGGTCAGAGAGCTAGTATGTCAGAGTGCAATGCGAAATTGTCTAAGTATGAGACAATGTATTTCTACCAGTGAACTTGATGACAATTTTTGTTTGCAATGTTGATTGGAGTAAGTTCAGTGCTTGCACACTTGAACATAGACTCTATGGTGACTATTGAAGACTCATTTCAGAGTGCAAGCCAGTACGGCATGTACGGAAGGAGTTATGACAATTTTACTAAAGACAGTATTAAGCCGACAAGATAGAATATGAAGACATAATTGATAAAGAGTTAAGGGATTATTTTGTTTATCAAAATAATGACTTAAAAATATAAAGGGAAAAAATCCTAGATGTTAACCCTTGGATAAAGATATTTTGTAATATGATAGCCAACTGGAAAGTTATTATTCTTAATAACTTGTATAAAGATATGTAAAGATGTAATTGTAAAGTAGAATTGATAATAGTAATGTGGTATAATGTATATGTGAATATAATAGTGAAAGAAAAGAGAAGTGAATAGATATTGATGCAAGCAGTATAAGTTTATGTACCTTGACCTATTTTTGTAATCAGTAAATATTGTTTATTACTTGTTTGGGTAGTGGGCTCATCTGGTAATAACATTTTGTACTGCCAACTCCTAATAGGGTTGAGGCTTCTAACAAGGCCTATAGTCCCTTAATCAGGACTAAGACACTATATGCATATAATAGACTCCTAACAGGGTCAACATCCTTAACAATATAATTTTGATTAGTGGATCTTTGTGGGTACCATCCCCACCAGGGTTTTCCCTTGGCCAGGGTTTCCTCAAGAATAAATAATGTGTTATGAGTTCTTTAGTTTTATTGCTATGCATGTTGTTTAGCTTCTTATGTTATGCATGTGTTAAGATAATCTGTTATATCCATAATTGGGCAAAAGTTAAAGTTTGTAGAATACTAATTCACCCCCCTCTCAGTATTCCCTATTTCTAACAAGAAACCCATATGTATCTATCATCATTTAATACAAAATATAAAAGTATCCCACAGACACATAGTTACTATTATAACAACCATCCTCTAATCCCATGGTGTACTAGTCTCAAGGTAAGAACAATTTACTTAAGCCATCATATAAGTATCATCCTAAAGTTTAAATAGACATTGACTATGGATATACAACACTGAGCCATAATAAATTACAGAGTTTCACTGCAATTTCTATGTCCACTTACAATAATAAATTACAGAGTTTCACTACAATTTCTATGTCAACTGCCCTTAAAATATATCACTCCTCCTGTTATCTAGGCATCCTTCTCATTAAGTGTTTCCATTAAAATATACCACTCTTGTTATATAATGTATATGCATACTTGTTTAAAATGCCATACTTTTTGCTCTTAAATATTATTACCATTTCACTCAAATTTACATGACATTAAAACCAAGCCCAAAATGTATGCATATGTGTAAGTATAGGAGAAGCTGGATTCTACAACTATTGAAAAAAAAAAAAACTATAACAATAGTAGCTTACTAGAAACTATACTTGTGCTTACCACACCATACCTCAACATCATAATGCTTATCATTTTCAAGCTTGAGCAAAGCTTCGTACCACACATCATTTGTAGATTTATACGCAATGCTGATTTAGACTAGAGGTAAACTACATGTGTCATGTAAACAACATGGTTGAATGCAATCTTTTTTGTGCGTTTTCAAGAGTTTTTTCACCAATACAAGTGTAAATAATGCATTGAACGTAATCTACAAATAGTGTGTGGTATGAAGTCTCGCTAAAGCTTGAAATATATCCACTCCTCATGTTATTGTCAAAATTAAATTCAAATATTTCTCAAAACATTTATTCTTGTAGAATTAAGATATCCTTATCTCAATAATAAAACAATCTTCCATAATAGCTTTTAAATCACATTAACACACACCCATGTTCTATAGCATAGTTCATTTTAGAAGTGTATGGCTGATGTGAAGTGTGAAGTGTTTGTGTGAAGTGTTTGATCTCTCTTTATTTATTTTGCTATTGATATTCACTATGTGGTACTCCCTGTTTATGATTATATCATGAGGAAATGTCTTGATGGCTCGCGAGCTGCAAGCTAGGGCATCATACATTGTTTATGAGCTCACTGTTTGAGCAAATCATGTCCCTATTTGATTGGTCGGTGCTCTATTTGTTATATTGAGTTTACATCATATATTTAGTCTTAATAAATATCTTATAAAACAACATAAAACTAACCCAAAATACTTTGTCTTAATAAAATCTTAATAAAATAATATATTTTGTCTCAATAAAATCTTATAAAACAACATATATTGTGTGAAGTGTTTGATCTCTCTTTATTTGTTTTTCTATTGATATTCACTAGCTACGTGGTACTCCCCGTTTATGATCATTTCATGAGGAAATGTCTTGATGGCTCATGGGCTGCAAGCTAGGGCATCATACATTGTTCATGAGCTCACTATTTAATACTGGCATTGTTTGCATCTTTTCATTTGGAATGCTTGATGACCCACGAGCTTTGAGAGCTAGGGCATCATTGCTATTACCTCCAAGGCATTGTGTGAAGTGTTTGATCTCTCTTTATTTGTTTTGTTGTTGATATTCACTATGTGGTACTCCCCGTTTATGATCATTTCATGAGGAAATGTCTTGATGGTTCATGGGCTGCAAGCTAGGGCATCATGCATTGTTTATGAGCTCACTATTTGAGCATCAACCAATCAAATAGGGACATGAGGTGCTCAAATAGTGAGCTCATAATGACATAAAAAATTCATGATGCCCTAGCAAAACAAATAAAGAGAGATCAAACACTTCACACAATATATGTTGTTCTATAAGATTTTATTAAGACTAAATATATTGTTTTATTAAGATTTTATTAAAACAAAGTATTTTGGGTTAGTTTTGTGTTGTTTTATATGATTTTATTAAGACTAAATATATGATGTAAACTCATAATTATACTTGATATATATATACTTCAAAGGAGGAATTATGAAATATAGTTGTAGGTAGTTATCTCTTCTATAATGATGGAGGAGTGAAAGGTAATGATCAACGAGGTTGCTACTATTAGATCATACATTAATACACTTACTATTTTGAATTTAAGCTTGGGCATCATGCAATGTTATTGTTGTCATTGCATGCTTGCTACTGTTGTGCACCATATATTGTTTTATACACTCTTTATTTCATTGAGACTGGGAGGTTGGCATTTGTAATGTATTTTCTATTATTGGATCGATGTCACCATGTTGTTGAGGCTATAGATGCATTGAATCACCACTGCCATTCTATTTTGATAGCAACAATATAAAAAATAGAACACCGTCCAATCAAATAGGGACATCAGTATAGATGATGTAGATTTGTGTACCTCTTTGTTTTGATGTAGCTTACTCACTGCATGCAATGGGGCCTCCTTGGGGCTGCCAACCATGTTGTGATGTTATGATCTTTACTTGAAATCACAATAGTGACTCACCAGGTGTTCATGTAGACATAAATGCTGCAATTTAGTCTCTACAACATTCTTTTGAGTGCACATGTCCTGTAGCATGGTTTTTCTTTCAAAAGTGTATGGCTTGACTATGCACATGCATAATTGTAGATGAGGATCAGTAATAGGATTCCATTCATTGCTTAGATATTTTTTATCTAACCCCCATCTCTCTTTTCTTTGTAGGTTCTGGATCACACACAAGGGCACACTAGATTCATACCTGGGTCAAAAATTCATCACTTCAGGCAATGTCTGGCACCCTTATTATTTATGTTCATCCTCTTATGTATGTCTATACTCTTGCATTTTCTTCTGAAAGTTATTTTCCTTATATAGTATATACAAGTTATTTTTCATAGATATACATGTAATCTTTAGATGCAATTTTTTTTTCCTTTACATGTATCTTTGTATGAAATGAACACAAATTTAACAAGATCATCTAATAATGCAAACTAGGGTACTTGATGTTACATAGACCTTGTTATAACTTTGTCCTAGGCCCTCTTAGAGTCAAAGAGGCTAATCTTCTAGCCTTAAGGGTGCTATCCTAGTCCCCTTCTAAGAAGTTTCAAACTCCTTTCTCCATTCAGTCTATGACACCAAGAATATGATAAAGTTCATTGTTCTAGGAACCTCTCTATCCCTTCTAAATTTTTTTTTCTGTTGTCTAGCCTAAAAAGGCTACTAGGTTTAGTAGGCCTAATTGACCTTTTTCTGCTAATAACTCCGAACTTCTCTGAGCAAAGCATCCAACTAATTATGGATTCGAATACCCTTTTGGGAGGGCTTTAAGATTATGTCTGTCTCCTTTCGCCATACTATCCATATAGGGCCTATTGAAAATGGGGCTATAAATGAGGGTTTGGTAAGGCACTGGTCTGTAATAGTGAGGGTTTAGTATTTTCCCATGTATCCACAATCCATCGAGCTCTCTCTACATTGGAGATGCTTTATCATGCATCTAACCTCCCCTCCACATAATTTGAACCAAGCTTTGAGCACCCTCAATCACTCCATCTGCTCTGCAACAACACACTGACCCCTAACCAAACACTGATAGCTTGCCTAGGGCATCAATTTATAGATACATCCTAAAATTTCTAGGGCCCCTCCTTTGTACAACATATATTAAAGGGAGTCTAGACACAAATCCCATAGACCCATATAGATTGTACAATGGGAGAGTGCTCTAGCACTCCATTATTCAAAGCTCTGTCAGTAGTAACTTGAGACATGCCCAAAAAAAGAAAACTATGAAGAATAACTCAAAACTAAAATGAAATGCTAAATAACTATCCTAGGAATTCAAAAACATTAAAAATCATCACATGCAAACATTACAGTTAGATATTCAATCCATTTCTTATCTTTGTCAACACAAAAATGTATATCTCTATCAAAGGAAAACTAGTTACACAGTCTAACTGCAACCAAAAGTTTGCTCTCCATACTGCACTCTTCCCTATGCCTCAAATTATTATTTTCAAGGCTTAAATAGCTCCCTCCTCAGTGTTAGGGCCCATGGATTAGGCTAGCTATCTCTTGAGCCGGTTACATACTTTTGCAAGAAAAACTGTCATGACAACTTTCAAAGTTGTCAAGCAATGTTTGGTGGATAGAAAAACCACCTACACACACCTCAAAAGAACTCAATCCTTCATTGATTAAGGGTCATAAAGGCCATTTTAAAACCTCTAAAACATTAAAGAGTCCATTTGTTCAACTTTAGAACACTGTTCTATGACAGGCAACCTAGCAAAATTGGCTAAGATTGCTGTAACTAGGCTCCAAAAGACACACCAAGGACTCAAAAGAACAAAGAAGAACAAACACTAGCTAGCACACCTAGAGAGACCAAATAGGCTTCTCCCTAACCTAGTGGCTTGGCTAAGGCCACTACAAGCCAAAATTTAGGAACACTAGATACCAAATAGCCCTACCTAGGTGCCCTCACCAGTACTGTAGTCCTTTTGAATTTTAGGATGACATCTCAATTGGGAAAGGAAAACCAAAACCTTTCATAGACCAATAAAAACCAAGACATGTGGGTGCTCTTCTATTGTACAATTATACTCATAAAATATATGTACAGTTATAAAATTTCATGCCTTGAAATTTTATAACATAGTTCATCTTCATCAAAATAGAATGGAAGTGGTGATTCAATGCATCTACCCACATTCTATGTGATTTGAGCCAATGAAATTTTTATCATTATGATGAAGTAATAATGCATTAAATGTATTACTGATGTCCCTATTTGATTGGATAGTGCTCTGTTTGTTATATTTCTACTATCAAAATAGAATGTCAATGGTGATTCAATGCATCTACAGCCTCAACAACATAGTAGCATTGTTCCAATAATAGAAAATACATTACAAATGCCAAGCTCATGGTCTTAATGAAATAAATGGTGTATAAAACAACATATTGTGCACAACAGTAGCAAGCATGCAATGACAACAATAACATTGCATGATGTTCGAGCTCCAATTCAAAATAGTAAGTGTATTAATGTATGATCATATATTTAGTCTTAATAAAATCTTATAAAACAACATAAAACTAACCCAAAATACTTTGTCTTAATAAAATCTTAATAAAATAATATATTTAGTCTTAATAAAATCTTATAGAACAACATATATTGTGTGAAGTGTTTGATATCTCTTTATTTGTTTTGCTATTTTTCTAGGGCATCATGCATTGTTTATGTCATTATGAGCTCACTGTTTGAGCACCTCATGTCCTTATTTGATTGACCAGTGCTCAAATAGTGAGCTCATAACAATGCATGATGCCCTAGCTTGCAACCCACAAACCATCAAGACATTTCCTCATGAAATGATCATAAACGGGGAGTACCACATAGTGAATATCAACAAAAAAACAAATAAAGAGAGATCAAACACTTCACACAATTCCTTGAAGGTAATAGAAATGATGCCCTAGCTCTTAAAGCTCGCAGGTCATCAAGCATTCCAAATGAAAAAATGTAAACAATGGTAGTATTAAACAGTGAGCTGATGAACAATGTATGATGCCCTAGCTTGCAACCTATGAGCCATCAAGACATTTCCTCATGAAATGATCATAAGCGGGGAGTACCACATAGTTAATATCAACAACAAAACAAATAAAGAGAGATCAAACACTTCACACAATATATTTTGTTTTATAAGATTTTATTAAGACTAAATATATTGTTTTATTAAGACAAAGTATTTTGGGTTAGTTTGATGTTGTTTTATAAGATATTTATTAAGACTAAATATATGATGTAAACTCAATATAACAAATAGAGCATCGGCCAATCAAATAGGGACATGAGGTGCTCAAATAGTGAGCTCATAAAAAATGCATGATTCCCTAGCTTGTAGCCCGCGAGCCAAACTTGAATGCCCTCTTCGTGCCACACAAAAGTGCAGTGTCGTCTTTATGGCGGCTCTTCGAATTCACAAAAATTACAAATGACACTTTCTTTTTCTTTTTTTTTGTTTATAACCAAGTTGGTGTCACAATTAAATCAACAAATGCCATCAAAATGAAATTGAGTTAATGAGAAGACAAAGCTTGAATGCCTACCTCAAGTCATGGCTGCAATATGAAGATCAAATGCTAAGGAACTATGTTATAAAATTTCAAGGCATGAAATTTTATAACTGTAAAAATATAAAATTTCAAGGAATGAAATTTGACCTCTGATTTGATGTTGATAATGCCCCCTCCATTGCTTATGCTTGATCATGTCTGCCTTGTGTTGATGGGCATGGTGGGTTACTGTTGTGGATGCATCATTTGGAAATGATGCCATAGCAACACCAAATGGAACAACAACATCTAGTGTTGTTTTTGCACTATTTGGATGATGCAGTCACAAAAGTGATTCACTAGGTGTTCATAGAGACATAAATGCAACCACAATAGTGATTCACCAGGTGTTCATAGAGACATTAATGTAGGGCTTCATTTGGATTCCAGGGCCTATACACTGCACATGTTCTATAGCATAGTTTCTTTTAGAAGTGTATGGATTAACTATGCATATGCATAATTATAGATGAGGATCAATAATAGGGTGTCAGACATTGCTTAGATCCTTTGGATCTAACCCCATCCTTTTTTTATTTGTAGTTTCTGGATCATACATGAGCATACTGGATTGAACCCAGGGTCAACACTTCATTACTTTAGGCAATATCAGGTACCTTCATTATTTATGTTCATCCACTTATGTATGTTTGCATTCATTCATATTGTTATGAAAATTGGCTATACTCATATTCTTCTTGTGTCTGAGTCTTCTAACTATGATCAATTTAATGTTGTAAATCTTGACATAGAATTCATTATCAACTGATCATATATCCATTCCAAATGATATAACTCCATTTGAATAAACATACATGCCAACCATTTGACAAAATGTCCATATGAAATCTAGAGCAATACATTAATTTTATAGCGAATTCATGATTTATAATGCCCCTTGATTTATAGTGAATTCATGATTTATAATTCAGTTGTAGCATCTCAATGTGTTTGAACTCAAGAATACGCCTTAGGAAGTAAGTGTATAAATGAAGGATGAAACACATAGGAAGCTATGAGAAGTTATGAGAAGGTGACATGAAGCTAATGAAAGGATACATCTCAATGATGTTAAATCACAGGGGATTCTCTTTGTTCCCTGCAATGGAGTGAGCTAATTCTGAAAGTATAAATAGATAATTTTAACAATGTATAAAGTCCTTCACAAGATGTAATAAAAACACTAGTGGCAAGGATGAGAACTGTTTGACGAAATGCCACAATAGTGGTGTCCCATGCAATGTTGATATGTTTAGTTATATGAAATGCTGAGATATTCAAAATATTGTTGGATAAATAGATAATTTTAACAATGAATAATGTCCTTCACAAGATATAATGAAACCTATGGAGTGAACTATGTTTTTCTGATTATATAACTATTATCTTATGTCAGGTATCCCACACAGTCTCATGGATTGTCAGGTACAAGTAATTACACCCCATAGAGATTAATGTCTTTTACCATATGTAAAATATCTCTCATTGCCACCTTTCTTTCTCATTGCATGAGGTGCAGGTACTAGCGAAAAGGTATTTGTTAGAATTATCTTCCTTGAGCGATGAAAATCTAGGAATGGAAGAAGAAAGTAAGACATTTAGTACATGTAATTTAATGAGATCGACTTGAGGTCAAAAGATCAGAAAGAAATTCAATAAACACATGAAATTTTTCCTTGTTCAAGGGGGGTCATGTTCTTATGATGATGATAGAAAAGGTGACTCTGAGCTACTGTTTAGGTACAAACATCTACAGAAACAATGGGTCCCCGATGAAATTCTTCCAATAAACACTGATTTTTGTGTTAAAAAGAGGATATATCGCATAGCATCATCTCCATTACATGGTTTGGGCCTATTTTCCATGGATGGCATAAAGGTCTCTTACAAAAAAGTTGTCAAATTGATGGAGTATGTCGGACCTTGTTATGATTAGAGTAGTTGGATGCAGATTGTTAAATATAAAAAAAGTATGTGTAGGTATGCACTCACGGCAAATTATATACAACAAAAAGTCAGTGAACAAAGTATAAAAAGTAGCTATATACATTGACTGAAGACCAAAAGCATCAGGGAATATTGCATATTTTATAAACAGTACATGACCTACATCAACTAAGAAGAAACCCAATTGCATATTTGAGGCGTGTGAGGGAAATCACATATTTGTATGTGTGATCAAATCAATACGTAAAGGCGAGGAGTTGCTTATCAATTACAATTTGAATCACATAGATACAAAATACCCCATCACTATCATGGACAAAGTGGTACACATTTTGATAATTGTCTATTATTCAACGTAACTTAGAATAAGAACATGTGTTTTAACATGTCTAAATGATTTTTTTTGAAATACAGAGCTATAGTATGGATCAACAACCATAGGATACGCATGGCAGTGATAGTTCTCATGGGACTTCTTCTTCCCAATAGGTAAAAATCATTGTTGTTGTACAAATGCACATACAGGAAAAATGTTAATACATATATTTTGTTGTTCTACTATTTTGGATTGCTTTTAAATAAAGGGCTCATAATATTGTTCTCACAAACAACTATTGATCAAAGAAAGGGAAAGGAACAAGTAGTCCATGAGAAGCCACATAATGAGCATGATCCATTTGATGTTGATTTTCTATTAGAGGTTGATCTTGTGGTTTCACTAGAAAGGGTCCTTTGTGCAATATCAAAAGAGTTAGCTCGAATGACAAATATTCAACCTCACACTCCTAAAATATAGAGGGTAGTAGATATGTTGATTGGTCATGTTCAGAACTATAGAGTAAGTATTAATGTAGTTTTTGATTATAACAAAAGTTCAATAATGATTTTTATAGTATACTATTTTATTTATGTCATTAACTAAAATATATATGTGCTCTCTTTACAGGGGATGCTAAATAGATTAAAGGGCATTACCTTAGATGCAAATACTTCAGATGGTAAATCACATGTTTTATCCTCCATCTTGTCCATGGTTATCCATAATTTTTTATTCTCTAACAATATTTTTGTTCAGCACCTGCTATTGAACCTATGTTGAGTACGATGCTTGGTACGAGGATCAGATCCATATAGGTAGTTCTGCCTGAAATGTCGGCAAGTACACCCACTATTGGTAAGTAGATTCCTCTTTTTCTCTCTCATTTATCATGTGTTTATTATTTCACTTGAAAATATATTCTTTCTTAGGAGGCATTTTGTAATATTGGATTCATTTTATGTAGGAGGTGATGATGCAATTCTTGGATGTACTTGTGTTAAATGTACGAGAAAAAATACAGTGTGATCAATTGCTCATGAGCAATGAAGATGGACTTCTCTTGAGAGTAGCCCAGCTTCTAGGTACTTTAAAGATTGATCCTTTCTTTTACTATACAATATAATACTCATAACGTAATGCACTAAACCCCTGTGTGGTCCCTTGCAATAACTAATTATAATAATCTCATAATTATCTTGTAGGGAATAATCTATTTTATGAAAAACTTAATGATGAATGTTTGTGCATTTTCAGGCCAACCATACACACATGGTATCATATTTTGATTTCATTGCAAGGTTAGATTTTGTTTCATCCCTTTCTTCAAGTATATTAAAAGGTAGCTTCACTTCATTTATGAATCTAACAGTTATTTTTCTTAAAAGGTGGTCAATATAAGATAAAGGTTAAATAATAAGCTCATTGACTCTATGATAACACTTTTTGGACTCGAAGTCTTTCATAGACTTAGAGTCCTTGAAAAATGGAGCACTATTTTGAAGTATATTAGGGACAACTATAGGAACCAAATAGAACACAACCCTTATTACGAGTGGCCTCCCTATATTCCTATTAATGACTGGGAGGATCTTAAAAAGGATGCACTTGAGAGAAGTGCAAGACATAGTGAATGAGTAGTATCACCCGAGGAAAGAAGGTATGTGATAATGTTAATAATGAAATTATGTACTATTTACTCTTTGTACTTATGTGATCTAACATACTTCAAACATCACATAGGTTTCCTGACACAACAAAGGCAACAAAAATAAGAAAAAAAAAGCACGAGCAACACAGGCTTGACTTGGGTGGATATTCAAAACTTGTTGCATGAGTTGTAAGTATTAGTAAATGAAAAATCGTATAAAAATATTTATAATTAAATTGCAATCAATTTAGTTTTGATGAAATTCACTACAATAAAAATTTATGATACCAATTAAAAATGTAGGCCTTGGAGTTCAAAAAACCGATTACAGAAGAGGACAAAAAAATAGGCTTCAAACAAGGCTATAAAGTCATAGCTGAATGATACCGAGCAATGAGTGCATAAGGTTCTTCTACTGGATCTATTGATCAAGTAAATAAGCCAATTGATTTTTATTTCAAGTTGAAAACTTTACCAATTACCGTATTTGATGTTAAGTTCCAACATAAAGTGAATATATTTATATGTAGTAAATTGAATGATTAATATTTCTCAATATTTTTCTTGTATTTATATGTATATATTGTCGATAAATACACTAATTATTTACATTGGAATGCAGCCTGCCGATATTGATACTGCACCGGTCGAGTAGGATGGAGGCATCGATTCTAATGTGAATTGTAGTACTCAAGGTATACATTTTCTATTTGAATTTTGATTAATGAATATTTAATACAAGCAAACATGTTAAATTGAATTTGGCGTAGTAGTAAAAATTTAATTATAATGTGTTGGGATTAATAAAACATTTTGTATTGCAGTTGTAGGGGATGTAGAGGACGTTGTTCCAGATGAGCGTGTTAAGGTTGAAGCCATCGAGAAAGATGATATGGTTGGACAAGGTAAAGAGCGTCATGTTTATGTTTGAGTTGTTTTGGTAGAGCCAATAGTGTGTAGCGTGCATCTACAATTATTTTATTAGACAGGTCCCAGAATGAGTTGTGTGCATAATAGAGCCAACAAAATGTTTGTTGGAGTTTATTATGGTTTCTCTAATATGATTTCAAGGTGGTTCTAACAGGCCAACTTGATTATATCATTTGGAGGAAAGATATTTATAAGCAGTCATTTGTGATTGTTGAAGTGTGGTTAATGGTTGATGAAGTAGAGCAGAGTAGGGTGTGCGAAGTGTTGAGCCATTAGAAGAAGGTCTATGTGACCAAGTAAAGTACTTGTTCTATTCATTGGAAATGATCCAGATAGTAGGTCAAAGCACAATTCACCAAGATCTAGATATAGTGTATATCTGTTATTCGGAAGTTTGTAGCCTTCGCCCATTTGAGCAGTGAGCTCTCAAACAGTGCGTCCTCTCCCCTAATAGGGAAAATTATAAAAGAATCCTAACAGGGTCTTACTTAACTAGGTCTACTGTACTTAATAAATTGTAAAGCTACTCCTAACAGGGTAAAGGATCTTCTAGCAAGGATCATTATACACTAGTATAAAATATTAGTGGGTATCAAGTCCCACTGGGGTTTTTACCTATTTGGGTTTCCCCGTAAGAAAAATATTGGTGTTGTGTTCAAGTGTTCTTTCATTGTGTTTATGCTTTATGTTTAAGTATACTTAATTGGATAAAAAATTGAAACTTGTAGATAACTGATTCACCCCCTGTCTTAGTTATCTCTTGGGACTATTCGTAACAATTGGTATCAAAGCCAAGTGCCTCAGAGAGAAATTTTAACAACTTGAGGTTGATTAGATGGCGTAATTTAGGAAAAAAAGTCCTAAGTTCGATGGAGAGAATTATCTTGATTGGAAGAACAAGATGGTGACCCATTTGCAGTGCATTTCTTTTGAAGTCTTTAATGTAACCATCAAAGTAGCCAAGATTCCTACCTTAGAAGATCTTGGAAAAGATGATGCTACTGACACACAAAAGGAATTGTTTCATCATAATGCTATTGCTAAAGAAGCCCTTATCAACACCCTATCTGATGGTGAATTTTTAAAAGTAAAAAAGATAGATACAACCCATAGAATATGGAAGCACCTAGAAGACACATTTGAAGGAGACAAACAAGCAAAGGATGCACATAGAAAGACATGGAAGAAAAGATACAATGCATTAGAGATGTTTCCTAAAGAAAACATCAGAGCTTACAATCAGAGGATAAGTGAAGCAGTTGCTGGAATTAGGAACAATGGTGGAGAGATATCAGAAGAGGACATTATGGATAAAGTAATGACTACTCTTACTCCAGAATATGAAAGCAAGATCAACATCCTTGATGAGACCATGCAACTTAGATCAAATTTCAAGAGAGAGACCTTGATCAACAAGATCTTAGCTTTTAAGATTTCAAGATTGAAGACATAACCAAAAAGTGAAACAACTTTCAAAGCAACAGTTCATGGTAAGAAATCTGCAAACACTCATGGTAATTTTGATGATGATGATGAAGATAAAAAAATAGATGAATTTATTGCTATGGTTGCCCAAAGAGAAAAGAAAGGAAAAGGAAAATATGAAGGTCAATTACCATTTAAGTGCTTTTCATGTAATAAGATTGGTCACTTTGCATCTAAGTGTCCCACTAGAGCTAGAAAGTTAAAAAAGGATTACAAACCTAAGTATTCTAAGGAATGCTACCATGCTAGAGATGGAGTTTCAGATGAAGAATCAGGTGAAGAAGAAATTGGATTCATTTCCATTGTAGAAAAAATAAATAACAAGATAGTTCATATAGATAAGAAAGAGAATCAGGAGCTAGCATTGATTTCACAAGCTGACATAAGGACAGACTGGATTATAGATAGTGGTTTTTCACATCACATGATAGGTGATAAAGGTAGGTTTGTTCATTTGGACAAATACAATGGAGGTATGGTCAGATTTGGAGACAACACTCCTAAACCTATATTTGGTAGAGGAGCCATCACTTTGGATGGAAAGAACAGTACTGATGATGTTCTTTATGTTGATGGTTTGAAACATAACCTTCTTAGTGTTGGATAGTTACTTGGTAAAGGCTATCAGTTGGAGTTCAAAGATGAAAAATGTATCATTAACAAAAAAGATGGTGTTATGATTGCATCAGACACAAAGACAAGAGGTAATTTTTTTCAACTCAATTCAGAAGCAAGTTGTTTTGTTGCTAAAGTTGATGACAATTGGTTATGGCATAAAAGACTATGTCATATCAATTTTGATAACATAATAAAGATAAGCAATGTAAAGCTAGTAAGAGATATACCTAGCATAGAAAAGCCAATTGATACTATATGGAGGGAACATGTGATGGGGAAGCATGTGAGAAATTCATTCAGGAGCAAGCAAAATTCAGCAGAGAACAAGTTGGATCTGATTCATACAGACCTATGTGGTCCAACTCAAACAAGATCATACTATGGTGAAAGGTATTTCATTTTGTTTGTTAATGATTATACTAGGATGATGTGGGTTGCATTCTTAAAAGATAAGTCAGAAGCATTTGATAATTTCAAAATATTCAAAGCTAAGGTTGAAAATTAATCTGGATTAAAGATAAAATGTTTGAGATCAGACAGAGGAGGAGAATTCACCTCTGATAGATTTTATGAGTACTATGAAGAACATGGCATAAAGAGACAGTTAAGTGCACCTAAAACACCATAGTAGAATGGAATTGTAGAGAGAAGGAATAGGATCATTCTTGATACAATGCACACCATTATGATAGAAGGAAAAGTTGCACACACCTATTGGAGATATGCAGTCAATACAATAGTCTATAACATCAATAGAATTCAATGAAGGCCTAGCACTAAAAAAACACCTTATGAGCTATGGTTTGGTAATGTGCCCATAGTAAAATACTTCAGAATCTTTGGAAGCAAGTGCTACATCAAGAGGGATGAAGCAATAGGCAAGTTTGATGCAAGAAGTGATGAAGGTATTTTCCTTGGTTACTCTACTAAAAGTAAAGCTTATACATGTTTCAATTTAAGATTGAAAAAGATCATTGAAAGTGCTCATGTAAAGATTGATCAAAATCTTATGATTCAAGAAAGATATCATGATTACTCACCCATGATTGAAGAAGAACCTAGACCCTCTGATAGCGAGATAGTTATTGAAGAAATGTTTGATAGTATTGATGTGTTATTCAATGACCCTGAGACAAGTGAAGAAAATTCTCCTAAGGCTGATGAATCAGCATCACCTAAAGTTCCAAAGTTTACATCAAGAAATCATTCCAAGGTAGACATCATTGGAGATTAGAGTGGAAAAGTCTTAACAAGATCACAAGCAAAGAACTCATCTAGTAGTGATGCGGTATGTTTACTATCTCAGATTGAACCTTTAAGTGTTGAATATGCTTGTAAGGATTCAGATTGGCATGATGATATGAAAGAAGAACTTGATCAGATTATTAAGAATGACACTTGGGAACTGGTCCCAAGACTTAGTGATAAAAATGTGATTGGAACAAAGTGGATATTTAGGAACAAAATGAATGAAGATGGTACAGTAGTAAGAAACAAAGCAAGATTAGTATGTAAAGGATATGCGCAAAGAGAAGGCATTGATTATTTAGACACATTTGCACCTGTAAGTAGAATAGAAGCTATTAAGTTGTCTTTAGCTTATGCTACAGTCAAAAACTTCAAAGTTTATCAGATGGATGTCAAATCAGCATTCTTGAATGGAGACTTGAAAGAAGAAGTATACATTGAGTAGCTTGAAGGATTCACCTTATCAGACAGACCTGATGTGGTATGTAGATTGAAGAAAGCCCTCTATGGACTTAAGCAAGCCCCTAGAGCATGGTATGAGAGACTAGATGGATACTTAACAAAGATTGGATTCAAGAAAGGAGCAGCAGATTGTAATCTATTCATTAGAGAGACATCTGAAGGTTTACTACTTGTAGCTATATTTGTTGATGACATTATCTTTGGAGGTAATGACAAACTCAGTGCTGAATTTGTAAAAGAAATGCAGAATAAGGTTGAGATGAGTATGATTGGTCCTATCAAGTGTATGCACCCAAAAATGGTCGCCTAGACTTTGGGCCCCATTTATTTGATTTATCAACCCTGAATCAATTTTATCAATAATCAATATTTTCAACATTATCAATTTCTTGATCAAGTCTTAATTTCGATCATATATTGGATTTTTATCCAATGGGCTAATCATTTATCCTAAGTCTTTATTTGATTAAAAGGAATATTTCCTCCCCTTTTGATTAAATAAAAAGCCCCACTTTTCCTCTTATCCTAAGTTGCACAAATAAAGCATTATTCTTATTTTACAAAAAGGAAAAAAGCACTTTTGTCTCACATGGGCACAAAGTCAATTCCTATTGGAGGATACTTGTGCACATAGATTGCTCCTCTTTCAAGCTCCACCGCCGATTAAGACTTTTGCCTCTTAATCTTAATGGTCCATTCCTTTGCATTTCTTATAAAAGGAAAGCTCTCTCCTCCATTTTTCATATCATGTTTTGAATACTAATCTTATGTTGCAGGAATTCTTGGAGACTTTTGGAAACCCTCATTGTTCTTAGTCTTTCATTCTTGCATTTTAGCTTCATTTCATAGCTTAGTTTCTTTTGATGTAATAGATTTAACTCACATAGCTTAATAGGAGGGATTTGTAACACTTGTTCTTTCCATTTCATAGCTTAGTTGCATTGCATTTTCATTTCCATAGAGTAGTTTGCATTGCATTTTCATAGTGATTCTTGAGGATATTGGCACTCTTGCCCTTTTCCTCATTTGAATCTCTCATTGTGTGGTTGACTAGCAAGGTCACAAGCTTGTAGCTCTAGCTGAGAGCAAATACATCATAGTCCCTTTCAACTCCATGCATAAAGAGCTATGAGCCACCTTGTGAGGCCTCATTCTTGAGAAACCTTGCATATAATGGTTCATAAAAGTGCACCATTTTAGTGTGTATATTTCTGACACCCACAAGATTATTAGTGTTTAATGGTTCATTTGTGTGTACATCACTCAAAGTCTCACTCAAAGGATTCATAACAGATGAGGATTACCGCGCCATGAGGTTACAGGAACTAGAACCTTTAGATGAGAAGCGTAAGGCTTCCTTTGATCATATGAGAGTGTATCAGAAGCGTATGTCCAAGGCATTCAACAAGAAGGTTCACCCTAGAGAATTTCAAATAGGTGATCTTATTTTGCGAGAGAACCCTAAGAACCAACAGAATAGAGAACAAAAGGGTAAGTTTGAACCTAACTGGCTTGGACCATATGTCATCACAGCTGCTTTTGGTACAGGTGCATATTTACTGTTAGATCCAGATGGAGAACAGCTCCCTGATCCCATCAACATTTTGCACCTCAAGAAGTTCTACCCTTAATGCCCATTTCTGTCTAGGGGCATCCTCTATACATATTTATGGATCCTGAAAAAATACCGAAAAAATTAATATATGATGCTGAAAAAATCCTAAAAAGCATAAAAAGTCCTGAAAAAAAATACAAAAAAAATTCAAAAATTCAAAAATTCAAACAAAAAAAAAGAAGAAAAAGTTCCTTGGTGAAAACCTAGAAGTAGGCGCCTTGGTAGCAAAAATACAAAAAAAAAAAAAAAATTTGAAAAAATCTCCAAGTGGTGAAAACCTGGAAGCAGACGCTACTTGAGGCCTTTGCACTCCTATTTTGTTAGCATGTGTCCTCAACACTTAGCCACTTTCCATCATGCCTTGACCTTATTTGACTTGGTTTGGAATTGGCCTTTCTCTTTGTTTAGGGGGCATAACTATTAGCATTGGTCCTTTAGGTGCATTTGTCTCTTGGGGCATCTCACAAATAGGTGTTTTTCAACACCACCCCAAATAGTGTTTCTCAACACTACCCTTGCGTCGAGTGTTCCTTAACACTTATCAGATGTCTTACCTAATAGTCTAAGTTTGATGCAATATTTATTATTTGCAAATGTGATGATCAGAGTCTGACTCTATGACCAACACACACACACTTAAACAATCAACTCATTGAGATATGTTGACTTTATTTTTCTTTGTGTGCTATCTATGAGGATTTAGTTGATGAGTGGTCTCTCCTTGAGAAGTTTTTGATGATGCACAGCTAGAAGACTGAGGGTATGAGAACATGTTTTATTTCTTTATCTGCTTGTGGGTATATTTTGTTGATCCTAATTATCATGAGCATTTATGCTGGTCTTACTTGACACTATGGATTAACAATGTATTATCCTTGACTGTTTTATGTGAGTGCATGCTTCTAGCTATCCTAACTTTCATGTGTCTTGATACAAGCATAATCTCGCCATACCAAATTTAGGTGATCTCACTGCATTAGTCATCTGGACCTACATGTCTTTGATGCCTAGGTGCGATTTCCACATTTCTATCTGATATAGATCATATTCAGATTCACATAGTCATACTGGTGTGCATTGTATGATCTTACGGTGCTACCTAATACTCAATGATGATAATTAGATGTCTATAAGCATTGTGACCTTGCAAGTCAACCACTTTTTCATAGTAGCTTGCATTCCTAGGTTCATGTTAGTTTAGTTTTGCATCTTGCATATGGAGAGAGCTCTCCTTTTCATCTTACGTGGACCTATCAGTCAACTGCCCTTCTTCTCGATCATGTCTTTCACTCCTTGTCTTTTTCATCTCGAACCTATTCCTATTCATAACAAGGGGTTAATCATATCATCATATCTATATCACAACTGTCATTTTCAAAAACATGAGCCTATATCATACACATGAGAATCAAACATACATCTATAAGAGAGAACATACATAAGCATGTACATAAACATTTTGAATAAAATGACAAAACAATATACATAAACTGATACATCCATCATAAGTGACACATAAACACATGATATATCGAACATCTAGTAATCTCATATATACACCACTGTCATGATACAATATACAATATGGGATCCCAAAATTTGGATCAATGTCTCAAGATATGTCTAAATATCTAACAACATCTAACCCTAAACCTAAGACTGACTGCCACCCTCATGTCCTGGTGCTAGCGGAGGTGGTGCTGGATCAGGGACTACATCTGATCTACCCACTACTGTAGAGTATGATGGCACTCTCTGATCCTCTAGGACTACCTGAATGTAGAGGCCATAATAATATGTAGCTCACGCTACCTCTCTCTGTCTCTCTGCCAGGGCAACCTGTAAGGCTCTCTCTCACCACTCTCTCTCTACCCACTGATCCATGAGCTGCTGCTCTCTCACTGCTATAGTAATCCTGAGCTACACTATCTTAGCCTTGAAAGCTTGTATCCTCACTCTCAAATCCTCCCCACCTACAGGCTGATCCTGCTATGCCTCTACCTGCCGGCGAGCTGGTCTCGCCTCATCCTCTGACATCTCTAACCTTTGTCCCCGTCACTGTTTCCAGCCACCTGATCTAGATCCCTCCCCTCTCTCCATCCTCCTCCCTCTCCCCCTCCCACCATCTCCTCCATCTCCTCCATCCCCTCCATCTCCTCTGTCCCCCCTGTGTTGGTAACTATGCATCTGGTATAGTGAACCGAGGGAACGGTATCCTCCACCTCTCTGCCCTATATGCTACATCAGCCCCTACATCTGCCACATCTAGGTGATACTCCTAGGGCTCACTCCTGATACCAACTATCTCTGCAATCACCTGCTAGTAGTCTAACATGGGTATCCACCCATGTCTCTCCTCATCCTTGGCTCTGGCATATTAGTAGTCTCTATCGAGACCCATTACTGCCTCCCAAACTATCGCCATACTCAAGTGATGTAGAATCTCTCGACTATCTCTACATGTCAACCTACCAGTGGCCAAGTGCACAGCATGTAACTCAGCTCATCATCTACATCTCCCCATGCATCAACATCCCTGTATGGCCTCCATGTGAAAGAAGCCATCTCATACAAGATCCTCCTATAGTATGTCACATCCCCCGTATGAGCATGTGATATGAAACCCATATATCTGTATATGTATGGGTATCTCCTCTCCCTCAGCTGAACCCTCAGGTGCATCATCATGATGTACTCCCATGCCCACACCTGTGCTAGGATGGCACTGCACGCCCATGACCAGCTGTCCCTGTACATGATCTTGTGTAGCTCATGATACATCTCTACTAGAATGGCTGGTCCCCATGCCATCCGATGAGGTCTACCTACCAATTCCATCAGTAACCTAGCCCATTCGAGTGGGAATCCCTTCTGACTGTGATCAATCATCAGGATCTGTGAAATGATTGATGCCACAATACATGGCACCGAGAAATCTCTACCGAAATCCTCTACCAGCCTCTCCCAGCTGACATGCTGATCAAGGATAGTCACATCTTGGAATATCTCCTGGATCATCCGTCACCCCTCGGTCACATCTTGATCATAGTATACCTGTGGCATCACATGAATCATGTTAGTTTTCATCATATAGAAATATTACACTTACATAATTTAAAAACATGATTATACTTATAGGCTCACTGTGACATGGCACTCGTAGGATCCTGTACACATCCTTTAGTGTGATGGATGCCTCGCCTGTGGGAAGATGGAAGGTGTTATGCTCGCTATGCCATCTCTCAGCCAGTGTAGTCAACAACCCATGGTTAGCTCTAATGTCTAAAAATCTTAGTAAATACCTGAATTTCATAGTCCTAATATTAGCATTGCCTGGATCATCTAGATCTCGGACACACCTCAGCCCAGTCACCTTCGGTGCTTTGATGGTCAGCGCTAGAAAGACCTCTTGCAAGCCATTAAACCAAGCCAGTTGTTAAAATATATCATGGTGGATGTCCCAAAATCAGTCTAACACATCTCTAAAAATGTAAACTTGTCTAGACCCATGTCATTTTTGGTCACAAATACTTAAAAATTCAAATTTTCCCCTTAGGCGATACTACTTTTGGAACAAGTATCACGCGATACTTCTTTCTATAGCAGGGTGATATATCTTTGGTCATGTGACACTTCACCCGGTATCGTGTGATAGTTCACTCGGTATCATGCGATACTGGTGTCTATACGCGAGCGATAATTGGGAGACCCATGAAGTATCGCATGATATTCCTCCCCAAAGGGCGTGATACTTCTAAAGTATCACGTGATATCTCACCTAAACTTACAAATTTGAAAATTTAAAAATTTAAAAATGTGCTTAAAATATATTAAATGGCTCAAAACAATGAGTTTTTCGAAAACGTACCGGAGCAGGATAGTGTGGTGGCCGGTTGTGCAACCGGGCGCGCTCGAATCGATGCCTGTGGATGGGAACTCTTGCCTGCTGTGCCATTTTCTCTCTCAGAGCTCTCCAAATTCTCAAACTAATCAAAGACAAATGATTTTTGAAAATGACATTTTTACCCCTTTTATAGCATTTTGACTTTTTGACCGAATTTCAAAACCCCTCAAAATTGCATGAAAATTGCACCCTACCTAATTTTGACATCCTGGATCCATTTTCGGACTCAAAATCAAAATCTAAGGTCATCTTGGTAGTCAAAATCATGTTTCAAAATTTTCCCCTTCTTTTGAGCAGTTGACTGACTTTTGAGGCATAATCCAATTTTCGATGGACTTTCTTCCTTCCATGTCTCTCAAATTTTCTAGTCTTTCATTCACTCTATTTCCAATCTTCTATTTCTATTCTTCTACTTTCTCACTGGGGCATGTTTTCATTACCTAATGGTTAACCTATTGACCCTTACCTTCAATTGTGCTTTCATTATGATTTGATCATCTTTTATCAATCTACTATTCTCCTCTACCTGATTTCAATTTTGATTCCAAGGGGGCAGTACTTATTATATTTTAATCCTTGATTCCTTGATTTTCTTGATTCAGCTATCCTTTTGTGAGTTTTCACTCAAGCTTGAGATTCTTATCTCTTATTTTGGATATGATCCCAAATCGACCTCATGTCTAGAATCCTTTGTCTATGTTTGTCTAGTTGTGATCCTGAATCGACCTCACATCTAAGTTGTTTTGTGATCCCAGATCGATCTCACATTTCAATTCTTCTTTGACTGCATGTGTTCCCAGATCGATCACACATTAGTCAAAGAGGGGAAAATGTATGCACCCAAAAATGGTCACCTAGACTTTGGGCCCCATTTATTTGATTTATCAACCCTGAATCAATTTTATCAATAATCAATATTTTCAACATTATCAATTTCTTGATCAAGTCTTAATTTTGATCATATATTGGATTTTTATCCTATGGGCTAATCATTTATCCTAAGTCTTTATTTGATTAAAAGGAAGATTTCCTCCCCTTTTGATTAAATAAAAAGCCCCACTTTTCCTCTTATCCTAAGTTGCACAAATAAAGCATTATTCCTATTTTACAAAAAGGAAAAAAGCACTTTTGTCTCACATGGGCACAAAGTCAATTCCTATTGGAGGATACTTGTGCACAAAAATCACTCCTCTTTCAAGCTCCACCGCTGATTAAGACTTTTGCCTCTTAATCTTAATGGTCTATTCCTTTGCATTTTTTATAAAAGGAAAGCTCTCTCCTCCATTTTTCATATCATGTTTTGAATACTAATCTTATGCTGCAAGAATTCTTGGAGACTTTTGGAAACCCTCATTGTTCTTAGTCTTTCATTCTTGCATTTTAGCTTCATTTCATAGCTTAGTTTCCTTTGATGTAATAGATTTAACTCACATAGCTTAATAGGAGGGATTTGTAACACTTGTTTTTTCCATTTCATAGCTTAGTTGCATTGCATTTTCATAGTGATTCTTGAGGATATTGGCACTCTTGCCCTTGTCCTCATTTGAATCTCTCATTGTGTGGTTGACTAGCAAGGTCACAAGCTTGTAGCTCTAGCTGAGAGCAAATACATCATAGTCCCTTGCAACTCCATGCATAGAGAGCTATGAGCCACTTTGTGAGGCCTCATTCTTGAGGAACCTTGCATGTAATGGTTCATAGAAGTGCACCATTTTAGTGTGTACATCAAGTACTTTTTGGGACTAAATGTGCAGTAGACAAAAAAAGGAATTTTTATTAATCAGTCAAAATATGTGAAAGAGATATTGAAGAAATTCAAGATGGATGATTGCAAGCCAGTAGGAACCCCTATGATCATTGGATGCAAGCTTACAAAAGAAGATGACTCACTAGTAGTAGATATAACATTGTATAAGTCTATGATTGGCAAACTCATATATCTTACTCAGACTAGACCTGATATTTCCAATGTAGTTGGCATAGTTGGAAGATTTGTAGCAGAGCCTAAACAAATTCACCTCATGGAAGTAAAGATAATATTTAGATACTTGTAGGACACTATAGATTATGGTCTATGGTATCCTAATTCAGAAAATATTGAGCTTCATGTGTACACTAATGCAGATTGGGTAGGATGTGTTGATGACAGAAAGAGTACTTTAGGTGGAGTAGTGTTTCTTGGTAATAGACTTGTCACTTGGACAAGCAAGAAACAAAATTATATTTCTCAGTCAACAACAGAAGTAGAGTATGTTTCAATAGCCTTGAATTGTTCTATAATTGTTTGGATCAAATAGATGATAAAAGATTTTGGAATTCAGATTAATTATCCTATTGTTATTCACTGTGATAACACTAGCACTATCAATATGTCAAAGAACCCTGTGATGCATGCAAAGACAAAGCACATTGAGATCAAGTATCACATCCTAAGAGAGAAAGTGGTAGAGAAAGAATTCAAGTTGGACTATGTGAGTACTAAAGAACAATTGGCAGATAATTCACAAAGCCCTTTCCTAAGGATACTTTTGAGTATCTCAGGGAGAAGTTGGGAGTCATTCCCTTCCTTGATTCTGCTTAGAGAAACAAGGAAAGGCATCAGTCCTCAGGGACTGGTGAAAGGTTGACTACTCTACCTTAGGAGTAGTACCAATGCTTAAAATTAATGGCACCCTTTTCCATTGATGTCAAAGGGGGAGTATATGTAGAGTCATGAAAAACAAAAGTAAAAAGAGGAGTAATATACTAAGGAGGAGCAACATTTAGTTATGATAATAGTACAGTTGAGGAAATGGAGAATATTAGAAAATATTGTAATAGATGGAGGATTCATCTTTGGGGGAGTTTTGAATAGGAAATAGAGAATGTTATAAAAGAAATGTTCTTTTGGGTTGATGGTGGTTTTTCATTCCACATGTTGCCATCAATGCCAAAGGGGGAGATTGTTGGAGATTTGCCAGCAGGCCAGTACTGACTGTATGTTTGTCATTGATGACAACATATGGAAAGTAGCATGTGTGGAAGTCTTATGTAGTAAGCTTTTAGTATATGTAGCATGGACATGATATCAACATGATAGCATGGGCGCAGAGGTTAACTGTTAGTATAGACAGTTATATTGTAGTTGGTGTCAGCAGTGTTCCTGATAGAATAACAGACATTGTTCTATGTATGGTTGTCCGTATATTTATCATGGAGCCTTGCGCAGTTGGATATATGTTGAAGACATGTTAGTGATGTTTTAGTTATGGATGCATAGTTTGACGATGAATGCAAGTGAAGTTATGTAGTTGCTATTCGCCAGTAGCAGTTTCCCGTGTTTGTTCAGAAGAGCTAACAGAGATTTTATTGGTTCTTGAGTTGCACCTATCTTGAGGGTATACACCCTTGGATTTAAGCTTGGAGGAGTGTTATTTATGTTTGGTTAAGAGAGTATAAGTTAATTCAGCTTACAAAGAAAGTTCTAATTGTTTTGGTAGAGCTGACAGTGTGTAACATGCGTCTATAATTATTTTATTAGACAAGTCCCAGAATGAGTTGCGTGCATAATAGACCTGACATAATGTTTGTTGGAGTTTATTATGGTTTCTCTAATATGATTTCAAGGTGGTTCTAATAGGTCAACTTGATTATATCATTTGGGGGAAAGATATTTATAAGCAGTCATTTGTGATTGTTGAAGTGTGGTTAATGGTTGATGAAGCAGAGCAGAGCAGAGTGTGCAAAGTGTTGAGCCATCAGAAGAAGGTCTATGTGACCAAGTAAAGTACTTGTGCTATTCATTGGAACTGATCCAGATAATAGGTCAAAGTGCAATTCACCAAGATCTAGATATAGTGTATATCTGTTATTCAGAAGCTTGTAGCCTTCACCCATTTGAGCAGTGAGCTCTTGAATAGTGCATCCTCTCCCCTAACAGGGACAATTATAAAAGACTCCTAACAGGGTCCAAACCTTAACCAGGTTTACTGTACTTAATATATTGTAAAGCTACTCCTAACAGGGTAAAGGATCTTTTAGCAAGGATCATTATACACTAGTACAAAATATTAGTGGGTATCAAGTCCCACTGGGGTTTTTACCTATTTGGGTTTCCTCATAAGCAAAATATTGGTGTTGTGTTCAAGTGTTCTTTCATTATGTTTATGCTTTATGTTTAAGTATACTTAATTGGATAAAGAATTAAAACTTTTAGATAATTGATTCACCCCCTCCTCTCAGTTATCTCTTGGAAGTATTCCTAACAAAAACTAAAAGTGATGACTATCTATCAGAAACATCAATCACTTCAAGGAGAAATGATCACTTCAGCTCACCTCAATAAGTCTTGACCCAAGATCAAGTCATATTGATTCATCTCAATGGCTACCAAGAACCAAGTCACAAATAAACACCACAGACCACACTATGAACCTATTTTGAAGAGGCATCCAATGTCTCATAAGTCAGATCAAATGACCCACTTTCTATAATCCAAGTCTCTCAGCTCGGTTCACCTAGAAGAAAACTTCTCCCAAGTCATCACAAACACCATATTGATCTAAAAATCCAAGTCTCTAGACTCGACTCAATAATGTATGAGCCACTACTGAATCTACTATAAATTCATCTCTGAATGACAACCAAATCTAAAAGAACACCAATCGAGTCAAACTCAATTGACAAATATATATATTTTTTAAAAATAATTGTGATTTTCATCACTATTATGACGGCCTCAGAGAAGTGATGAAAGTCTGTTAGAAATTCCTGATGGATAACTGTCGCACCAATAGAATTTCTGTTGGTATACAATCTTCCAATGATAGATAGGCATCGGAAGATTATGATGGTTACACATCGCAGGTATAACATTTTTGTCAGTAACTAACTGCATTCGACGGAGATCTGTCGAACGTGGGATGACTAGAAGTAGACCCGACAGGTATATTTGTTGTGTTAAAACCCCCTTTTGTGATGACTATAGACATCGCATGTATGATGTCTATCATAACCATCAGTGTTTCTGACTACAAAACTGCGATGCCAGATGGTGTCGCTTAATTGATGGTATACTGTCTGAATTTAGACAATCAGTCGTCAGAAAAAGGTCTCAAATGTACTAGTGAAGAAGCATCGCACCATTCTAATAATGAGGAGAGACATAGATATATAAGTCCAAAAAGGATTCATAAAGGCCAATTAGATGAGGGACCTTCAGAGATCATGACCTCCTCCTTTTAGTGGTCTTGGCACCATTTTTGAGGCAAAGACTTGGCTCATTTCTTTAGATCGATGTTTTTCCATGCAACAATTCGATACCAATGTTAAGGAAAGATGTGTTGTTATGAGACTCATGGGTTTTGTAGTTTCTTACTGGAAAAATGAGGAGTAGAAATTGGGACTTACCATGGAGACTGTCACTTGGGAGCTTTTCCTTGAAAAATTATGTGAGCATTTCTTATATGATTAGTGGTAGTAGTAGTGCGTAGATGAGTTCCATAATTTGTGGCAATTATCTATCTATTCAAGATTACAAGTGTTGTTTCTTTGATCTTAGGCCCTATGTGGGATTTAGTGATGAGTCACAATTTATATTACAACATTTAATCAAGGGAATCAATGGACACATTATCAGAGGGGTTAAGGTTTTCAAACACAAGACCCTCAAGGAAGCGATTATTAAGGCTACTTTGGTAGAGGGAAATTTGTCTCTAGGACATGGTGGATAGATATGGGTTAAGACTAGTGTTCCTATATCTTCAGACTATAGAGGAAATTAGAACCAAGGTGAAGGGAACTTCAAGAAACCTCCTCCCTATTTTCATAGTCAACAAAAAAAGTAGATGAATCCTCCAACACATAATAGTGGTTCTCACTCTAAGAAATTCCATAAATTTTTGAGTAACATGCACAATCAACCTAGTAAGCCTACATAGAGCACACATTTAGTTGCAAATAGAGGCAACTATCAATACTCTAGTGCACCCTTCATTGGGAGAGGTCACAATAGAGGCAATGGTTTCTTCTCATGTGGGAAACATGGTCACATTGTAGTGAATTTGACGCAAGGGAGAACATGGAGAGGGGCCAAGGGCACACCCTAACAAGGTCCACCTTGAAGAGATCACACATAGAAGAAACAAACACAAAAGTAGGAGAGAGAGAATGAAAAAAACTTCATATATTTATTTTAATTGATTCATACATGTTGGGTTGTAAGGCCTTCCCGGTTCAGGCCAGATATTACAATCAAGTATAGAAGTCCTCTAACATGTGAGGATCTGAAACAATCTTCTATCTCCTAGCTTCTATCTTTGATGTCCTAAAATGATTTCCAAAACTACAAAAAAAGATTACATTATATATAAGAGGCTACCAAACAAGTCAGCCTTCAGATCCATCATCAATGGAAGGAATGACCAGATCTAGGTCCACATGCTTCCCAATGATAGATACCAACATTAAATCTATGACCATAATTAATTGCAAGATTCAACCTCAATAGGAAATAAAAAGAAACAACTCAGTAAGTAAGGATAATTGAGTGCTAGAAAAGCATGATTGAGCACCAAGGAAATTCACTAAGCACCAGAGAGATAACCGACCAACCTTGGTAAATAAAGGAAACTGAGCAACACTAAACCAACTCGGTTAAAGAAGGAACTGAGCAACACAGGAATAACAAAAACATGTTTTTGGTGACACAGGATTGCCAAGGACCTAAGATGCTCTTGCATCAGACACCGGGGGTTATTTGAAAATGATTCTCTGAATCATGAAGTAGGTATGATCTTCATTGAATCCAACTTAGATTGTGAAATCCATGAACTATCTTCAATCGGTCTATTCTTCCACCTTACCAGATATTCCATATACTATTTTCCTCTTGTACTTCTGCCAATTCTTTTCTCTAAAATCTTCTTGATGCAGGAGCATCTCGGGTCCTTGGCAATCCTGTGTCACCAAAAAGAATTTTGAGTTTTGTCTATGTTTCTTGGTTTCTTCTTTGACCGAGTCAGCTGGTAGTTGGTCAGTTTCCTTTGGTTACCAAGTATTGTTGGTTATCTCCTGGGTGGTCAGTTATTTCACTGGCACTCGACGTTGTCTGTTTGCTGCTTGGTTATCTTGCTTACCGATGGGTTTAGTTTTGTTTCTTGTTGTGGCTGACTTGTGCATTTATATTGGATCATAGAATTAATGCTGGAATCCATCATTGGGAAGCGCATGGTCCCATATTTGATGATTACTTTTGTTAATTATGGATTTGAAGGCCAACTCAGCTCGATAGCTTCTTGTATAAATGTAGATGTTTGGTGGTAGTTTAGGGAGTTAGTTTTGATAGAAGATAGAAGGCATTATATTAGAGATTTTTAACAGATCCTCACATGTTTGAGGACTTCTTTAATTCATTGTAATATTACGTCGTAACTGGGAAGGCCTTACAACCCGACATGTATGATTCAAATTGATGATAATATTTGATAGATCTGGCATTCTCTCTCTCACTCTTGTTGTTTGTTGCTTTCGCATGTGTGTTGTAGGCTTGGATCATTAGGGTGTGCCATCCCTTGGCCCCTCTTGACCCCTACCTTGCATCATGTGGTATCAGAGTGAGGTGAGATCTTGATCTAGGTTTGCGGATCTAGGTTTGTAGGTTCCTCTTGAAGCCCTAGTTGATTTTTGTGGGGTGGTAGATTGTGATCTAACCTAAAATTGTAGAGGAATGGCAAGATGGTTCATGAGAGGTGAGATGTAGATCCAAGATTGACAGATATGCTAAGATAGATTGCTGCTAGATTCGAAGCAATGGAGACAACCCAAAGAAAAGGAAGACATCTTGAAGATGTTAGTGATGATGAAATTGAAGAAGAATAGGTGAATACATAACCTGCTCCTATTATGGATCAAGGTGAAGAAAGATTTTTTAAGGATTTGACAAGTCTGAAGTCAACACCACATTTCAATCCTCCTGAGTATAGCGGAAAGCTAGATTCTGACGAATTGGTGGACTGGATCACCGAGATGGAAAAATATTTTGAGTATGAAAACATTCTTGAGGATAAGAAGGTGAAAATTGCAAGCACAAATTTGAAAAGTCATGCATCCTTATGGTGGTAACATCTACAAATGGATAGAAAAAGGAAAGGTAAAGACAAAATCAAGGTATGGGGTAAAATGGTCAATAAATTGAAAGGAAAGTTCTTACCCTATGATTATCAGATTAACCTAGTGCAGTGAATGCAAAGCTTAAGGTAGAAAGATAGCTTGGTAAAAGAGTATACTAAGGAATTCTATAGATTAGATATCAAATCTAGACATGATGAAGATGATGTGGAAAGAATCGAAAGATACCTGAATGGTTTGAGATTTTCCATCCAAGAGGAGATTAGTATGGTCAAGTTGGAGAACATTGAGGAGGCTTATCAATTTGCTTTGAAAACTAAGGAGAAATTGAACAAGAGACATGAACAGTTACATAGAGGTCGAGGTGGTAGATTCCCTAGAGGAAGAGGTAGATCTAATGGTGAAAATAGTAGATTTGAACCATAAAAGACAAATCTGGACAAAGGCAAGACCGAGTGGAAAGGTGAAAGTTCTAGAGGCAGAGGCAGTAACTACCGAGGTGGTTATGGTAGAGGAAGTTTCCAAGGAACTTGTTATAACTATGGAGAGGAAGGAAAAATATCTTTTGAATGTACACAAGCTAGTAAGAAGGCTGGTAGTAGTAGAAATGCCTTGGTGCAAGAAGAGTCACCGAATGAACCTGAGAAGGAAAATAACTTGATGGTAAGGAGAGTACTGTGGAATGAAAGCAAGAAGGAAGATCCAGTAAGGAAAAGTTTGTTCAAGATCAGATGTAGAGTTTTTCACAAAGTTTGGAAGGTAATCATTGACAGTGGTAGCTCAGAGAACCTGGCATCAAAAGAGATGGTCACAAAATTGTAGTTGGAAAGGTTGGTACATCTGAAGCCCTATCAGATTTCATGGATCAAAGATGAACATACACTCCTGGTAAGTGAACAATGTTATGTGAATTTGAAGATTGGAAAGTACTATGATAAGGTGTTGTGTGATATCATGCCTATGTATTGTTGTCATATTTTGTTGGGTAGACCTTGGCAATATGATAGACATGCTATGTATGATGGGAGATTGCATAAGTATACTATTGTGGCTAATGGAAAGAAAAAAATCTTGTTACCATTGATGGAAGAACCTGTTAGTAATGTTTGCACATCTATGAAAGTTTGCTTGATGGAAGGAAGAAATTTTGTTAATTCTTTGAAGAGGAATGATGTATGTTTTGTTGTGATTCCTAATAAATCGAGTAAGAAAATAGAGGATAATGTCCCTGAGAAGATTGATAAGTTACTCACCAAGTATAGTGATATCATTTCTGATAATTTGCCTGATGGTTTACCACCGAAAAGAAGCATTGATCATTGTATGGATCTAATCCCTGGAGCTAGTTTACCGAATAAGGCACCTCATCAGTTGACACCTACCGAGAATCAGGATTTGAACTGACAGATTCAAGAGTTGCTAGAGAAAGGTTTGATCAGAGAAAGTTTGAGTCTTTGTGTAGTACCTGTTGTATTGGCACCGAAGAAGAATGGAGAATGGAGAATGTGTACTGATTGTAGAGCAATCAATAAGATAATAGTGAAGTATAGGTTTCCTATACCAAGAATGGATGACATAATGGATAGTTTGACTGGAGCAAAGTATTTCACAAAGATTGATTTGAAAAGTGGGTATCATCAGATCAGAATTAGAGAAGGTGATGAATCAAAGACTACTTTCAAGACAAAATAAGGTTTGTATGAGTGGTTGGTTATGCCCTTTGGTTTAACTAATGTACTAAGTACTTTTATGAGATTGATGAATGAGGTTTTGAAGAAATTTTTGGGTAAATTTGTGATTGTATATCTTGATGACATTCTGATATTCAGTAAGACTAGAGAAGAACATTTGTTGGATGTTAGACAAGTTTTGCAGAGATTGAAAGAGGAGAAGTTGCTGATAAATCTGAAGAAGTGTTCATTCATGAAAGAAGAAATTGTGTATTTGGGATTTGTTATTTTAGCTGATGGTTTGAAGATGGATCTTGAAAAGGTTGAAGCTATTTTGAATTGGCCTACACCTATAAATGCTAGTGAGGTAAGATCATTTCATGGTTTGGAAAGTTTTTACTGAAAGTTCATAAGGAATTTAAGTTTGATTTGTAATGCTATGACTGAGACTATGAGAGGAGAGAAAAGAGAATTCAAGTGGACACATGGAGGTGACAAAAGTTTTGAGACCCTAAAATAGAAGGTTGCTAAATTACCTATTTTGGCATTACCTGATTTCAGTAAAGTATTTCAAGTAGAATGTGATGCAAGTGGAAGTGCAATTGGAGCTGTGTTGAGTCAAGAAGGTAAACTTGTTGCTTTATTTAGTGAAAAGTTGAATGATGCTAGAAGGAAATATTCTATGTATGATCAAGAATTCTATGCTATTGTTCAAGAACTGAAGAAATGGAGACATTATTTGATATTGAGTGAATTTGTGTTGTATACTGATTATAAGGCTTTACAATATTTGGGTAGTCAGAATAAGTTGAATCAGATACATATGAAATGGGTTGAGTATTTGCAGAGTTATACATTTGTGATAAAGCATAAGAGTGGAATCACTAACCGAGTTGCTGATGCATTGAGTAGGAGAATATATTTGATGACTGAGATGAAAATTGAAGTTCTTGGTTTTGATGAGATGAGAGGTTTGTGTGAAAATGACCCTGATTTTTTTGAGCCATGGAGAAAGTGCAGATTACCTATTCAAGATCAAAAAGATACTAAATGGGATGAATATTTCATTCAGGAAGGTATGTTGTTTAAAGGTATTCAATTGTGTATACCAAGAGGAATAATGAGAAATAATCTGATAAAAGAGAAACATAGTAGTGGTTTGGCTGGAAATTTTGGCATTGATAAAACATGGAATTTGCTTAAGGAGAAGTACTATTGGCCGTAGTTGTATAAAGATGTTCAAAATTTTTTGAAAAGTTGTGGAATTTGTCAAGTTTCAAAAGGAGTAAGTCAGAATAATGGATTGTATACACCGATTGTTGTTCCTGAGAAACCTTGAGTTGATATCAGTATGGACTTTGTTCTTGGCTTACCGAAGATAGTAAGAGGTAATGATTCTGTATTTGTTGTTGTGGATAGATTTTCTAAGATGGCACATTTTATACCTTGTAGAAAGACATTAGATGCAATACATATAGAAGATCTTTTCTTTAAGGAAATTGTCAGATTTCATTGATTACCGAGGAGTATTATCTCTGACTGAGACAGTAAATTTGTTGGTTATTTTTGGAAAACACTTTGGAAGAAATTTGGCACTGAATTGAAATATAGTTCTATATTTCACCCACAAACTGATGGATAGACTAAGGTTGTGAATAGAAGTTTGGGAAATATTTTGAGACGTTTAGTTGGAGACACACCGAGTAATTGGGATTCTATGTTGGCACAAGCAGAGTTTGCATATAACAATTAAATGAATAGGAGTACTGGAAAGACACCATTTGAGATTGTGAATGGCACACAACTGAGAGGAATATCTAATTTGAGAGACATTGCTAATGAGAATAAGAGAAGTGTTGAAGGAGTGAAATTTTTTGAGTATATGAAGACATTGCATGAAGATGTGAAGAAGCTGGAAGATAGTAATCAGAAATACAAAGATAGAGCTGATAGATCAAGAAGACATAAAAATTTTGATGTTGGTGATGAAGTGATGGTTCATTTGAAGAAAGGTCAGTTTCCTATTGGAACATATGGGAAGCTAAAGATGAAGAAGTTTGGACCTTGCAAGATTCTGAGGAAATTTGATAGTGGAAATGCATATGAGATTAAGTTACCTGAAGACATGGACATATCACTGATTTTCAACATTGCTGATTTTTATGAGTATCTTGAACCTGATGAAGAAGTGACAGTACTAACAGAATATCCTAAGAAGAAGAATGATGAAGTTGAACATATTTTGAAGGAAAGAGTTGGAAAAAGTACAAGAGGAAAATAGTACATGGAATATCTGGTTAAGTGGAAGAATAGTCTGATGGAAGACAGTTCTTGGATTTCATAGTCTAAGTTGGATGCAGCTCAGACCAGACCTACCAAATGATTCTGAGAATCATTTCAAAATAACCCTAGGTGTCTGATGCAGGAGCATCTCGGGTCCTTGGCAATCCTGTGTCACCAAAAAGAATTGTGAGTTTTGTTTATGTTGCTCAGTTTCTTCTCTGACTGATTCGGTCAGTAGTTGGTCAGTTTCCTTTGGTTACCAAGTATCATCAGTTATCTCCTAGGCAGTCAGTTATTTCACTGGCGCTTAGCGTTGTCTATTTGCTGCTCGGTTATCTTGCTTACCGATGGGTTTAGTTTTGTTTCCTGTTGTGGCTGACTTGTGCATTTATATTGGATCATGGAATTAATGCTAGAATCCATCATTGGAAAGCATGTGGTCCTAGATTTGACTATTACTTTCGTTAATTGTGGATCTGAAGGTCGACTCAGCTTGGTAGCTTCTTGTATAAATGTAGATGTTTGGTGGTAGTTTAGGGAGTTAGTTTTGATAGAAGATAGAAGGCATTAGATTAGAGATTTGTAGCAGATCCTCACATGTTTGAGGACTTCTCTAATTCATTGTAATATCAGGCAGTAACCGGGAAGGCCTTACAGCCTGGGCAAGTATGATTCAAATTGATGATAATATTTGATAGATCTAGCATTCTCTCTCTCACTCTTATTATTTGTTGATTCCACATGTGTGTTGCAGGCTTGGATCATTAGGGTGCGCCATCCCCTAGCCCCTCTTGACCCTTGCCTTGCATCACTTCTCAACTTCTTCTATCTGTTTCTTAGGATAATCATTCGGTACTACCATTTCTTCATCCAGCTCATGATACTCATACAAATCAGCAATGTTGAAAATAGGTGATATATCTATGTCATCAGGTAACTCAATCTCATAAGCATTTCCACTATCAAATCTCTTCAAAATATTGCAAGGGCCAAATTTATTCATTTTTAGCTTCCCATATGTTCCAACAAGAAATCTACCTTTCTTCAAATGAACCATTACTTCATCACCAATTGCAAAATTTTTATGTCTTCTTGATCTATCAGCTCTGTCTTTGTATTTATGATTACTTTCCTCCAAGTTATGTTTCACATCTTCATGCAATGTCTTCATGTACTTAGAAAACTTTACTCTTTCAACACTTCTCTTTCCTTCATCAGCAATATCCCTTAAATCTGATATACCTCTCAGCTGTATGCCATTTACAATCTCAAAAGGTGAATTTTCAGTACTCTTATTCACTGAATTATTATATGCAAACTCTTCTTGTGCCAACACTAACTCTTAATTACTTGGTGTGTCTCCAACTAAACAACACAAAAGATTTCCCAAACTTCTATTCACAACTTGTGTGTGTCCATAGGTCTAAGGGTGAAATGTAGAACTATGTTTTAAATTGGTGCCAAACTTTCTCTGAAGGGTCTTCCAAAAGTATCCAACAAATTTACTGTCTCGATCAAAGAAAATACTCCTCGGTAATCCATGAAATCTAACAATTTCCCTAAAGAAAAGATCTTCTATATGTACTACATCTGATGTCTTTCTAGAAGTTATAAAATGTGCCATTTTAGAAAATCTATCCACAACGACAAATATAGAATCATTACTTGTCACTGTCTTCAGTAAGCCAAGAAAAAATCCATACTGATGTCAATCCAAGGTTTCTCAAGAAAAAAAATTGGTGTATACAATCCAGTATTCTGACTTACTCCTTTTGTGATTTGACAAATTCCACAACTTTTCACAAACATCTGAACATCTTTATACAAATGTGGCCAAAATTAGCAAATTCAATGTCTTATCAACACCAAAATGTCCAGCCAAACCACTACTATGTTTCTCCTTTATCAAGTTAGTTCTCATTGATCCTCTCAGTATACATAATTGAATACCTTTAAATAACATACCTTTTTGAATGAAATATTCTTTCCATTTTGTACTTGGTTGATCTTGAATAGGTGCTCTGCACTTTCTCCATGGCTCAGAAAAATTAGGATCAAATTCATAAGAATCTCTCATGTCATTAGAACCAAGAACTTCAACATCTCGGTCATCAAAGATCTTCTTCAACTCAATGCATCTGTAACTTAGTTAGTGACTCCACTCTTATGCTTTATCACAAATGTATAACTCTGCAAATACTCAACCCATTTCATATGTCTCTAATTCAACTTATTCTGACTACCCAAATACTGTAATACTTTATGATCAGTATACAATACAAATTCACTCGATATCAAATAATGTCTCCATTTCTTCAGTGCTTGAACAATAGCATAGAATTCTTGATCATACACATAATATTTTCTTCTTGCATCATTCAACTTTTCACTAAAGAAAGCAATAGGTTTACCTTCTTGACTCAACATAGCTCCTATTGCACTTCCACTTGCATCACATTCCACTTGAAATACCTTATTGAAATTAGATAATGCTAACATAGACAATTCAACAACCTTTTGCTTCAGAGTCTCAAAACTTTTATCACCTCCATGTGTCCACTTGAATTCTCTTTTATCTCCTCTCATAGACTCAATCATAGCATTACAAATTGAACTGAAATTCCTAATGAACTTTCTGTACAAACTTTCCAAACCATGAAATGATCTTACTATTGGAGCTCAAAAAATTTGAGTATTTTTTTGAGTCCATATCTCTAAAATTTTCTCTAAATGTCAGAATTGTGCTTTGAAAGTATTTGAGAGAGGCCGAGTTTGAAGGCATTGAAAATGGAGCCTATTGATTTTCATGAGAAGTCACTTGGATAGGGTGTTCATCACCTATCATTTGACATTTGTAATAGGTTTTAGGTCCTGGGCTTCAGTTCTGATATGTTTTTGAAGTGGTCATTTAAAGGTGTTCCCAAAATCTACATATGGTGTGTTTCTTGATTTTCACTGAGTGGCCCACTTCGGGTGATTGTATCTTTTGCCTAGTGATTGTTCATTGCATGAAAATCATTGCATCATGTTTTAGGCATGAGAGAGAGAGTCATCATGCTAATTTTTAGCTCCCCATGTGCCCGTTTAGTCACTTTGCCAGAGCAATTTCATTTGCAGATTATTAAGTTTCTCTAAGTGTACCTTGTGCAGTTTTGAAGTAGCCTACTTTGACGTCATGCAAGTTGCATCCAGTCAGTGATCAGAGAATTGAAGGTTGATTTATGTTGTAGACATAAAATTTTATCTCTCTAATGAATTTTGGATCATGACCAATCCATTGGACCACTTTTCTCAGTCATTTCCAAATCAGAATTCTGCATTATTACTACATTTGGGTTCAAAAGGTGTCTAAGTGCTAACTTTGCAAATTAATATCGGTTGATCACTTCATCATCAAAGCTAGCTACTTGAAGTTTTTTATTCCCTATGTGAAAGTAAATCTATGTCTAAGGTTTCCAATCTTGAGGTGTACATTTGGTGGGTTTGTGAAGGCAAATGCAAAAGCATTTTTCTACAGATTGATAGTGCTAAGCAAAATTATTTTTGCAAAGTTGTTATTTTGAGAAGAGTTATACTTGTCTGCTGATGAAATCCAAATTATTTTTGAGTTATTGTGTTTGGGTTACCTCAATCCAATGTGGAAACATAGGCAAACAAATGCAAAGTGGGAGAATGTGGAAGATGCCAGATCTCTGTGCTGAATAATGAAAGATGAGTGAAGTTTTTTTTAAAAAAAACCCTCAAGTAAATGATGACTTCATGAGAGATTCTTTTTAGATTTATGCAAGATGTGGAATTGTAGACAAATTCAAAGCATGTGGAGAACAAGAAGATAAAAAAAAGGTTGAATGCAAGAGCTAGTTGAATGCAAAATGTGTGAATGCACAACCAGTCACATTTTTAGTCATATCTCAAACAATACAAACTGGATCGGGCTGAATTTTAGATATGTTTGAGATGACCATGTGTGCATTCTACAAATTTTTTTTTTAAAAAACCTAGTTTGAAAATCAAAAGTTATGGTCCTCTGAGTACTGGCAGAAATAAAAAAAATCACCAATGCCTTTAAAATATTAGTCCCACATTGCTCAAGAAATGACCATTTCAAGTATTTAAAAGATATACCACTCACATAATGAAATTAAGAAAGAGAAGGAGGCTCTCAAGAGTATGCACAATTAGTGCATTAGGATGCATGCCAAAAATTAGAAAGCACTAAATTTTGCAGAAATGTGTAAGTCACTAACATTCAAAGATTCAGAGAATGCTTAGTCTCCCAATCTCCAAATGCTAGTGGTCGAGGAGATAACATTCAGAGATTTAGATAATGCTTAGTCTCCCAATCTCCAAATGCTAGTGGTCAAGGAGATAACATTTAGAGATTCAGAGAATGCTTAGTCTCCCAATCTCCAAATGCTGGCGGTTAAGTCACTAACATTCAGAGATTCAGAGAATGCTTAGTCTCCCAATCTCCAAATGCTAGTGGTCAAGGAGATAACATTCAAAGATTCAGAGAATGCTTCAGTCTCCCAATCTCCAAATGCTAGTGGTCAAGGAGATAAAATTTGTAGATTAAGAGAATGCTTAGTCTCTCAATCTCCAAATGCTAGTGGTCAAAGAAAGGGTTAAATTGGAGAATCCAATCAGCTGATGCCATGTGGCATATGTGGGGCCCACCTAGATTTAAAAGTTGCACAAAGATTTAAAAGGCCTGCATAGTCCAAACTATAGGAGAATTTTGAAATTTTCAAGAGATTGCAGTTGCTCACATAAAATAATGCTTGGAGCCTTTATTTTTATCCAAACATAAACATGTTATATGTTTTTGGAAATGAGAGAAGACAAGGAATCTGATGGAAATGATTATATTTCATTTTAGAGAAGTGGGAAAGAGAAGTACGAGCTTGAAATTTTGGGATTAGAATCAAGTTTGTTTGGGAAATGATTGCAGGAATATGGACCAGTTAAAGAGAATCAGTTGCAGATTAGGTGTAGAGGAATATTGAAGATATTTTGATGCTAAGTGGACAGTTGTCAGTTCTATGTAATTGACCTCCTTTTTCTATATCTCTAGTTTTTCTCTCTATTGTAAAGGATGTTGAAAATTTTACTATAAGGAGAGGCTTGGACTCCATTGTTGATCTTCTTCAGAATGTTTGTCAGATTTTGGAATGTATTGATGTTGACAAGTTGACTATATTGAGGTATATGACTAGATATAGTGTTGTCATTATGGAAAAACAGTCATATAGCAGTTTGGAGTCAATGCACTTGATGTAAAGATCAAAATTTGGTTAAGTGTTGAAGACTGGACAGTATACAGAGTTCTGGTAGGTCAGAGCATCAGTGCACATGTGTATGGATGAATTATGGTATGTGTCCCAGAAGTTAAGTTGGTTAGACTATATTCTTGCTTAGTCTATAAGCGCATAAGCAAATGTGCAAGGATGTGAAAGTTACAGTCAGTTGAAGATGCACAACCAGTTTGTGCCAGTAGAGAACAAAGCATGGAGCTGACAGCTAGCATTTTGGTTTGTGATTGTAATGTAATATTGTAAAGGTCATGCGCCCATTATATTTAGGTTGCTGACATGTTCATATGTATAATTGTAAGCATGCTTAAGCCAATTCATTTGGAAGCATTGTTTTTAATTAGTTATAGCACCGACCTAAGTGTATATTTTGTATGAGAGCATAAATATAAGGTGCACCCATTGTATTCGGTATGGAAGTAGAAATAGAGTTGTGATAAGAAGAGAAGAAGTGTGCAAAGAAACTAGAAGATGTATTAGAGCTTTACAAGAGGTCAAAGCATCAGTGCAACAAAGGAACTGATCTGACAAGCAGTGTCACAATAATAGTTCATCTTGTAGATATAGCGTGTATCTGAGATCAGAAGGTTGTAGCCTTCACCTCTTGAGCAGTGAGCTCTTGGATAGTGCATCCTCTCCCCTAACAAGGTCTGACCCTTAACAAGGTCTACTGTACTTAAAGCATTGTAAAGCTACTCCTAATAAGGTAAAGGATCTTCTAGCAAGGATCGCAAAACACTAGTGCAAAATATTTATGGGTATCAATTCCCACCGGGGTTTTACCTATTTGGGTTTCCCCATAATCATATTGGTGTCATGTGTTGATTTCATGTTTCATGTTTATGTGAATGTTTATTTCAGTACTTAAGCATTTAAGTTCAGCATAAAGATTAAAGTGAAAAGTTAAAATATAGTGAACATTGATTCACCCCCCCCTCTCAGTGTTCCCAGTCCTAACAATTGGTATCAGAGCTTTGGTCCTCAGCATAGAAGTTTAACCACTTGAGGAGATCATGGACAAAGCTGAAATGAAACATCTGAAAAGAAATCTTGAAGCTACTCTTGAAGATCTGGACAATTCAGAAAGAGAATCTGAAGAACTAAAGGACAAACTCAATGATGCTCAATTAGCCATCAAAATCATAAGGAAAGATTTGAAAGAATGCTCTACCAGTGATCTAGGGACAATGGTTAAGAATCTCAATGAAGAAGACAAATCCTTAAAAGAAAAACTTGATGAGGTTGATGATAAGCTGACTAATAATTAGGTAGTCCTTGATGAATAGATCAAAGAAAACCTTTAGTTGAATGAAGAACTAAGGAAAGCAAACATGAAAATCTTGGAGCTAAGGAATAGAAAAGAAAGCTTGGAGTCTGAATTGAAAGAAGCAAAGAATCATATTGACAAATTACACACCAGTTTTGATTTGATAGAATCTCAGTTGTATGCAAGAAGAGCCAAAGGAGACACCAGTTGTATTGGATACAATGAAGCACAAAATCAGATTGACAATATGTGAGCAAGAAAGGATTCACAAAAGGACTCTACTAATGCTAAAAAGATTGAAGATCAAACCATAGATAATGGTGGACCACCTAAGAATGAGCGCAAGCAAGTAGAACACACTTGTTTTGCTTGTAACAAGTATGGACACATTGCGAGGAACTATACAGAGGTAAAACCTTTTAATGGTTACTATTATTCATGCAACAAGTTTGGTCATAGAGCTATGAATTTCAAGACTAGTAAGAAAAATAGAATTTAGCAAGATCAGAGAAATCAGAATCAGACAAATGTAAGAAGTGCTCAGAATGTTACATGCTAAATATGTAACTATAATGGTCACACAACAAAACAATGCAGAATGGTGACTCATGTCAATGCGCCGAGGAATATAAGACCTCCAATCATTTTTCACTCTTGTAACAAGGCTGGACATATCTCAAGGTTTTGTAGATCAAGGACGCGAGGTCAGGAAAGCCCTAAAAAGGCTGGAGAACCAGTTTTGGATCCCATAGGAGAAGTTAATTTTGTCAAAGCCTCAGATGATGCAAGCATGATTTGGTTAGAGAAAAAGAAAGAAAAGACTGATGAGAATGTATTGGATGCATCCCTAGTGGACGCACCCTCTACATCTACATAAATGGCCCTCAGGGTCATAGGGGGAGCTAATTTAGCTCTAGACCCCTGCGTGGCTGGTATACTCATCCTCAGAGTATGCACCTTTAGAATTAAGCTTTTGGAGTATCAAGGTACTTGTGTGCAAAAGCACACATGCTAATTATGAATAGAACTCAAGTTGCAAATTTTGAAGTGACAACCTGGTTTACACGACTTGCATTAATGGTGGATTTTTCACTTTAAAGCACACAGAAGTCATTTGATTTCTCATTGCATTCAAATTCAGAGTGATAGGAGAGAAGAAAGATCCTTTTAATTTGTTGTGAAGTCTTGGAGATTGATCTATCAGTGCTTGCAGTGCATTTGGTCGGTTGTAGAAACCCTAGCTCGTTGCACCGATTCGTAAGTCATCAATTTATCTCAGAGATCATTTGGAAAGCATTTATCAAGTAAGTCATGGCCACTCCCATTGTTTATGATTTCGCTAAGAAGAAAAGATATGTTTTCAAAAGGAACCCTTTCAAATCAACCATAGATGATTTAGAGGGAGCTTTCTCCTACACACCTATGGGCGTCATGCATGTGGAAGACATTAGGGCTTACATTTACTGTAAGAAGGAACTAGTTGGATTGGATAGGCTTAGGGCCCACATGGATACCATGTTGAAACTAGAAAAGACATTCATGAATGAATATGTAAAATGGAATGATCATCCTATTATTGATTATGATATGGCATATGAATTCTATGAGACAGAATGGATAAAGATCTTATTGAGAAGAATTAATGATGATTTGTTTTGGATTGGTGATGTACCAGTTAGAATCACCAGTGACTTGATTCATGAGATGACAAGCCTTTCTAGGATAGGCATCATCCTTCCTATGGGCAAGGATGTCAGAAAAATGGTTGAACAAACATGTAAGTCAAGGAGCGATAGGCGCGGTATGACCATCGAGCCTATTGAGAAAGAAGACATCAAATTGATGTCAATGATACTAGGGTACAAGTTTCATCACACTAGCAGAGTAAATAGTGTGTCTAGGGGCACTATTCTAGCAGCCATCAGACTTGTGAAGGAAGATGGGGAATTCAACTTGTGTGAGATCTTACACACATAGTTTATTGATAACATCAAGGCCATCAAATAGGACAATACAAAGATATTCAGGTTTGGGTCCCTAATCATCTATATGTACCTTCACATAGTTGTAAAAGTTTCAGATATGTATTTGGACAAGTCTATTCCAACCATGCCACAAATATCTCTCAAAGCATCCATTGAAATTACATTGAGAGACTATGTAACATTGGAATTGAAGACCTTTAGGGTTAAGATGAAAATGAGATACAAAGTTCCAGAGAACATTGTGGAAAAGTATAAGGATACAATATGCTTTATGGTTGAAACTGATACTACTTGTATGGAAGTTGTTGAGCCTAGAACTAAGTGGAGTCATCCACTTGGTTATGAAGTAGTGGAACAAGTCCTAGAAGCTTATGCACAGGTACTTCTATCAGCCCCCAAAGACCACAATGAACCTAGGTGGGGAACTTATAAGGAAAAGTCAAGGGAAGTTGATGCTAAACTAAATAGTGTAGCAACTAAGAGGAAAGCCTCTAAAATCACATCAAAAATCTTGAGAATACATGGTGTGTCTCAAGAAAACCTTGAAAAGGCAAGGGAAGAGAAGATTGCTTTGGAATTGAAGAGCACAGTAGCAAAAAAGGAACAAGAAGATCCTAAGATGAAGAAAATAAAAATTGAAAAAGATGACACTTAGAAGGATATGACTTATGACACTCCTTTTGCACCCAAAGAAACCAATGATCCTACTGCTCCTCTAAAGTATGAACCTATAATAAAGAGAAAGAAAGAAGTCATCACTAGTCATCCATCCTCGCGAGCATTAAGGAGCAAGAAAACCAGTCAAGCACCAGCTAAGGCTAAGGTAGGATTCAGACCAAGTCTTAAAACTTTGAGTGTAAGAATTGTTGATGAGGGTAGAATTGATCAGGTGGGAAAGTTTTATGAAACATACAATGAAATTGACAAATTAGAAATACATGGTATGATTATCAAACACATGATAAATTTCAAGAAGATAGTTCTTGAATTAAAAACATAAATTCCAGATAAGGTATGGGAAATAATGGATACCTTAAAAAGACAAGCCTCTGAAGAAGATCTCAAAATAAGGGAACAAATTCTTGATTCCACTCTTCCAGTATGCTCTATTGAAGAAAGGTCATTATTACTAAATCTAGTGAAGCCACACTTAAGAACAAAGATGAGGATACTTCACCTCATGAACAAAGACTATGAGCTGGTTTCTCAAGAAATAGAAAAGGCTTTTGAGAAGGTACTCTTAGAGTAGCACATGAAACCTAAGTCTGAGCCCATCTCTCAAACTCCTAGTAAGCAAGACAAGGTAGAAGAGACCATCAATGTACAATCTATAGGTCCTCAAGATTTAGCACCTATAGTGGTAGATAAATCTATGCCCATGTCGGAGTCACTTAAGGACAACACCTTTATCATTGATAATATGGAGATAGCCATGGTGGCCACTGACATAGAATTAGACAAGTTTGAGGAAGCTTTTGTGAGCACACAAGAAGTTGAGGTATTATGTAGTATCACTCCTTCCACTCATCAAGAAGAGGTATTCATTGAAAACATATCAGATGAGAAGGAAGAAGAGAAAATGGAAGAGGAAGAAAAGAAAGAAGAAGAAGTAGAAAAAGAACAAGACAAAAATGAAACTTCTGTGGATCTACCCAAGGTAAAGCTAGAAGTGATGGATAACACTCCCATCACTCCCTCAGCATTTTTGTCAAGTTTGACACCTGACACATCCATTTTGGACTCATGGAAAGAGGAAGACCTGATTAAGTTCAGCGTCTTGGCTATGGAGAAAGCAAAGGAGAAACAAGTCATGAGAAATCCTCTCCTTGTGGAATATGTGAACATATTGAACAGTCTGTTGCCAGAAGACAAGAAAGTGTCCAAGGTACACTTGGTTGATGATGTAAGTACAATCGTATCTTAGTTCAAAAACAATTTTTCAAGCCTTAAAGAATCTGCATCCAAGGTTGTAGAAGAGAATTATCTAAAGAAGAGATTGAATGAGTTGATGAGAAACTTTTCTCTAGATCTGAATTATCTCAAGATAGGACAAGCATCCTTGAAAGAATTTGTTGATCAAGGAAGGAAATTCATTACAGATTTCATGGATTAGGATAAGCTTACTGATGCCCATTTCAAGGAAATAAAAGAAGCAGAAGCTATGATTGAGAAGGTGAAGAGTTCAGTGACAGACACATCCACTGATGTAAACATGTGCAACAATATCTACCAAGGTCAGATAGACAAAATTGAGAAGGCAGAGAAAGAGATGGCAAAAATAAAGTCTAGACAGACTCAATTGAGGAATGCTCTTGCACCCTCACTAGACATTCTCAATCAGAACATAAAGGAGATAGATGCCACAATGATTACTTATGATCAAGGTCCTAGCACAAAATTGAAGAAGATGGAGAAGCTTCAATATTCTTTATGTGCCCATCTCCAAATAGTTAACTCCTTGATAAATTTTTGGAAGAAGGAGATACAGAACCTCAAAATAGCATATCCTGATGTTTTCCTCAAGTAAGTATGTGTAGATACAATTTTTTGCTACACCTTTGTCATTAATGTTAAAGGGGGAGTTGTGTACAAAATATGGATTATAATATGTGTAGGGAGATATAAGATTATGTATAAAAATGTATAGAAGACAAAAAAAAATTTGTGTTAAGGGACAGTTAGCAACTTGGCCATATTCCTTTATTGCCATCAATGAAAAAGGGGGAGATTGTTGGAAAGTTGACTATACTAAGGTATATGACTAGATATAGTGTTGTAATTATGGCAACAAAGTCATATAGCAGTTTGGAGTCAGCGCACTTGATGTAAAGATCAAAATTCAATTAAGTGTTGAAGATTGGATAGTATACAGAGTTCTGACAGCTCAGAACATCAGTTCACATGTGTATAGATGAATTATGATATGCACCCTAGAAGTTAAGTTGGTTAGACTATATTCTTTCTTATTCTATAAGCGCATAAGCAGATGTGCAAGGATGTGAAAGTTACAGTCAGTTGAAGTTGCATAGCCAGTGTGTGCAAGTAGAGAATAGAGCATGGAGCTGACAGTTAGCATTTTGGTTTGCGATTGTAATGTAATATTTTAAAGGCCATGCACCCATTGTATTTAGGTTGCCAACATGTTCATATGTATAATTGTAAGCATGCTTAGGCCAATTCATTTGGAAGTGTTGTTTGTAATTAGTTATAGGGCCGACCTAAGTGTATATTTTGTATGAGCGCATAAATATAAGGTGTGCCCATTGTATTTGGTATGGAAGTAGAAATAGAGTTGTGATAAGCAGAGCAGAAGTGTGCAAAGAAACTAGAAGATGTATTAGAGTTTTGCAAGAGGTCAAAGCATCAGCACATCAAAGGAACTGATCTGACAAATAGTGTCAGAGTAACAGTTCATCCTATAGATATAGTGTGTATCTAAGATCAAAATGTTGTAGCCTTCACCTCTTAAGCAGTGAGCTCTTGGACAGTGCATCCTCTCCCCTAATAGGGATGATTGTAAAAGAATCCTAATAGGGTCCAACCCTAAACAAGGTCTACTATACTTAAAGCATTGTAAAGCTACTCCTAACAGGGTAAAGGATCTTCTAGCAAGGATCACAAAACACTAGTGTAGAATATTTGTGGGTACCAATTCCCACTAGGGTTTTACCTATTTGGGTTTCCCCGTAATCATATTGGTGTCATGTATTGATTTCATGTTTCATGTTTATGTGAATGTTCATTTCAGTACTTAAGCATTTAAGTTCAGCATAAAGATTAAAGTGAAAAGTTAAAATACAGTGAACACTGATTCACCCCTCCCCCCCTCTCAGTGTTCCCATTTCTAACAATTGATGCACTAAATTTCTACCTAAATACATTGGAATTCCCTTGCATATTTGTGTTTTCTTTTTATTTGAATTTTGTAGCTTTTGTGTGTTGAATCTACAAGGCAGTTTTAATGCACCATTTATAAGATATTTGTGAATTTATCTTTAGTTCCTTTCAAGGAAAGGGTAAAATCTTTAGGTTAATTTATGAGAGCTCAAGATTTCTACAAGAATTTGATGATTAAATGTGTTTAAGAGAGGGTGATTTGTATGGAACTTTACCTAGGTTCTGTTTCTATTTCATTTAGAATATTTATGTAGATGTATGTTTCTCTGTCTGACTCTCTACCCTAGGATAAGGCACTGGTATATCCTCAATTTGCAGGATTTCATCATCAACTAAAACTTAAAAGATTATTTACTTTTCATGTGTGTTTGAAAGAGAAAATAAGAATATGTTTGTATCAAGGATATAAACTAGTGTTATGATCCTTTGAAGAAGTAGATCTAAGATAGGTACACCCACCTGTAGCCAAGAGCTCAAAGTGTAGAAGGACTTGGTCCTTATTAATTAGTCTTTTTCTTGTATGAGTCAAGAGTCAAGGAATCATAGAATTCTATCTAAGCACTCAGGACTATGTTTTAGGATTCAGCAAGAAAATACACTAACACTTACCTCACTAGCATTCGTAGGTGTAGGACAATTCAAAATAGCTTCAACCTTTTCAAGATCCATTTTCAAACCATCAGCTAAAATCATAAATCCCAAATACACAATCTCCTCTTTCATGAATGAACACTTTTTCAGATTTATCAGCAACTTTTCTTCTTTCAACCTCTTTAATACTTGTTTAACATGAAACAAATGCTCTTCTCTAGTCTTAATCAATATCAAAATATCATCTAGGTATACAATCACAAATTTACCAAAGAATTTCTTCAAAACCTCATTCATCAACCTCATAAAAGTACTCGGTGCATTAGTCAAACCAAAAGGCATAACCAAACACTCATACAAATGTTCTTTTGTCTTAAAAATAGTCTTCCATTCATCACCTTCTCTAATTTTGATCTGATGATACCCACTTTTCAAATCAATTTTGTTAAAATATTTTTCTCTATTTAAACTATCCATTATATCATCCATTCTCAGTATAGGAAACCTATATTTCACTATTATCTTGTTGATTTCTCTAGAATCAGTACACATTCACCATTATCCATTCTTCTTAGGTTCCAATACAAAAGGTGCTGGACAAGGACTCAAACTTTCTCAGGTCAAACCTTTCTACAATAATTCTTGAATTTGTTGGTTCAATTCCTAATTCTCGGTAGGTGTCAACCAATGCGGTGCCTTATTCAGTAAACTAGCTCCAGGGATTAGATCCATTCAATGATCAATGCTTCTCTTTAGTGGCAAACCATCAGGTACATTATCAGAAATGATCTCACTGTACTCAGTGAGTAACTTATCAATCTCCTCAGGGATACTATCCTCTATTTTCTTACTTGGTTTGTTAGGAATCACAACAAAACATACATCATTCTTCTTCAAATCCTTAACAAACTTTCTTTCTTCCATTAGAAAAACTTTCATAGATGTAAAAACATTACTAATAGGTTCTTCAATCAAAGGGAACAAGATTTGTCTTCTTCCATCATCCCAAATAGTATATTTATGCAATCTCCCATCATATATAGCATGTTTATCATATTGCCAAGGTCTACCCAACAAAATATGACAACAATCCATAGGCATGATATCACATAACACCTTACCATAATACTTCCCAATTTTCAAATTCACATAACATTGTTCACTTACCAAGAGTGTATGCTCATCCTTGATCCATTGATAGGGCTTTTGATGTTCCAACCTTTTCAACTATAATTTTGTAACCATTTCCTCAGATGCCAAGTTTTCTGAGCTACCACTATCAATGATTACCTTCCAAACTTCATTAGAAACTCTACATCTAGTCTTGAACAAACTTTTCCTTACCGGATCTTCTTATTACTTTCACTCAAAGTTCTCTCCTTACCATCAAGTTCTTTTCCTTCTTAGGTTCATTCGGTGACTCTTCTTGCACCAAATAATTTCTACTACTACTGACCTTCTTACTTGCATGTGTACACTCAAATGATCTATGTCCTTCTCCATAATTGTAACAAGTTCCTTAGAAACGACCTTTGTTATAACCACCTCGGTAGTTATTGCCTCTGCCTCTAGATGAACTTTCACCTTTCCACTCAGTCTTGCCTTTATCTAGATTTGTCTTCTCAGGTTAAGATCTACTATTTTCACCATAAGATCTCCCTCTTCCTCTAGGGAATCTACCACCTCTACCTCTTTGTCTTTTCTCTTGTTCAATTTCTCCTCACCTTTCAATGTGAATTGACAAGCCTCTTCAATGTTCTCCAATTTGACCAAACTGATTTCTTCCTGGATGGAAACTCTCAAACCATTCAAGTACCTAGCAATTCTTTCCACATCATCTTCATCATGTCCAGATCTGATATCTAATCTATAGAATTCCTTAGTATAATCCTTTACCGAGCTATCTTTCTTCCTCACACTTTGCATTTGCCTAACTTGGTTAATTTGATAATCACAAGGTAAAAAATTTCCTTTCAACTTATTTACCATCTTATTCCATAGCTTAATTTTATCTTTGCCTTTCCTCTTTCTATCCAACTGTAGATGTTCCCACCAAAAGGATGCATGACTTTTCAACTTTGTGCTTGCAATTTTCACCTTCTTTTCCTCAGGTACATTTTCATATTCAAAATACTTTTCCATCTCGATGATCCAATCCATCAATTCATCAGAATCCAATTTTCCACTATACTCAGGAGGATTAAAGTGTGGTGTAGACTTCAGATTTGTCAAAGCCTTCAACAATCTTTCCTCACCTTGATCCATCACAGGTGCAGGTTCTACATCACCTTGTTCTTCCTCAATTTCATCATCGCTAACATCTTCAAGATGTCTTCATCTTCTCTGGGTTGTTTCAATAGCTTCTAATCTAGCATAAAGTTGTCTCAACATGTCTACCAATCCTAAATTTGTATCTCGCCTCCCACAAACCATCATGAAACTCTCTGTAATTGTAGGTCAAATCACAATCTAATACCCCACAAAAAATCAACTAGGGTTTGACAAGAAGGAACCCTAAAACTTAGATTTGAAAACCTAGATCTAGATCTCACCTCGCTTTGGTACCACCTGATGCAAGGGAGGATAGGGAGAGGAGCCAAGGGCACACACTAACCAGGTCCACCTTGAAGAGATCACACATGAAAGAAACAAACACACAAGTGGGAGAGAGAGAATGCAGAACACTTCATATATTTATTGTAATTGATTCATACATGTTAGGCTGTAAGGCCTTCCCATTTTAGGCTAGATATTACAATCAAGTACAGAAGTCCTCTAACATGCGAGGATCTGAAACAATCTTCTATCTCCTAGCTTCTATCTTTGATATCCTAAAATGATTCCCAAAACTACAAATAAAGATTACATTATATACAAGAGGCTACTGAACAAGTCAACCTTTAGATCTACCATTAGTAGAAGGAATGACCAGATCTAGGTCCACACGCTTCCTAATGATAGATACCAACATTAAATCTATGACCATAATTAATTTCAAGAGTCAGCCTTAACAAGAAATCAAAAGAAACAACTCAATAAGCAAGGATAACTAAGCCCCAGACAAGCATCACTAAGTGCCAAGGAAATTCACTGAGTGCTAGAGAGATAACTGACTGACCTTGGTAAACAAAGCAAACTGAGAAACACTGAACCACCTCAGTCAAAGAAGGAACTGAGAAAAACAAGAACAACACAAACATGTTTTTGGTGATACAGGATTGCCAAGGACCCGAGATGCTCCTGCATACAAATTTCCCTTAGTGTGCATCATAGTTTGTAGGACATAGACTTGTAGCTTCTGAGCTTACTATAAGGGATGTTGACAAATTTCACAGGGTATTGGTAGCAATGGACCATTGTTAGGTAGAGGATCAAGGTACTGTGGTAGAGACTTCTGGTGCCACTAGAGGTATTTCTCTTTCTATTTTATTTGATTTAGGAGCTACATATTTGTTTATATCTCCTTTTGTACTAGAGAAATGTGGGCTAGTGGCATTAAAGAAAGACATTGGTTGGTAAGTAGAATTAACCTCTAGGGAAAGGATATCAACAAAATCTCTGGTGCATAAATGTGAGTTGTATCTAGGTAAATTCACCACCATGGTTGACCTATGTGTGATTCCTTTGGGATCATACAATGTTTTCCTTGGAATGGATTGGTTAGGTTCTCATGGAGCTAGCATTGATTGCAGACAAAAGATAATCAGGTGCAAAGATGATATTGGAAAGGATTGTGAGATAGTGTAAATTCAACATCCTATATCTCTTCGTATGATTTCCACTATGCAACTCAAGTGAAACATGTGAAAGGGATGTCAAGTATTTTCTCTAACTATGAATGAGTTGGATGAAGTAGAAATAGAGGGAAAAAAATATTGATCATCCCATAGTTCAAGAATTCATCGATGTCTTTCCTAGTGAGATTTTGGGTATGCCACCTAAGTGTGACATAGATTTTTTCATTGATCTTTTTCCAGGAGCACAACCTATATCTAGAGGGCCTTACCAAATGACCATACATGAGTTGAGAAAGCTTAAGCTACACTTAGAGGATATTTTGGTGAAGGGTAGTATTTTTTTGAGTATTTCACCATGTGGAGCACATGTACTCTTCATTAAGCATTATGCTTGTGCGTTGACTATAGATAGTTGAACAAGGTAACGATCAAGAATAGGTACCTTTTTCCAAGGATAGATGATATATTTGGTCAGATAAAGGGATCTAAGGTATTCTCTAATATTGATCTCAAGTCACGATACCATCAGTTATGCATTTAGGATGTAGACATTCACAAAATAACATTTCACACACGCTATGGACATTATGAGTTAACAATAATTCCTTTTGGTTTGACAAATGCTCCATCTATTTTAATGTGCCTAATGTACACACTCAAATGGTGCACTTCTCTAAGTCATTATATCCAAGGGAATCCATGAATAGGAAACATTAGAAAGTGACCTAGAGCTCTCTATGCATGGAGTTGCAAGATTATTTGATTGCTCTCAGCTAGAGCTATTAAGCTAATGACCTTGCTAGTCAACCACACAATGAGAGATTCAAATGAAGACAAGGGCAAGAATGCCAATATCTCCAAGAATCAAAATGAAATGCAATGCAAAGCTATACTATGAATGAAAATGCAAGCTATGCAAGCTAAGCTATGAAAGGAAATATGCAAGTATTACAAAGCCTCCTAATTAAGCTAGATGAAGTAATCTAAAGCATAAATGAAACTAGGCTAAATATGAAGCTATGAATGCCATGACAATGCAAGAAATGAAACTAATATAGCCTGTAGATGCAAAAGCCAAGAATGCTCCAAATCTTCAAAAGCTCCAAAGTGACCTAGAAAACTTGCAGCATAACATTAGTATTCAAAAATGCATATGAAAATGAGGAAGAGAGCTCTCCTTTTATAGGAAATGAGAAGGAATGGACCATGGAGATTAAGAGGCAAAAGATTTAATCAAGGGTGGAGCTTGAAAGAGGAGCAATCCATGTGCACAAATACCCTCCAATGAGAAAATAAGAGTTGACTTTTGTGTCCATATGAGACAAAAAGTGCTTTTCTTCTTTTTATAAAATAAGAATAGTACTTTATTTGTGCAACTTAGGATAAGAGGAAAACGTGGGTGCTTTTTATTTAATAAAAGGGGAGGAAATATTTCTTTTAAATAAATAAAGACTTAGGATAAAATGGTTAGCCCAAGGCCAATAATAAAAAATGATAAAATAGGATTTGATCAAGGAAATTGATATAATTGATAAAATGTTGATTTTTGAAAATATTGATTTAGGGATTTGATAAATTGCTGAATGGGGGCCCAAAGTCTAGGGGACCATTTTAGGGTGCATACACCTAATGAATGGAGTATTTTGTTCTTAACTTGATTGTTTTGCTCTCGTATTCTTAGATGATATATTGATATATTCAAAAACAATGGAAGAGCATGAGGAACATCTACGAATGGTTCTGCAGTATCTTCATGACAATCAATTGTATGCCAATGCAACAAAGTGTGATTTCTTTCAATCTAAAGTTTAGTATTTGGTACATGTAATCTCAGGTGAGGACATTTCAAGGGATTCCTCCAAGCTTTAGGCTATAGTAGATTGGCCAACCCCCCACTAATGTATCTGAAGTCTGTAGTTTCATGGGATTGGCATGATACTATCACATGTTTGTCAAGGACTTCTCTAGGGTTGCATATTAGATTACTTCTCTCCAAAGGAAAGGGAAGAAGTATGTTTGGACAAAGAAGTTTGAAGAGGATTTCGAGAAAGTTGTTTGTAGTAAAACTAGCTTTTCTAGGAGGGAGTTGAACTTGAGACCTCCTAGAAGTTAGGCTAGTTGGTTTCCAATTATGTTGTGTTTTCCTTGAAAGCTTTTTGTTCATTTTTCTTGGTATAGTTTTCTTGGAGGCTATTTTAATTAAATTTATTAAAATATTGTTAAAGTGTTTACGGTAATAATTAGTTTTATTTTTCAACCAACTATGGAAGTTGGAGAAGTTTCTTCCCATAAATAAATTCCTCCAACCATATAGTTGGAGGATAAATATTTGTATTTTGAGTGATTTGGGGATTAGAGTTTTTAGGAGGATTTGGAGGTTTTTTGCATTGATTTTTCTGGAAAGTATATTTGAAGTTTTTCTATGAGATTGAGAGTTCTCTAGTTTGGTGAGGGAAAGAGTGTGTGGATTTTTTGAATATTGGTTTCCAGAGGAAGATATCCAGGAGGCTACCAACTCAAGGCTTGGAGATTTGTAGAGACTACTTCAGCCGTTGGAAGAGGATTCTTTGTAGCACCCCGGGTAGGGTCTAAATTGGGATGAATCTCCCTTCTTTGTGTGTGTATTTTTTTGTATATTAATGATATATTATTGGATTATTATATGATAGTTTACTATGATTTGAAAAGGGAAACTTATATAAGTTATGTTTTCTGTGTATTTCAATTGTGCTTCCGGGAAGTAATTTTGTAAATGTTTGTATAGTTATTATTGTGAAATCTTTACTAGAAGGTTAGGAATGATTCTAGTTATGTAGGATGATGTATTAATTTTTTATTTAATGGATTAGGAAATTTTAGGAAAAAATAGGAAGGGTTAGGAAGGTTTAGGGAAGAGTTGCAGTCATATTTTTTCCCTTTTTTCTTCTGCAGGCTTCTCTATGATTTCTACTTTTTACTTGATTATATTTGTCTAAGGATTAGATGGGGTTGAGGATGTATTTTGGATGTGGTACTAAGGTCCATGCATTAGTTTGACCTTAGGGAACCTTTCTTAGGCACTCTTCATGCCTAAAAATGTTAGTTTTTGGCCTTTTCAGGAAGTTTTGAATTTAGTTTCATGAAAGCATCATGTAGTGTCATATGGAATTGTACTCATACCCATAAAAAACTTGGTCAAATTTCATATGGGAATGCATACATTGTCATATAGGTTCCTATACAAATTCATTTGGAGTTTTTGAAGGTTTCAAGGGCTTAAAATTTATAGTTTTGGGGCTTAGAACCTCTATAATTTGTTCCCTATGTTTGGGATGCATTTAGTATCACTTATGAATGTCTATACCTAGTTTTTTTGGATTTATAAGATGTTACTTAAGTTATTTTAGTACTTGGATTAAGCTTGAATCCATATTATGAGGCTAGGACTCGTTTGGGTGGCTTGGGTGGACCAGAGGGTTCCCTAGACCTGCTAGATGGATCTTTTGAAGTAATTGATGTTTTCATGGATTATGTGTGTGGGTAGGGGACTAGGTACCATAGGTGAGTGGCTCACCATAGGTTTTGAAACCCTAAAGTGGTTTCCAAATGATCCTATCGGTGGGTTAGTAAAAAGTGATAACCTAATAATGAATTAATTGGGAAAGGGGAGAAATAAAAGATAATGAAAGAAAACATAATAAAGTCCACATAGTCATGTTGGAGTGCCATGACCATGGGTAACTACTAGGATGGATCCCTCTTTGGAAAGGGGGGACCAGGGTTACATGGTTTCCAAGAAGGATCCCAAAATACATGATATGTGATGACACTCACCTGGAGGGTATGCTAGAAACCTAACCCTTGTGAATAGCTAAGTGATATTTTGTTAAGTTTAGTATTTGCTTTCAAGTTATGTTTTGAAAAGGTTTAGAATGATTAGAGCCTTGTGAGTATCTTGGTTCTATCTCCTAGCACAGGGGGGTGAAACTTCACTAGTTTCACATGGTTGGGTGGCAAATATCTTTTGAGGTCCTGTTTGTGGTTCATGACTTGGATGCATTCTGTTTCATGAAATGATAAAGATATTTCTATTTTGTATCATTTGTTATTAAAAATAAAGATGTAAAGAAATGTTTTTGAATCCTTCGGGCCATTCATGTACTTGATATTGTAATGGGATTCATTATTAGAAATTGTATTGAAAAGAAAAAAAATGTAATCGGGAGGAATAGTTCTAGGGGTTTATTTTAAGGGATATTATCTGAAAGATCAATGTTGAAATGTAAAGTGTAATGTTGAATTATCTTCTCCATCTCTCCTATGTTGAAATAAAAAGAAATGTTTCTATGTAAAGGTTTAAATTTGAATTGTAAAGGAAGTTATTCAATGTGTAGGTTAAAAGGAATGCAAATGAGTAGCAAGTAAAAAGATGCAATTAGGAATGAAATATTTCTCTCTCTCTCTCTCTCTCTTAATCTAAAATGTAAAATTAAGAGAAATTAAATTAAATTTAAATAGTGATGTTTATATGTTGGTAAATGAATTTGAATAGGGAACCTTAATGAATATACTTGTGATTGGAATAATGAAATGAAATAATGTTAGAAAAAAAAAATTTAGTTGTAATTTTAGGTCAAAACACCTAATTCCTTATGGGTTCCGTAGTGGGGACATTACCTGATTCCTTATGGGTTACACTATGAGGTTAGGGTCTATTTACATTTGAAACTCAAAACTCTTCAACACATTGAATACTCCTTTTAGACCTGCACCTAAATTAGATGTTACACCACTCTTCCAGGATGCCTCTCACTACATGCAAAAGAGCTAAGGATAGAGTTCAAGAGTCTTCCTTGTGATCTTGCCTAGAGAGTTCCCATGGGGAATATGAGGTAGAACCAAATCGAGACAATTATAGAAATCAGAGTTAGAGTAATGACTCAAAAGGATCCCAACTTAGACAACTGATGCAACAACTTCTTCATAGAATCGACAACCTTAAAAATAGAGTCAATTTTGAAGAAGGAAACCAAGCTCAACACCAAGCTAGGGAAAGTGATAGAAGCCCTAGGATAAGCCAAGCTATGCAAGAATATGAGGAAAGGGATACCACTCACATGAGGGACTTTCTCAGAGTCAAGGTACCCCTTTTCTATGGAAACAAAGGGGGATCTACAATAGAAACCTGGTTGTTCGACCTTGAGAGGTGTTTCCACCCTTTTAGTATCAATGTCAAGGATAGATGTGCTATTATGAATTTAAGGAAGTTTTCATCTACTTGGCGGCATATGGAAGAAGAAAAACTTCAAGTCATCATCAACACTATCTCTTGGGAACTATTCCTAGAGCGCTTTAAGGATTGATTCATGTCTGATCAGTGGAGACAAGGAATGGAAGAAGAATTTCACCATCTCAAGCAAGCCAACATGTCGGTGGAAGAATATGAAAGAAAATTCTATGAACTTAATCCTTTCTCAGGATTTAGAGATGATAGACCCATTCTTGTCCAACATTTCATCAGAGGTTTGAATGACTGAATATCAGGAGATGTGGTAGTTTTAGAACCCAAGAACCTTTGGGCTGCTATCACTAAGGCATACCTAGAAGAAAGAAAAGTTAAAGGAAAAAGTGGCTATTATAGTGGCCAAACATTCAATGTTGGATCAGTTTCTAAGGGAAATTTTGATCAAGGAAATTCCAACTCTAAGAACCAGCAATCATCTTTCAAGGGTGGACAAAACTTTCCTAAGAATAAATTTTAGAATAACAACTAATGTAATGAAAATTTTAAACAACCTCAGAATCATAATAGTTTTCAAGCTCAATAAATATTTCCTCCCCCACAATCCCAAAATTCTCAAAATTTTAATAGAGGAGGTTATGAAAAATCCAGTGCTCCTCCTACAAGGAATTTTGGATGAAACACTGGATGTTATTCTTGTAGACAACAAGGACATATTGCAGTTCATTTCCTTTATCACATGAACCCCACCAAACAGAATCAAGTAGTTTCAGAACCAACAGTGGGAGATGTCGATTGATCTCAGATGGTGTTTTCCATAGTGGAACATAAGCAAGTTGATCACTAGAACACTGTCATAGAAACTTTAGGTTTATTAAAGGGTAAAACTATTTATATTCTCTTTGACTCAAGAGAAACCAAATCCTTCATATATCCTTCTTTGATAAAAAAGTGTGGGCTAGCAGTAGTAGGGAAAGGAGTTAAGTGGTAGGTAGAGCTATCCTTAGGGGATAAAATGACCATAGATTTGTGTGTTCAAAGATGCAACTTGGGATTAGGAACTTTCTGTACCAATGTTGATCTTTGAGTTATCTCTCTTGGATCATATGGAGTCATCCTAGGAATGGATTGGTTAGCATCTCATGAAGTCAAGATTGATTGTAGAAAGAAGCTCATTCATTTCTTAGATGATTTGGGAAATCCCAACACTATTATGGGAATCTAATGACCTATATCACTCTGGATGATATCAGCTATGCAACTTAAGAAATGCATGAGAAAGGGATGTTGACTTCTTGTAGTCTCAATCAATGACTTGGATGACAAGGAGGATAGAGAAATTATAATTGAGCACCCTTTACTTCAAGAATTTGTGGATGTCTATCCAACTAAGATTCCTTGAATTCCTCCCAAAAGAGACATTGATTTCCACATAGAGTTGGTGCTAGGAGCTGAGGCTATCTCTAAAGCTCCTTATCACATGACCACTCAAGAGTTGAGTGAGTTACAAGTTCAACTAGAAGAACTCTTGGAAAAAGGTTTCATCAGACCAAGTGTGTCACCTTGGGGAGCTCTGGTTATCTTTGTTAAGAAGAAGGATGGTTTACTTAGGTTGTGCATTGACTATCACCATCTCAAAAAAGTAACCATTAAGAATTGGTACCCTTTTCTAAGGATTGATGGTCTGTTTGATCAGATGAAAGGAGCCAAGGTGTTTTCCAAGATTGATTTGAAGTCGGTATATCACCAGTTAAGGATTCATGAGGCCGACATCCAGCGAACAAATTTTCATACTCAGTATGGGCACTATGAATTTACCATAGTTCCTTTTGGTCTCACAAATGCACCAGGAATTTCTTAGACAAATTTGTCATAATTTTTCTAGATGATATTTTGGTGTATTCTAAGTCTATGGAAGAACATGAGAAACATCTTTGACAAGTGTTACAATGCCTTCACAAGAATTAGTTGTTTGCAAATTTAGAGAAGTGTGAATTCTTTCAAATTGAAGTTAAGTATCTTGGTCATGTTATCTCAGGAGAAGGTATAGCAGTTGATCCCACCAAGATACTAGCTATAGTTGAATGGCCAAAACCTACCAATGCTTAGAGGTTTTTAGTTTCATGGGTTTAGCCGGATACTATAGACACTTCATCCAAGGATCCTCTAGAATAGATCATCCCATCACTTCCTTGCTAAGGAAAGGGAAAAAGTTCCTTTGGACTGAGAAATGTTTAGAAGCTTTTTAGATCCTAAAGGATAAATTCACCAGTGCCCCAATTTTGGTGGTACTTGATTGCGCTGAAATTTTTTTAGTTTGCATGGATGCCTCCTTGGAGGGCATAGGGGCATTATTGATGCAAGAAGGAAGAGTTATTGCTTATGAGTCTAGAAAGCATAAGGACCATGAGCTTAACTATCCCATGCATGGTTTGGAGTTAGTAGTTGTGGTTCATGCATTGAATCATTGGAGACATTTTTTATTAGGGCATCAGTTTGAGTTACACACCGATCATCGAAGCCTTGAATACATATTTACTCAACCAAATCTCAATGCTAGGCAACACCAATAGATGGATTTCCTTTATGAATATGAATTTGAGGTTAGATATATCAAAGCTAAGGAGAATGTGGTAGTGGATTCCTTGAGTAGAAGGAGGCATGAGTTATCCATGCTCTCCCTTTTTACTGATTTGAGAAGTCAGATCTTGTACTCAATTCCTTCTGATACTTTGTATCAAGAATTTAAGGCTGAAATTGAGCTAGGAAGGGCTTTAGAACAAAGATTCTTAGGGTATTCCTTAGAGTCAGATGGATTGTTGAGGCAACAAGGCAGAATCTATGTACCACTTTCAGAAAATCTTTGTAAAGTTATCATGGTGGAAGCACATCGTGCTCCCTATTCATCTCATCCAAGTGTTAAGAAGATGTATTTAGATTTGTGATAGCTATACTTTTGGTTGAGTATGAAGAGGGATATAGCATATTTTGTGGCTAGGTTTCTCAAGGCCGAGCATCATCACCTAGTAGGCCTCCTTCAACCACATTTGATTCCCAAATGGAAATGGGATATGATATCTATGGATTTTATTGTGGGACTCCCAATCACATATCGGAGACATGATGCTATCATGGTCACATTGGATAAGTTAACCAACGTAGCACATTTCTCTCCTATGTAGTCATCCTATACTGCCATCTCAATAGCCATATTTTTCATGAAGGATATAGTCAAATTGCATGGTGTTTCTAGAAAGGTTATCTCTAATAGGGATCTAGTGTTCACTTCAGAATTTTGAACCTCTTTACAACATGCCTTAGGGACTTAGATGAATTTCAGTTTGGCATATCATCCAGAGACTGATGGTCAGATAGAGAAAGTTAATCAGGTGCTTGAGGACATGCTTAGGATGCATGTGATGGATAGACATACCCATTGGGAAGATTTTATGTACCTAGTGGAGTTTTCATACAATAATGGCTATCATAGTTCTTTAGGGATGTCACCATTTTAGACTCTTTATGGTCATCCTTTTCATACCCCACTGAGTTGGGATCACTTAGAGGATAGAGTATTGTTTGGCCCCAAGATGTGACAGGATATGGAGCAGTAGGTTCATAGGATCAGAGCGCATCTTGTGACAACTCGAGATAGGCAGAAGAAGTATGTTGATGCTCACAGGATTGATAGACAGTTCTCTATTGGAGATAAGGTGTTTTTTGAGATTCCACCCATGTAAGAAACCTATCTATTATGGAAAAGGTTCTAAGTTGGCACCAAGATTTGTAGGTCCATTTGAGATCCTTAAGAGGATAGGACCAATTGATTACCAATTCACCCAACTACCCAACCTTGCACATGTGCATGATGTGTTTCACGTATCCATTCTTGGAGAGTATATTCTTAATTTAACTCATGTTTTGGATTGGAACACTTTATAGGTAGAGGATAGGTAGCTATCTTTAGAGCTAGTGTGTATACTCCAGCAATGGACTTTGACCCTCAGGGGTCGTAGCATAGAGAAGGTAAGGGTCCAATGGGACCCCAGTGTTGAGACCTCTGCCACTTGGGAGGATGCTATCAAAATCAGATCTTCATATCTATACTTGTTTGTAGGCTTCTAGGAGTAAGCCTAATCCTAGGGGGGGAGGATGTAATGCCCACCCTAGTATCTACATATTTTGGATTGACAGGATTAGTACTTTGATACTTTGGATTATATGTTTGGACTATGTTATTTCATGATGATGAACGTTTGATTTCATATTTATTAGTTAGTAGAGTTTATTATGATACATTAAATAATTTGAAATAAAATGGTGAATGGTTAGAGAAGTATTAATTGTGAAATGTTTATACTTGATTTATATATTTATATTGTTAATGGATTTAACCCTACTAATCCCATTATGTTTTGATGTTTACATTGGTTGATGTGAGTGTAGGATTAGGAGAGGTCATCATAGTTACTCCTACAAGAGATCCACACGATGTCGGACTCTCCCTCCTTGATTGCTACTATATGTTTATATATATATTTATATGTATATGTATATGCATGTCAGTTGGTGATGCAGGATGCAGGTACCAAGCATCGTCTCCACCTGGCTACATAGGTCTGAGCATGCTTTCAAAATCCTTGAACTATTGTTGTGTGGAGATTTTACCAAGCTACTCTCAGGGTTACCCATGGACTTAGAATTTTGTTTAGGAGGTTACCCTAGTTGGGGGTTTGAATGCAGTTTTGTGACTTAGGTTTTGATGTTACTTTGGAATTAATGTTGAGTTAGATTTATCCTTGTAAGTATATATATATATGTGTGTGTGTGTGTGTGTGTGTGCTTAAATTATTGTATGTCATATAGGTATGTGTATATATGGGTGCACATACATATATCCATGCATATATAATTACTATTATGTATGTGCTTTTTATTTCTTTTGTAAATGGCTTCTTTAATGTTTAACTAAAATGTATTAAATAAAAGTAATAATAATGAGGTAATAAAGAAAGCTCTTTGTATTAAAAATAGCTTTCTATGAGGGAGTTGAACTCGACACCTCCTAGAAGTTAGGCTAGTTGGTTTCCAATTATGCTATGTATTTTCCTTGAAAGTTTTTTGTTCATTTTTCTTATTATAGTTTTCTTGGAGGCTATTTTAATTAAATTTATTGAAAACTTTGTTAAAGTGTGTATGAGAATAATTGGTTTGATTTTCCAACCAAATATTGAAGTTGGAGAAGTTTATTCCTGTAAAGAAACTCCTCCAACCATACAGTTGGAGGATAAATATTTGTATTTTGAGTGATTTGGGGATTAGATTTTTTAGGAGGATTTGGAGGTTCTGCATTGATTTTTATGAAAAGTATATTTGAAGTTTTTTTGTAAGATTGAGAGTTCTCTAGTTTGGTGAGGGAAAGGGTCTATGGATTGTTTGAAGATTAGTTTCCAGAGGAAGATGTCTAGGAGACTACCAACTCAAGGCTTGGAGATTTACAGAGAGTAGTCTAGCTGTTGGAAGAGGATTCTCCATAGGACCCCAGGTAGGGCCTAAACTAGGATGAATATCCATTCTTCCTATGTGTATTTTTGTGTATATGAATGATATATTATTGGATTAGTATATAATTTTTTACTATGATTTGAAAATGGAAACTAAGTTATGTTTCCTATGTATTTCAATTGTGCTTCCAAGAAGTAATTTTATGAATGTTTGTATAGTTATTATTGTGAAATATTTACTAGAAGGTTAGGAATTATTTTGGTTATGTAGGATGGTGTATTCATTTTTTATTTAATGGATTATGAAAGATTAGGATGAAATAGGAAGGGTTAGGAAGGTTTAGGGAAGAGTTGCAATCATATTTTTTCCCTTTTTGCTTCTGTAGGCTTCTCTATGATTTGTATTTTTTACTTGATTATATTTTTCTAAGGATTAGGTGTGTTGAGGATGTGGTACTAAGTTCCATGCATGAGGTTGACCTTGAGGAACCTTTCCCAAGCACTCTCCATGCCTAAAAATGTCAATTTTTGGCCTTTTCAGGAAGTTTTGAATTTAGTTTCATGAAAGCATCTTGTAGTGTCATACGACATTGTACTCATAACCATATGAAACTTGGTCAAATTCCATATGATAATTAATACATTTTCATATGGGTTCCTATACAAATTCATTTGGAGTTTTTGAAGGTTTCAAGGGCTTAAAATTTATAATTTTTGGGCTTAGAACCTCTATAAGTTGTTCCTTGTGTTTGGGCTGCATTTAGTATCACTTAGGAATGTCTATACATGGTTTTTTTGGCATTATAAGATGTTACTTAAGTGATTTAAGTACTTTTCTTATGCTTGAATCCATATTATGAGGCTAGGACTCGTTTGGGTGGCTTGAGTGCACTAGAGGGCTCCCTAGACCTGCAAGATGGATCTTTTAAAGTACTTGATGTTTTCATGGCTTGTGTGTGTGGGTAGGGGACTAGGTACCCTAGGTGAGTCACTCACCATAGGTTTTGGAACCCTAAAGTGGTTTCCAAATGATCCTATGGGTGGGTTAGTAAAAAGTGATAACCTAATAATGAATTTGGGAAAGGGGGGAAACAAAAGATAATGAAAGAAAACATAATAAAGTCCACATAGTCCTATTGGAATACTGAGACAATGGGTAACTACCAGGATGGATCCCTATTCAAAAAGGGGGGACCAGGGTTACATGGTTTCTGGGAGGGATCCCAAAATATAGGATATGTGATGACACTCACCTAGAGGGTATGCTAGAAACCTAACCCTTGTGAATAGCTAAGTGATATTTTGTTATGTTTAGTATTTTATTTCAAGTTATATTTTGTAAAGCCTTAGAATTCTTAGGTCCTTGTGAGTATCTTTTTTCTATCTCCTAGCGTAGGGGGTGGAACTTCACTAGTTTTACACGGTTAGGTGGAAAATTTCTTTCGAGGTCTTGTTTGTGGTTCATGACTTGGATGTGTTTTGTTTCATGCAATGATAAAAATATTTCTATTGTGTATCATGTATTATTGAAAATGAATATGTAAAGAAATGTTTGTAAAGCCTTTGGACCATTCATGTACTTTATATTGTAATGGGATTCATTATCAAAAACTGTATTGAAAAGAAAAGCAATGTAATCGGGAGGGATAGTTCTGGGGGTTTATTTTAAGGGATATTATCTGAAAGATCAAAGTTGAAATGTAAAGTGTAATATTGAATTATCTTCTCTATTTCTCCTATGTTGAAATGAAAATAAATGTTTCTATGTAAAGGTTTAAATGTGAATTGTAAAGGAAGTTATTCAATGTGTAGGGTAAAAGGAATGGAAATGAGTAGGAAGTAAAAATATTTAATTAGGAATGAAATCTCTCTCTCTCTCTCTCTCTCTCTCTCTCTCTCAATATGAAATGTAAAAGTAAGAGAAATGAAATTCAATTTGAATAGTAATGTTTATATGTTGGTAAATGAATTTGAATAGGCAACCTTAAGTAATATACTTGTGATTGGAATAATGAAATGAAATAATGTTAGAAAAAAAATTTGTTAGTTGTAATTTTAGGTCAAAAGACCTGATTTTTTATGGGTTCCTTGGCGGGGACATTACATGAACAAGGACTCTATGTATGACATGCCTCTTAAAAAATAACCCTTGGCCAAAGTGGCATGTTTCTTAGAAAGTGCCTACCATTCATAATACTTGGCTACACCTCTTATTTAGTAAGGTCATACTAGATAGGATTTAACCCAGTGTGTGAAAAACTAGAGTAGTGTAGGGCCTTAATCCTAGATATTATATGTAGTAGATCCATTATATTTTACACCCTCAATTAGGGCACAACTATTCTCTAGTTGGAGGATTTATGAGGAAATATTTGTTATGTTGGATGAGGGTAAAGCACCTCGATGATGCTCCTCCTCTCTAGTAGATAGTCAGATGTATTTAGAAATAAATCGACATATTTAAAAGATAAATTAGATTTCTTATATTTCCTCGAACACTTGTTTCATACTTGTTTATCTTATTTCTATCACTAGTGATAGATATATAAGTATCTTTTAGGATTAAAATATTAAGAGTTACTTGCTACAAATATGAAATGTTACAAACTTAAATTTGATCAGCTCTTTCACTTTTGTCTCATATACAAAAAAAGTTATTACTATTTGCATAGTTTATGCTTTTCAAAAATTCATGTTAAGTTATTTTCTTGCATAGTAAGTCACTTGTTACATATAGTATTAGAGCAACTGGGTTCAAGACTAGACTCTAGATATCACTACCCTTTCACGTAGAAATAGAGAACCAAATCTATATTTATGTTTCAAAGAATGTGGAATTGACAAACTCCTTGAGTAAAGGTCTATAACCTAAGAGTCATTTGATTATGGATGACTAATATCATGCAATACTAATCTTAATGTTTGTTGACATTTGATGACATGAAACATTAATAGAAGGTACCCATTGATATTTGGAGGAGAGGTGTGAGTATCCTTCAATCCTCAAATAGTTGAACACATCTTATAAAACTAGAATAAATTCATACTTAAACTCTTGATTGCCAAAGTCTCATAGGGAAAAATTAAAATGAAAGGTTAGAAAGACCATTGAAACAGTTATAGGATAGCATCTCTAATTCTTTTGGGATATGTAGTTCCATCATGGATGTTGATAGTGAATTTTAGGAAGATATTTTTTATTTGTTCTAGTTAATTAGTTGCATAGAACAAAAATTCGTAGATATGTAAGTAGAATGAGCATGAAAACCCTATAGCCAATAGGATCAAGAAATATAATTAAACTCAAAACTTGGAACAATGGAATAGGGGTCAGAATAAGAATAAGAAAAAATACATGATCATAACATTATTAATTATACCATCCTAAAAAGTTAGCACCCATAATTGGATGCTTAGTTAGGCCCCATTTTGCTAATTTTGAGATTTCGTGTCTATTATGCTCGATCCAACTACCTATCTCCACTTAATATCATATATTCCCTATCTCTGTGGCTCCTCATTTCAAATTTTGTTTTTTTCCTGCAAACATAATCCCCTGGGTGTTGTATTCCTCTAGGTTTAGCCTAAAATTTGAATTATGACCCCATTGCAATGTTTAAGTGGGAAATTAGATATTGTGGTTGGTCTGGGTTAATTTTGATTCAAAAATTTTGTGAGAGGTATATAAATGGACCATCTCTCCTCATTTTGATATCCATTATCAGCCACAAGCAAGTATTCAAGATCTAGAAGGCAACTAAGCAATGAAGTAAAATCAAGACTTGAAGGTAAGTATCCAAGATCTAGCATTTCTCCAAGCATCAAAAGAATTTTTAAGGAAATATTATCCATTGTAGCAAGCTTCTCTTCCATGATGGCCAAGTGGAGGAGTCCTCTATCAAGAAAGAAGATTATCTGTCCATCCACATGCATTCTTCATTCATAGAAAATGTTTATCAAGCATAACAACATTGGATATCTAGGAGTGACACTCATAGATCCATGTAACTGTGAGGACATCCTTGATTCCTTTTCATGTTCCAAGGTCAAAAAATAAAATTCAAGAAACGTGAAAGCATATTCATGAATATGTATATTCTCAATATTCATACATGAAGGTATTTACATGGTAGATCTAATATTTATCTTTACATTTTGTTTTCTTTATGCAATTTCATTTCATTCAAGGTTGATTCCTAAATAGGGGTTTGACCAAGACAAACCCCTTTCCACAAAATTTTCCTCATTTTTGTGTGTGCAATAATAGGTGACATAACTGTTGGAACTAATCCTAAAATTACAAGACCTGTCAAATTGACTATCAAAGTTTCTGGCAAAATCACAGGAAACATAGTGGAACTCTATAAAATTTTCATAGAAGTAGAACACTAAATTCAATCTATACCTTGAAAAATCACTTAAAATTAAAAATATAGGTTAGTAAAATCTTCCAATATTGTTTCAAGTCATTATAGGTGTCTATCCATTCTTTCTTTGATTTGTATTTCTTGAATCTTGTCAATTTTACCTATTTAGCTTCCTATTTTGCACCATTATATAATTTCTCCTCAAATCCATTTCATATTAATCATAATCATGATGGCTCATTACACTCAGTTAGTTCTTAAGTCCCACTTGAGCCTATTGGGTCATCTTCCTTCCATTTGTGTAGTAAGGAAAGGTGGACAATGTTAGAATAACTAAGAGGGGGGTGAATCAGTTATCCAGTGTCCCAATTCAAAATGTATAATCCAAAACAATTCTACTACTTCTGCAAGTCGGTAAACATAAAATACTTCCACTATCTGTGTATTTACCAATTGTCAGTCTAAACTTTGTAATAATTACCGATTAAATCTAACATGTAATATGCAAAGTATGATCACAAACAAATATCACAATCAACACATAACACAAGAGATTTAACGTGGAAACCCAGTAACAGGAAAAACCACCTGGGACCGGCAACCCAAAATTGTTCACTCTTCTGAAGTGAGGTCGGTGAAGACCCAACCCTGTTAAAGGTTTACAAACACACTATTAGGTGTGACCTTGTTAGAGGATTTTAGACTAGAAGTTATCGTCCAACCAACAGTCACTCTGGGGTTGATAGGATAACAATGTACACTCTATGAATGAAACATCAAAAGACTTTCATAGTCCACTTGGTTAAGAGATTTGACAGTGTACAATGGTTAAATATGTAACAGTAGATGATCTGCCTAAATACAACTTCAGTTTGCAGTTTACAGATCAATGTTTAGCTCATTCAAATATTTCTGACCAATATAACACTTTAGATTCAATACTACATCAACTTACTGTCCATGAGTAATAACTCTCTATAGCTCGGTAACTATTCTGCAGCTCAGTTATTATTAACCAGTATGATCAGAAAAACTTCTCCACATGATTATTTTGCAGTATCTTCTTCTTTCAGCATCCGTTTCATAATGAAACCAATATCTCTTATATAGACGAGTAAATTATTTTTCTTTTCCTCCATCAGATTTTGCCACCTAATCATATTCATAGATTTTGCCACTTTAAGCTCCCTCGGCTGATGTGTCAGTAACACATTTCAATCTACTCCATTAGATCCTTTTTTATTTATGTTAGCCATCAATCTTCATAACAAACATTATCTGTTACCTCAATTTCATACACTTTACAACTCATCACTTTATTGGCTAAACTGATCATTTAATTCCTTTCTATTTTTCTTGGTTAACAAAGAAATGCGTTGGTGAAAACAAGCTCGATTAATACTGTGCTCAGTATACACTACACTTCGTCAGTGTATACTGAAATGCTTTATTTACTGACAACACTACTTTGTGTCTTTCAGCTCTATTCTTCATCATAGATGAATGCAACATAATAAAGTCAATTCAATCAAGTCATAGACTCATCAACAAGTTACTTAGCATATTCCTTATCCTCATCTATCATATACATCTTCCTCATGTAGATATTTTTGTTCTTCATCTCTTTCACCTTCCTTCAGATATGTCAGTATAGTAACTTACAAGATAAGTACTGTCAAGCTAGTTGACATCAATGACAACATAATACTGCTTTAATCATCTTGCATATCTAATCATCAACTCCTCAGTAATCTTGAATTACAGATTCTTCATTCTGGTTCTAAATCAGTTGTAGTTCATCAATCTCTCCCTTTGGCATTGATGGCAACTCAAGTAATATGAAATGTACCATACACGTACCAAACATGTTTTCTACAACTCTATGATCAAATGTTGTGTAGTGTAAGCTCTCCCTAGCTTAATATGTTTAATCACTATGTTACTAAAACAACATTATAAAATACAGCTTTGTCATTCTGTAGATACAACCTTTTCAGTTCTCAAGTTCCTTTCAGATCATCTCTCCCTTAGATAGTTCTCATCGGTGCAAATCTCCTTTTCTTTTCATATTATTTATCTCTCCCTTTGGCAACAATGCTAAAGAAACAAATAAATAATCAGCTCTCTGATATCCCAATCTATTTCAGTTCTTCAAACTTAATCACAACCTTGAACAAAATTCAAAGTGTGAACTATGCTGCATCAACATGGATGATCTTCTGATAAGATTAGGCTGATGCAACATCCAAATCACATTAGTGACCGATAGACAGGGGACGGACCCCAAGTCTAGTCCTCAAATATTCAAAAGTGTCCTTCAGTAGAGGCTTTGTAAAAATGTCTGCAACTTGTTCTTTAGATGTAACAAATTCCAACTTTACTTTCTTCTCTTGCACTTTTTTTCTTAAGTAGTGATACTTAATTGATATATGCTTTGTCTTTGAGTGCATCATAGGATTCTTTGAGATATTAATTGCACTTGTGTTGTCACAGTATATGATCACCGGGTCAGTGATTACCTCATTCATTCCTTCCAACACTTGCTTGATATATGCAATGTTTGAGAAATTAGTAGCAGTAGCAACATACTCTACTTCAACTGTAGACTGAGAAATACAAGCATGTGTTTTACTTGTCTAGGTTACAAGTCTTTCACCAAAGAAAAATGCTCCTCCAGTGGTACTTTTTCTGTCATCCACATTTCCAGCCCAATTAGCAATGGTGTAAACTTTCAGCTCAAACTTACCTTCCTTAGGATACCATAATCCATAATCCTCTATCTTTTTCAAATATCTTAAGATTCTTTTAGTAGCAATCATGTGTGATTCTCTAGGATTAGCAGAATATCTAGCAACAATTCCCACAGCATGTGCTATATCTGGTCTACTGTGAAGTACATACATTAGCTTACCAATCATGGATCGATAAAGTGTCTGGTTTACCACTGTAGTTTCATCTTCTTTTGTCAATTTACTTCCAGTAGCCATCGGTGTTCCCACAGGTTTATCATCTTCCATGCCAAATGTCTTCAATACTTCCTTTATGTACTTGAACTGTGTGATGAATATCCCATCACTCTGTTGTATCACTTGTAATTTGAGAAAGAACTTAATCTCTCCAAACATAGACATTTCAAACTCATTCCTCATGTCATCAGCAAAAGATTTACATACATGATCTTGACCTCCAAAAATAATATCATCAACAAAAATTTCAGCAATGATAATAGTGTCATCAGACAGTCCCTTACATTTTGTTCCCCTCTTTTCTTTATGCACATTTTTTGTAAACACAACATATGGCATTTCCATTATGATTAAATGGTGTTATAGCACCTTTATTTCCATTGGATCCTCACTTTTAATCTCATAGTTAGAGGTGCTACACATTAGATTTTATGTGCAATTATGTGTTCCAGTTCCATTTATGTTGCATAAATTTAATGAATGTTTGCATAACTCTTTCAAATTTCATACTTTCATTTATTAGATCTATATTTTCTTTATTTTCTTGTGCATGAGTGTTATAACATTTATTCCTATCTATAGTATTCCAATTAGAATAATTCACACACTTATGGGTTCTTTTGATCCTAATTCCTCTTTGTTTCCTAGGATTCTTGATGAGACACACATGCCTACTAATGACATACTTACTATCGTTGAGAATCCTTCTTCCCACTCTTCTCATGATGATGATGAGTTCTTAAGGGTTCCATCTACCAAAGTGAAAATTCTTTCCCATGATAGAAAAAAATGAGCAATGGTTAAGTCAAGATAATTCGAATACTAAGGCTCGCTCCAGAGTGGAAGGTTTAAGGAAGTTGATTTGTAGTGTTGAACATGATATCAACTTATTATGAACTATATCCCATATTAATGATAATAATGTTAAACCTATTAAGGATTGTGCTCAAGATCTTGGTTTAACTAAATTTACAATATTCCTTTCATTTCCCATAATGGTCTTGTTATGCCTTGCATACGCATCCCTATATTTTCCCCTAGGAAAAATGTTTGGTCCCCTCTTTTTGTTTTTCCTTATTTTCCTTTGTTTTTTTTATTCTGGAGTCTTTGACCCTGGAGTTCACCCTATTGTATCTTATTTTTGGCTGTTCTTTGGGTTCCCAATTTCCATAAAGCTTTATAACATTATGAAAATCATATGTCTAACACTCGAAATGCAGTGCCTTAATTACTAAAAGACATACTAGGAATTAAATGTACTTTTTTCTGCCAAGTTATAAAAGGACCTTTTGAAGGTCATTTTAATCATCGAGTGATTAAAAGAAATTTTTAAGAGTGCTTATGTGACTGAGTCTTCAAGCCTACAAGTTTGAGTGTTTGTGAGAGGATTTGGTTGTGAGTGAAGTGTTTTCAAAGAATCACTTGGTCGATTCATGCGACATTTTATTCTAGTAGGATATTCTTCACATTTTTGAGTTAAATTAGGGATTTTTTTTTTCATTTGTTTTTCCATCCTTTTCATCACTTAGGATTTGTATATAGGGCAATGAAATAAAAAAAATTTCATTTAAATTCCCCAGCCCTAAATTTAGTTGAGGGCCTATAAATTTTGTGTTCTAGGGTTCTTCTGTGTCCTAGTCATAGGTGTCGAGCATTCAACACCTTAATTTTGGTTGTTATACAACTAGGGACTTTTAGTTCTGTTGATTTTATGCCCTATTTCATACATAATTTTTAAAATTTTGCAAGTTACATTTTATTTGAAGTGTTAAATAAGGGCTTGATAGGGTTTCTAATCATGCCCTACACTGTTTTAGCCTAGCTGCAAGCCACATGTCAAGAGACCAAACCTTTAATTTATGGTTTGACACCATTTTTTCCCAAGTGTCCACTATCCGCCAACTATTCATTGGCCTTAATGGCCTAGAACTTTGGTTCTCGATCTACCAGTCATTTTCTATGACTGAGACTCAAATTTTCCCAGAGTTGGTCAAGTTAACATTCACTTCAATTGCAAATATTCACTGTAAAGCCCACAATTCAAAGTTAAGTATAACTCCCCAAAATTCCTTATGGTAGAAGTGTTAAATCTATTAGGAAATATCTGGATTTTGGGTCCTAGGATTCCCCTATACCATCTACCACCAAAAATAAGAAGGCCTTGTATTGGATTCACAATTTAGTACTCCCAAGTTTTATCCCCTACAAATTCCTTGATAAAACTCCTGAGTAACGGCTTCATGTCCCAAGACTCCATCTTACCTCATCCCTTCTTTTCCATGGAATCCCCCACATAGATCCCCAAACCCCGATCCCCAGAGTATGTTTAATTTTTAGTATATTCATTATATTATGCATGAATCGATTAAGTTACATGGTTTTGTAGGTACATACTAAATGAAATGACATCCTCATCATTAGCTCAAGAAGTTGAGCCAGGGACAACACTTTTAGGTCCATCAGGAAGGAAATATAAGCTACAAAATGATTTGAAAAAAAAAGACCCTCACCATGAGATACATACATGAAGTTCAAGCTAGGATTTATACATTGGATAGTAGAGTGAAAAATATGATAGATACAGATCTAGGATATTGTGATTTATAGATGATAAAAATTGCAGTAGAGATGACACTACCCTTAGAAGATCACACAAGCCATTGGCTTAAGATATCTTGGTTGCTACATACTACTTCCTTTCCACTATCACTCCAATTCTTGGAGCTCATTACTACTCTAGAGTACCATTATTTTGAGGCCACTAGGAAGTATGCCCAATAAGATGAGACTCATGTGGCCACTTTTGATACATATTCCATCCATACTATCCTTCACAACCCCCAAAAATCAAATCTTGTGACTATGGATAAGGCATTATCCATGATTGAATAAAGAAAGATAAAGGTATAAAATAATAAGTTTTTGAATAGAAAATAGTTCACAACATTGCATAATGATACAAAAAAGATGGTAGGTACCATCTAGTGAGCCAATTTCATCCTACCGATCTAGGGGATAATCACAATGTTAAGATGCATCTTCAGAGAGAAAAATGTGAAGGAGTATGCACCATAGATGTATTATTTCATGATCACTATCATCAATAACATGACTCATTTCAATTGGGTACAAATTATTTTAAATAATATGAATGAGTAGCTTCGGGAGGTCAAGGACACAAAGTAGTTTTATATGACTTCATACATGGTGTGGATAACAACTCTCCTCAAGAGCATTGATGGTGTGGAAAAGATTGGACACCGGGGAGATGGGCTAAATGTTGCACTCCCGTGTGACCACTACCCACAAATCTGGATGGAGAGGTTTTCCAACACATTTTGTCACATCAATGGAACATTTGTATATAATAGGATAATAAGACTCACATGCGATGTCAGGTGTCAGCTATCGAGGGTAGTGATGACCCTGATCGAGCCATGGGGGTGTTCATTTTTATAGTTAAGATAACACACCTACATTCATGTGTCCAAATTTGCAATAGGCCCTACCTCCTCTCGTGACACTACAATATCAAATATTTTTTCTTGAAATTTATAGACAAATTTTGGAGATGTAGGCTCTGATGACCCTAAAGTATAAATCAATAGTCAGATTTCCTTTCTCATATGGAGAATATAAATGCACCATCATCTCCATGAAATAAGTAGAGACTAGGTTGAAGATTCTCACTTTGCAAAAAATTGACTTTGTGTGCCTGCTTTATGATCCATGGGGGCAAATAAAGAAGACACTTCCTAGCACATACCAAGGCCATCCACCTCATTTCAAGGGATTTTGGGATGATTATTAGGATTATTTGATCCATGCATTGCTAAAACCTCTCGCTCATAATATAATAGATGGTAAATTTTATCTTGCAGACATTTCCTAAGGGTTTCAAGGATACCAAGGATGTCTTGGATCCCATTTTTGATAAAGAGAGGATAGGAGATAGGATCCTCCCAAGGATTAATCAAGATGAGCCAGAAGAGTTAGATATTGGGATAATCACCCAAGAGATCATCGATAGAAGTCACCCATTTTTCAATGTTTTATGTCCCATAGGCAGCATAGGGTGAAAGAAGAAGGCCAAAGCCAAACCCTCTCAGCAATACGAGAGGTGAGATAAGAGTAAGTGTAGTACCTCATTCTAGAAGTTGATTCCCCTTAAAGAAGTCCCAATAGAGGTAATTTGTGAAGAGTTGAGAAAGAAGATGGATTATTCACAAAAGCTTGATTTTATCACGAGACAAGGAGTCACTTTTGGACTCACCACATAACCCCTTTGGCCATGGGACCCTCCCAAGAAGTAATAAGATTAGTTGTTCTCAGCTTCAACAACCTGCTAATTAATGTAGATGTAGAGGTAGATGTTCCAGATAAGGAGGACATTCCATTAAAGTGTCCCTAAGGGAAAAAGAAGAATAATAGACAGGTAGTGGATGATACTACTATGGACCTCACACGAGAGGTCAATTTTGATGATGCACAAGATCCAAATACTGACCTTCTTATTGAGGAACCTATGTTCGAATAGGTCTTAGACTTTGAAGACCCAAATAATCTCACCCTAGAAAATCCTAAGAGCCTTAATGATGTTTTTCTACTAGAGGAATATCAGATCCTCTCCAAGTCAGTTGAAGAAGAAGAAAGAAAATGTAAAGTTGAGGAGGAGAGATTGAAGAAAGAACATGAGGTGAAGGTGGAGGAAGAGAAACTTTACAAAATTAAAGAAGAGAAAAATCACACATAAGAAGAGGCTAAGAAGAAGAATAAAGATGACGAGTGTTCTCTCCAAGAGGAAGCTTGCCTCAAGGTAGAATAAGAGGCCTATAGGAAGAAAGAGGTCAAAGAAGAGAAAAAACAAAAAGAGGAAGAACAAAATAAGGTGACAAAGCATGCAAAAAAAAAGTAGGTAAATGAAGAGGCTCACTATAAAGTAACTAAAGCCATGGAAAAGAGAAAGTGAGAAGAGAATTCCCAAAAGAAAGAAGAAGAAGAAAAGAAAAGGGAAGATGAATAAGCCAAAATACAAGGAGAAACTGGACTGTCATGAGACATTGTACCCCTATCACCCAACACTCCTCACAACCCATTGCCTATTCCTCAATTGAGTTCATGGCAATATCAACCGCAAAACCCATTTCCCACTCCATAGCTATATTTGAAGGGGAATCGTTAGTAGGATTCTTAACAAGAGAATGAACCATCATACTTGGAAGAAGAAGCAACAAATCCCATGAACCCTCCTTTTGACAAGTGAATAAAACCCATAGGAGAGGGGAAAACATAGTAGGGCAGTGAAGTGTTTGATGTTTAGAACATCATATATACTGAATTTAATGTCCCAACTAGTGTTATACTAAACACAACTTGCTAGACTATTTGATTTTCTTGGCATCAATTTGAAGATTTCCTAGCAAGCAATGCTTTTCTTGGTTATCCTTGGCACCAATTTTTTAGGATGAGTTGACTAGAATCACACAACTTGCTAGACTATTTGATGATCTCCTTGCATCAAACTCTCTTAGGATGAGTGGAAATAGCATAACACAACTTGCCAAACTATTTTAAGTCTTCCTAATATTTTCACACAGATCACACAAAATAACACAAATTGTTATCCCATAGAAATTATTATTTTCATGGATCACCTAGCATAACACAACTTTCCAACCCATACAATCCATCTTTTACTATCTCTCTCCTCCATGAGCTTATAGCATAACACCTTTCTATTTGGTTGGATCATGGTGTCTTATCTCATCCTTGATGCATGTTCTTCTCTTTCTAAGTGACCTTTTGTGTTTTTGCAATAACATTCTGAGAATGGTATTAGTGGTTTATACATTTTGATTATCAAGGTATCTTCAACTAGATGACATGGAGCCTTTTTTTATTACTAACCCCTTTTGTGTAACCTTTTTTTTGGTCTATGTAGTCTTTGTTTTATTTTTCTTTCTTCGTGTATGTCCTTGTACGTGTTTGTATGAGTTAAGATCCTAAGTTTGGGGGCTTGATACCTTGAGCTTAGTGAGGCCTTATCTTCTTGTAGTCTTTCTCCTAGTCATGTGTGTGTGTGCGCGCGTGCGTGTGTTCTACTACTAAAGTGGGGACAAAATATAACATCTTAAATTGTAGCCTTGTAAAATTTACACCATATGTTTTGCCCTTGACTTAGTGTGTGGTGTCCTAGATCTTATGCAAGCCTCTTTCTAGCCAAAATAATAAAATAAATCTCATATCCTCACAGAGTGATCAAAACAACTATCCTAAACTTAATACACCTAATTGCCCGCTTGATTTTGTAGGTTAAGGGAGCTTGGGGTGCTCTTGACTCATCGATTTAGGCCCATTTTAAAAATATGTTAGTGTTGAGTTCCCACTAGTTATTCCTCAATCCTGACATCTCAAAATAATTTGTGTACCTTGTCTAAATTCATGGAATATCTTAAGAAACCTATATAAGAAAATTATCTCAATTTATTTTCATATGATCACCATCCATCAATTCATAATCAATAAAACATAGCAAGAAATTATCAAACAATCAAGGAAACGTTTCATCCCATCATATTCTTCAAGCATTCTTAGGATCTAAGAATTACGGAAAGTAACAACAATTATCATGCAAATATGTCTTTACAGTTGATTTCTTTTATGTCATGTTATGTTATTGCATCAACACATGTGATCACATAAAAAATCAATAAGTTTGAGGTATAATATTAAGCATTCTACTGCAGAGCTTCCATATCAATTAATTTTTAATTAAAATTTAAGGTTAATTCCAAAATTAAGGTTTTACCTAGGGAAAAACCCATCAACCCAATAATTTATCTTATTTGTATGTGTAGGTGACAGGATAAGGAGACACCAAAAGATAGACTAAGAAGATAAAGTCCTCTAGACTGAGATTTTGAAAATCCATAAAAGTAGGGTCAAGGGCACCCTAATTACAAATGACCTAAATATTTTTGACAAATATTTTGGGGAAGGTTTTGAGTAAAATATGAGCATCATCTAGAACCGACATTTCTAGATCAAAGGCACCCCAAGTCTCATTGACTTCCTGATTTCTATCCAGATTTTAGACACAAGTTCCACTCTATCTTCTCTTTCTAGATTTGTGACCTTCGTCTGCAAATCTATTATGTAATTTCTTGTGCATGTCAAAAACCCTCAATTTATCACCTTTGTCTCTATATCTATCATTCAACCCATATCTTTGCATATTTCATCTCAACTCAAATAAAGAGTGTTGAATTCACCTTGTACTAAATCCTGAGCCAAGTGAATTGTAATGAAATAACTTGTACAAAATAAATATAATAATAAATATGCACAAATATTTGATAATAGGGTGGTCCCACAATAGTGTGTCCCACTTTTTGGCCAACTTTGACATGGAGATCAATATTCTGAGAAAAAACTTCACTTTTGAACACCTGTTGCTGCAAAACTATTAGGAATTTGAAGATGATGTAAACTAGAGTCTTTTAGACTTTTATTTCTAGTTTCTAAATTTTTTTAAAAAAAAAGTAAAATTCATTTAAATTCACTTTTCCTTCTCCTTCGAAAAGTGGTTTGTGTGAAAAACTGTGTATTTAAGGAGTTACTGTCACTTGGATCAGCATAACTTTTTTTTAAATATGATAACGATGTAATTATTTCAAGACTATATTTGTAACTTCAATATCTAAAGGATGCAATTGGTTTCATTCATTTTGGGTAAATATTTCAAAGTTTATTAAGTTCTAAAGTGACAGTAGTTGTAATTTAGACATAAGGTCACTTGGATCGCTCTAACTTGATCTGTGTATATCGAAATTCATTTTTTCTTCTTTTTATAGAAAGGAAACACAAACACTCTTTTCATACATATTTTTCATAATTTTTATTTTGTAATTTACTATTTTTTCCAAAGTCTTGAAGAGACAGGTTGTTGAATGACCAAACAACCTATGTTTAGTTAAAGTAATATTTAAAAGTGATAATGAACTCAATATCTATTAAAATTATATTCATTGGAAAGATTATTCCGAATAGCATCATTTGACACCGTATGTTTGAAAAAACCATCTTGTTTGGTCCTTGTCACAGGCCTTGAAAGACCATTTTTTTGTAGTTCATTTTTTTTTGAGGGAAAAATTTCAATTTAGGGGTCTTCCACCAAAGACCCCCTTTGCACGAAGACACCTGAGGGGCTTCGTGAGAAGGGTCTTCAGGTGAAGTCCCCAATGTGTAAAGTTTGGTGGAGAAACACCTCGTTGAAATTTTTCCCAGCCTACTTCGAGGGAAGTAGGTCGGCTAGTTATGAATTTGTTTTGTAAAAAAGTTTAGAACGGTATAAAACTAAAAAAAATTCTTTCTATTTTCTACTGAATTGCAATAAATTAATTCACTTTTTCTATTATTTTTTCTATTATTGATCAATTTTTATGAAGGCATTTTTTGGAGGAGATTGTTATTTCTATTTTTTTCAAAGGCATAATTTTGGAGAGGAGAAATATTAGATCAAAGAATTTTTTGAAGAAGAGAATTTTTATTGGCGATCTTGTGGAAGACATTTTTTGGAGAGAAGAAATGAGGAACAAGAAGAGAAGACAAAGCAAATATGCTAGAAAAAGGTCACCTGGTACTGAACAAAGAAATCATGAAGCTGCATTGACATATTATCATAAAAATAAAGAAGGTGAAGGACAAGGTGAAGTAGGAGGGTCAATTCAAGTCGAAGAATTACACATTGAAGAAGGTTAGGATCACTCCCTACAAAAGCTCAAGAAATTGATGTTGGAGAAGGGTCAAGATCACATGCTCCTACCGGTATGGATGAACTTTTAAATTTACCTCAAACTGTAAAGAGAAATATTAATTATAGAAACTTAGATCATTTAATTACAATGGATGTGGAGAATTTGAGATCACTTGCTAATGTTCAACCCTTAAGTCTTGCTAAGAAGAGATCAATGAATATAATAGCAAGAGAAATATTGGCTAAATTTGATAATTTTGAAACACTTGAACAAGCCCAATTGCTTTCAGTTGTACTTATAAACAAGAAGTTGGAAGGGGCATTAAAATTATTGGGTATAGACACAACATCAAAGAAGAGAAAATTTGTTGACATGCAAACTGATAAAGGATTGAAAATCTTAGGAAAGGTTTGGACCAGGTAGGGAAGTGATCTCGAACTAAAGATAAGACCATTACAAGAAAATTTATGTCGACATCCATTGTACGTAACAATATGCTCCAAAAAAGATAGATATCTTCAGTTTCATCTTAGTTTGGTTTTAATAGGAAAAGAATATCATGATATGTTAATAGGAGAATACTTTTGGATGATAGCACCTTGGAAGGAAATTGGGCAATCATGTGTAGAGATCCTCATTCTGATAGGATTGATGGAGGAATCAAGAATTTGGTCACATTATTTTGGAATGATAATACACGTCCTTCATCAAACAATAGAGATGTTATCAGACAAAATTTTAGCTAATCAATATGAATATCATATGAAACATTGGTTGGACACAACACAACATGAAATGTATGTGTCTTTTGTAGTTCAAATCCTAATATTATATCAAGACAGACATTGTTTGAAAGATTGAAGCCATATATATTAGGACAAACAAAGTGTTTCAAACTTGTTGTTGTCGTTATCATATTGAATTTGATCTCCACTATCAGGTTTTTTGAAAGTTTGTAGAAGACACTTATGGTTTTGAAAATGCTTCTCCTACTAGACGAAGTGAGTTCATCTCATCAATTTTATGTGACAAAAGAGATGTAGCTGGAAAAATAAATTGCATAAAAGGAATATGTCACATGTGTTGATTTGTCTCTTTTTCCTTTGAAGAATGAAAATATTGATATAACAAAGAAGGTAAATTACAAGAGTAACAAATATGTAAAGAATGAAACAAAATTTGGGAAAGAATCCAAAAGGTTAGAATATGTTGAAGAGGAGATAAATGTTGGAGTATTTATGGACAAATTTAAAAAATTGATTCAACCCTACATTCATCATGATTTTTTTGTAAAGTGGCAAGCACAACAATTCCAAACACTGAGAGACAATTTCCCACTTGGAGCTATTGTATCAGTTGTTGATTTTGCAGAAAATTATTCCTTTTTCATCAAAAGGCAACTCAATCGGAATACTATTTTCAGAGAAAATTACTATTATGGTACATGTATGTTATTGACATGCACAATTAGATTTGGATGGTATTCAGAGCACATTTGAAGCATGGGTCATCAAGAATGAATATCATTTTTATATAAGTGATGATAGAGAACATGACATTCATTATGTAGAACACTGCTTCTAGATATTTTTTGTAAATTTGAAAGAAAGAGGTTGAAAATTGATAAAAATTATGTTTGGTCAGATGGATGTGCTGCATAATTCAAATCATCGAGACCATTTTATGCACTATGTAGATATCATCATAATGAAAATATACCACATGTCTGGAGTTTCTTTGAGAGTGGACATGGAAAAGATGAACATGGTGGTGTTGGAGCTTGCATCAAACGTGCTATATGAAAGTATCAAATGAATTATAAGGGAGTTCATATAAAAAATGCACATAATGTTGTTGAATGGTGCAAGACATTCCACACCAAATGAGAATGACACGTCATCATGATTGACTCAAGCGGTTCCACATATAAAATTTTGGGAGATAAAAGGTATGCACACATTTTTAAATTATTCAATTGTTTAAATTTTTTATGTATTCTTTATTCAAATTATATTGATAGAATGTATTATATATGCATTTGTTCAAGTGTGGATAGAAAAATTATGCATGGTTGCAATAGGATAGAAAAGATGTGATCTTTTCATTCAGTTATGAGTATGAATTGTTACAATTGGACGTTGAACACTAGGGACTACTCATGCTTTTGTTGTCACTGCATTGCTAACAATTATGAGGAATGCATCAATCAAGACCATGGATATGTAGGTGCATGGAATATAGTTCCACTAGTTGTTGCTAATACATTTGATAGAGATGAAGATGAAAACTTCGATGATGTCCCTTTGATTTCTACTTATTACGATCATAACTCGGGATTGGTCAAAATTGGTAAGTATATATATTTCACATTATATGGTCCATTGAGCTGCATGTATAGATAGATAGATAGATCTATAGATTGAACTAAGTAAATTTTAATATCTCACACATGTATATATAAATTTACTGTGCAGGAGATGTCTTTGCAGTGATTGTTGAGTGTGGAAATGTAGAAGGAGTTGGTTATTATTTACTGCGTTGTACTGTAGAGAGGATGAAGTTACTTGAACCTGAAGAAAGTGATGGAATGTTGTTCCCCATAGGTTTGTACATTCTTTACATCAATATATTGAACTCAATTTGTAAATCTTAAATTTAAACCTTTTAACAAATTTCAAATTTAGTTTGTTTAAATTTATATTGTTAAAATTTGTGACTTGCAGGTTTAGTTATTTTAGAGGGAACATATTTCAAAAAAATCAAAGTAATTCAACATGGTAACCTCTTCGTGCGAAGTACCCACATAGGTTACTTCATGCGAAGCCAATCATCCCCTTCGCATGAAGAGGGTACTTGGAGTGAAGGCCCTAAAATTGTTTTTTTTAAAACCGATTTTCTTCATCCCAAAAAGTGGGACACACTATTGTGATTTCACCCAATAATATGTCATTTTGAGGTGGAAACCTTCCAACTACTTTTAGAGGGATGCCTCCAATAGCTTTCAAGAACAATTCCATACTCAATAAGATGAAATAAGACTCACTATCTCCTATATATACCCTATTTATGATTAGTCTAACCTAAATATCATCATATAGGCCTAAGTCTAACCTAACTAACTAAATAACAATGTAAGAATGATACTATGAAAAAATTAAGGGTTAAGGTACCCACAAGCTAAATAATCATAACCATATGCGCACTATAGGGTTAGGGACATTACATAGATCTATTGTCCTTAATGTAATCAAGAGAAATAGGTCTAGTTCCTAGTTTGCATGCATAAACTAGTGAACTTGTTTTCCTCACCATTGCAAAGATATTAGAAACATTTTATTATTCTCAACTAGGTGGCTAATAATTATTCTTAACTAAGTGGATTGAATTTTTTTGTCTTAGACTTTTGCTAGTTAGATCGACACCTATGCTTGCGAGATCGGTGCCCGCACATACTAGCATCTCTGCCTGCATCGACACTTGCGCCTAGTTTGGTTAATTGTTGGTTCTTTGCTGGTTCATTGCTAGATATTTGCTATTTTATTAATGGTTCTTTTTGGTTTATGGATGGTTAGAAGGTAATGAACTTGTATGCATAATCACATTAGGAACATTTACCTTGGGTAGAAAATGAATATCTATTGGATGGATTGTGGGGATAGATTAGACTCCTCTATCTTTATCCATGGATTATTGTCGACTTAGCCTCTTGCAATTTGTGGACGTGATCTAAATCCTTGTAGGGAAGTCTTGTGAATGTGTGTACTCCATTCCAAGTATGATATTGGATTGTTATGGAACCCTTGGAAGTACTTGCAAGTCTTCCACTTATGCACGATCATGGTTTACTTCCTTGCAAGTTTATATCTTGTTTATGCTTTGTGATTAATGGTTGCACTTATGTACATGATGTTTATTCCATGTTAAAAAAAATAAATTTAGTACACATTTGACCCTATGTTCTAAGGGTTGTTCCTTGGCAGGGAATTATAGAATGCAATGACAACTAAGGATGGACAATTAAACCCTAAGAGAATTTTTTGGGAAATTTTAAGGGTATGACTTTAGGAGCTAACCTAAGTAATTGAGAGAATTTTATTGACCTCAGAGTAGTGGAAAAGGTGACAAAGTGGCAAGGTGTTGATTGTGACAAAAAGGAAAATTAGATTAAGGAGGTAAAAAAAACTCTAATAATCACTATGGAAAGATCCAAAAAGTGTACCCTCTCGTTTCCAAAAGATGACCCTAAATGTGAAAATGTTCAACTCTAAGGAAAGAAATACCTATGTTTTTGGGGATTTTTTGAAATTTTTGGGGAATGGAAAAAGAAAGGTTAACCCTAAAATGATGAGATGATGCATGTAAAGAGGAAGGTAACACTAAGGATGATGATGCAAAAAGATAGGCAAACCTAATGATGTATACAAAAAAGGTAGGTAACCCTAATGATGAATGCCGAAAGATAGGTAACCCTAATGATCTATGCAAAAAATATAGGTAAGCATAACGATTTATGTAAAAAATAGGTAACCCTAATGATACATAAAAAATAAGGTAGGTAATATTAATGATAATGATGCAAAAAGGTGGTAACCCTAATGATGAAAAGATGGAATTCCTAAAACAAAGAACCTAAAAAGATACAAGATTATGACCTAGGAATAAGGAATAATGCAATTGAAACCCTAAGATGGAAACTTTGGAGGAAATATGAAGACTTTAGAATGCCAACTACTGTGTTTCTAGTTTTGATAGGTCTCATGAGTTTGTGGAGGAACCCTAATTTATCTGGGTGCAGGATTTTGAAATTACTTTTTTTAAGAAATTATGTTGCAAAATCAGAGGCATTGTAAAATTATAGAAATTCCATCACTTAATTAAAAAATGTGTTGTAAAAAAATTACAATTGTGGAAAATAAATAGAGTACAAATCTGATGAATGAAAGGTGACTACATTTCATAAACTAGGAAAATCAGGTCTCTGGTCTGTGAATAATAGAAAATTGCAATGTAAGAAATGCAAATGCAACTTGGAATATAGAAAAGGTGTATCAAAAGATCTTAGTTGCATATCAAAATGTCTTAATTGCATCTTAGAAGGTCTCAATTATGGTGTATTGTTTGGTAAATTTTTTGTATGAGTTTTGGGGGAATTTCCTTCAATTTAACAAACTCAATGAAAACATACAAGACAATATGGTTATTGTGAACCCTTGGAAAACTAGGGTTAATGGACTTGGGGCCGTGGTTTACTGAACCCCAATTGACTCTATTGGTATCAACAAAAAATAAAATACTTTGACAAAAAATCACTACCTAGGATAGATTGTGGATACCACACGTTGAGTCCCTAATTAGGTTTATCTTTATACTACCTCAAGGTGGACAAGTAGAGAATTAGGTGTAAATAGCTCCCCCTTACATGGCACATGAATTGCTTGATAGTCTTACCCCAAAGATTCGGAGATCTTATGGACTGAGGATTTTATGTCGAGAAACAATGAGGGTACATAAGGGGTGTCTTCGAAGGTCCTACCTTTTGCACTAACAAGCATAAGGTTTTGGGGTTCTACAATAAATAGTGTCTAGTATGGGAATTTGTTCAGGTGGTCATATGTGCAATGGTTTTCCCATAAAGGGGTCTCCCAACCCTTAGAATAAGGTTTTTTACATCTTGCAATAAGGGTTTTTACATATCACACAGATACTGAGGGAGTCTTCCATCAGTATGGCACATCTACACCTATTGATTGTGACTTTAGTCACAACTACTTTTCTTATATAGTAGTTTGAATGAAGCTTGGCCTTATCCTCTTACCACTAAAGGAGGCATATATTGTCACTAACACTCTTATGGTTGATGCTTTTGATTATGCCTCATGTTACACTTGGAATCATCACTACAAAGGGATCTTGATCACATTACAAGCATATATTGAGTGGAGCTCTATCACATTTTCCACATTAAATAAAATCATATTACATGATCTTATCAAGTTCAATCTGTATTATGTTTTCCATATTGAGTCTAGAATCACATTACATGTTTGCATTGAATGCGCCATATCACATTTCTCACATTGAGTGTCCATTCGTATTGCATTTTTGTATCAAACATGCATATCGCATTTTTCACACTAAGAAAACCTTTATTGCATAGTTATATTTATAATGCGATTTCATATTGCCACATCAAGAAGAATATTATTATATACAACATTTCATTCATGTGAAATCTCTAAACCTTTTCTCTCCACTTTTCATTTTTTATAGGTAGTTGAATTAACTTGTAGTTTGTGCCTATTTCAATTATGTCACAGAAGCTACTCATTAGATACGTTTTCTATATTGTAGATATATATGGAACGTTGAAAATAACTTGAGCATCCATGGAGAATTCAATAATGATGTATTATCCTTTTCCAAAATAAAATAAAATATAGACAAGTGACAAACTCGTGTACTAAGTTTGGTTGACTCTTCTAGTCTTCATGTTTGAATATTTACTTTTTATCTTGATTGGAAAATGTCCAAATACTTTTGAAATGCATTCTCATAACAGAATTGCAATATAAATCAAATGAGGGCAAAATAAAAAACTTGTGAAGTCAATTCATTTCCCATTTAATCTTATGTCCATCTTGGTGGAATGCCCAAAATACAATAAGCTATTGACAAGTGATATCTTCTTGAACTAAGTTTGGTTGTGGCTACAATTCTTATTTGTCTCTATTTACTCTCACTTAATGTTAATCCTATATATTTGTCATTTACCTCATTAATATACCCCATTTGCACTTACCTCAATAGATTTACTCCCCGCGTTGAGATTCTCATTTCACTTTTCACTTCGAGGGTTTCCTATGCTAGCTAGGATTTATTCTAGAAGACACAAGAACGAACCTTAAATTCAAATCCAAACTTTTATGCTCCTTCCTACTAGTTTTTATAAACCAACTTAGTATGCCCGTGTGCAACATGTTGTTGGGTCTTGGTATTTGAAAACATTCATCGTGTCATCAAGTTAGACGTAACAAACAAGGAGTTATTGTTAGAGCACTTTGTTGTAAAACCAATTGATATATGAGTCTAGAAGAAGTTACCCTAGCGATCCAACATATTCCCTTAAAATGCTTATAAATACTACAACCCTCAAAAGCTAATGAGATACTAGAGATTTGGGTGACCACTTATTAGAACCTTACACTTTAGACATATCAAATTTGTTAGAGAAATTGAATCTACAATAATGAAAATTGAACTTACAACACTTAAAATTAACTCCCAAATTAAAAAAACAACCTAATATAATTTTTTATTGTATGGCCTCCCATTATGAATTAAGATTCAAAAGTTAAAATCAAATCACTAGAAAAGCATCTCTCAATTGTCAAAACCAATGAAATATTTTAATTTCTATTTATTTCTAAATTTCAAATTCATATCATCTAATCAGCCAGCCACAACTCTAAATTAAATTAACGAATCACCTAATATAATTTAAAAAATCTCCTTTTTCCTTCTAGAAGATGAGGTATAGTATGCCAGTCTTCTTCCAGAGTCACAGTTACGTCACTGCAATGACCCACTGCACTCTATATTTAAAAAAATAAAAATTTATTGCAGTAAAATCCATATACAAACTGTAAAACAAAATGCTGAAAATTGGGCATTTCTGTTGAAGATAGCTGGCTTGATATCAGAAACACAAGTCTTGCAACAGTGACTGTAAAAGGGCAGAGCTTTAAGCTCAGCTATTCAAATTCATTTGCCATCCTCCAACAAACAGAGCAAGCTCTGTAGAAATATAGAACACAGACATTGGTGAGAAATGCAAATCATACAGAAAGCCTGGAGAAACTCAGTCTTTTCATGAAGCGGCTAGCAATGCCAGTTAATCCCCAACTCTTATCATTCTCATGACTGCAAGTGTAAACATTACTTGTGCACTTCAAATCCACCACATCAACGAAGGAGAAACCACTTTTTCTACTCCTGCTCTCTTTTCCATGCTGCCAATCCAACATAGGCGTTTCATACCCACTTCCCCATTCCTCCATATCAGACACAGATTTTCTGCCCTTCACCCTCTTTTTCCTCGCATCTGCCATTTCTCTGCCCTCTGATCTGCATTTAAGCAAACATGGGCGCTGGATTCTGCCGCTTTTTTTCTCCTCCTCTCTCTCATGGTGTCTGTGGGTCCGCTTCAAAGAGTAGGATTGTTCACAAAACACTGAAACTGCACCGCATTGAAGTTTCCCGGGAGGCTTTCTCTGAGGATTTGCTCTGCGGAGGTACTGGAGCTCCTTGCTCATCAGAGAACCGATTGTGCCTCTTGTGCCCACACCCACATAATCCTCCATTGTCACTCTCCCCTCACCTTCTTCTCTGCTGTGCTTTGTGGCAGGAAAACACTATATATTTGCTTCTGTGGAGGATAACAATGATTGTCTGTCTTAACTTAGGAATCACAGGTTAGGTTCCCAAGAGGCCCATTCAGTCGTTGCGCAGAAGCAAGTGGGGAATACCCTACACCAACCCTGCCTCACAAGTCCTTGTATATAAATAATTTGGCATCTCCTACCTATCTTATTAGAGATTAAATTAGCTCAATAATCCTTCCACCCTAACATCAAAAACATCACTCTTCCCTTTCCCAAAGAACACCCACCCAATTTTTTTTCCCCAAAGATATCCTTCACATCAATGGGTTCTTGGACTGTGAGTAGAGTTAGAATAGTTATGAATGAGGTTGTCATAAGAGAGCACTTAACAATTGAATGTGTTAGATAGTTGTTATAATACTTCTTTATTTAATAGTTAATATTTTTGACAATATATTATCAAGAGGTGTGACTTTAAAGTTGTTAGTGTTGATGATGACTACTCACACTTGGACGAAATGTATTCGTTAGATCTAAAAACAATAGATCATGTGATGTCACATCAACGTACCAATACAACATGACTTAGTACCCAAGATTTTCTCACTTTTTTTGAGGTCTTTTAAGACACCTTGACATGGCATCATATTTAATGATGTGGCCTCGAAATCTTAGTTAGGAGGGGACTTGCCAAGTAAGGTGGTATATAAAGTTGAGATTGGTTTGAAACTTTCATGTAGGATTTTGAGAAGTGTGAAGTTAGGGTGTTGAACGACTAGGTCCTCTCCTCTACTCAATACAAAGTCTCTACATCATAGGAGATGCAAGTTAAAGATTGAGGGTTATTTGTTCTAACAAAGTTGTTAGCACGATCTTGGTAACATCCTTTGTGAGATCAAGAAAAATGTCATCCCTAAACAACTTTGTAGAAATGGACACTTCACAATCCTTAACTTTTAATCGAACATGCTTTAGCTTAGTATTTTTCTCTTGTAATTAAATGACAAAACCATCTTATCAATAATATAAAATCCTCTAAAAAGAATCTTTAGACACCCAACTTCATAAACACCTAATTATATTAAGATTTTATTTTATTTTTGAATTATAAAAATAACATTAAAATTGTGTGGAGTTACATCTTAATACATTAATATTTTTATTTTTTAATAATTAGTACTTCTTCTCAATGCTTAGTCAAAAATATACTAAAAACAATATGATTATTATTAGTAGATACTAATCTCTTAGTCAAAGATGCTTTTCATTATTAATCATTAATATTTGGTAAACCAAAATGTTTAGTAAAATGAACTCTCAAATTATTCGTTTAGTTTCTTCCCGAAATAAAAATAATTTTTTATAAGTTTGTCTTTAGGAGTTTGGAATTTAGTGTGATGTGGGAATAATTTATAATTCCACAAGCATATGATAATGTTAAGGATTGGAATTTAATCATCGCGTTCAAAAGATTCTGTTGTATTATTCGAACAATATCGATTAGCGACCGAATTAATTAAAATGTAAATCAATCCGCTTAACCGGTTATGGAGGAGAATTAGGAGTTCATATTGTGTTTATAAATTAATATATTCATCAATATATGTGTGAAAGGAAACAAAACTAGCATACTTAAATTTTAATTTTTTTAATGTAAAATGGGTTCCGAGATCACATTTTAAGGTCGGCATTAGATATTGTTAAATAATAATAAAATATTTGATTATGAATTTGAAAAATAAGCTTTATTTTATGAAAAGAATTGTATTAATTGAAAAGGTTTTACTATCATAAATTTTACACGTCTCAACGACAAGCTTGTTTTGTTTAACCCTTTATAATCCATTTCTTCCATAAAGACTGAAATTCTAAACTAGTTCAATTCCAATTTCAGTAAAACAATAGTTACACTCTACTTTACAAATAGTTGATTCCACAAATTCCACTAGCAAATTGAGTTGAAATGTATGTAGGCAAGATTTAAAGAGCTCAAGCTCCCAAACTTTACCTATTTAAATAAAAAGTTCAAAGATAAAAATAACATTAACATTAAAAATAGTTTAGATTTTAATTAATATTATTTTAAGTTATTAATATAAAAATAGTTTTCTTTTTTATTAATCAAATGTCAGAATTGTTTGGTTCAACTGTTTATAATAAAAAAAAGTATTATATTGTTTAAATAGTTAATTCCACTTGCAAAATGAATAATTTAAATATAAAGTGTTGTCCAACACAAAAATACATATTTAGCCAAGATTTAGAAAGACTTTACCTACATAAATCAATTATTCAAAAAATTCCTTCATTCACTTAACTCTCCTCAAGATAAGTGAGATGATATAAATATTAGTTGATTTGTATTTGTAGTGGAATTACCCACTAATAAAGTTAACAAAAAAAGAAGATAAAAATGTTACTTACACTCGGCTAAAATTATTTGGGAGTTTCCCCACTCGTGGATTTTTTTGATGTTTGATAAAAAGAAGCAGATAATTCTATCGAGGATAAGATTGAATTGGAAGCAAACAAAGGGGTCAAAATTTTTATTGAATGACAACAATATTTGACTCAATATCACTAGAGATTAACTCCAAGTTTAAGATAGAAAAACAATTTCTATAAACATGTCATGAATATTATTTCAAACTATCTATTTCCTCCCCTTTTAAAGTTTATCTTTGTGCTATTAAGATCTGCAAAATGCAAAAGAAGAAAAAAAAAAGGATTTATTTCAAGGTATGAAATTTCATCCATAAATTTATGCATACCTGCAAAACCAAATATAACATTATTGGTGAAATGTTATAAAAATAGAAATGACAACCCCCCTATGAAAATGGAAATGCCAAATTAATTTCACCTTAGAAAAGCTCTGATTCAAACACATTGTTCAACAAGTTGTTGAAACCAAGGAAGCCTCGACAAGTTTACATACGCGACAATTGTTAAAATATGCGACAATTGTTAATATTAGTAACAATTATTAATATATAGTTATGAATGAGGTTGTCATAAGGGAGAGGATTTAACAATTGAACGTGTCTCAATAGTTGTTATAATACTTGTTAATTTAATGGTCAATATTTTTTACAATATTTTACCAAGAGTTGTGACTTTAAAGTTGTTAGTGCTATGATGACTACTCAATTGAATGAAATGTATTTGTTAGAACTAAAAAATAGTAGATCATGCGATGTCACATCAACATATGAATAAAACATGGCTTAGTGCCCAAGACTATCTCACCTTTTTTGGGGGTCTTTTAAGACACCTTGATAAAAAGAATGTTGACATTGTAAGGAAACTCAGGTGCGAAAACAGCTTCCTACGCTAATCTCTATAGGAGAGTATTGTGCAAATTCTTATAAATCCTTACAATTTCAGATTCGTTAACTACTTTAACAAAGATATTGCAACCGCATACCATACATACAGAAAAATAGAGAATGACACAATGATATACCCTAGGGAAAACCTTTCGGTAAAAAACCCCAGCACTCCAAAACCTGCACAATGTATTATCTTCAACACAAAGATTACAATACACTTGCAATGCAAGTTCTTTTAGGAAATGAGAGACAAAGCCAACAAGACTTAACTTTTGTTATATCTCTCCCATAGGAGCAACATCATATATATAGACTCCTCTGGACCCAAAAATAGGCACAACCACCAAGACCCATGCACAAAGCCACATGTACATAGTTGTTACATGCAATCCCAAGAATAGGCGTCCATCCCTAGAATAGACTATGACAACTTGTCATAGAATCCGCCAAAAATAACGGTCACAAGAGAAGTGTAAGAGAATCTATCAAACCAACCTATTTTTGGCATATTCTCTTACACACACCAACCACTTCTTCTTGGGCGCCCAAATAGGCCCAAGTCATAAGATGCTCTTACACCTGTCATAGCACATTCCTTAAATAGTTCTTACGCATCATAGGAATCCGTCATGACGGTTTCAGTCATGATCTCCTTACGCACAAGATGATGACACATCAAGTGGAGTGACACATCAACATGCCAACTAGACATGTACACTCACACTTAATTACATTATTTGCAAAAAATACATTTACAAAACAAATAATAAGAATAGGAATTATCCAAGGTTGAGACACCTTATTCCTAACATTCTCCCACTTGTCAAACACCTTGTAAGAGCAACAGGAACATAACAGGAACTTTAACTATTATAAGCCAAAAGGCCCATAGACTCCGAACACCATCTGAACTTCTTAGTGCCCACTGGTTTCGTTAATGCATCTGCAACATTCTTCACAGTATCTACCTTCTCCAAATTTACCTTTCCATCTTCCACCATATCTCTCACAAAGTGAAACTACACATCAATGTGCTTCGTTCTGGCATGGAAAGTTGGATTCTTTGCAAGGCAAATAGCACTCTGACTGTCACACCAAATAGTAATTTGTTCTGCATCAACACCAACATCAGAACACAATCTTCTAAGCCAAATGGCTTCTTTACAAGCATGAGTAGCAGCCATGTACTCAACTTCTGTAGTGGACAAAGCAACCACAGGTTGTCGCTTACTCATCCAACTGATGGCACCACCAAACATAGTGAACACATAAGCACTGGTGGATCTCCTGCTATCAATATCACCTGCCCAATCTGAATCCACAAACCCATGAATACAAACTCAATGCGGAGATCCAGAAGAGTTACCATGATAACATATGGAGTAATATGATGTACCCCTCAAATATCTGAATACTCGCTTAACTGCATCCCAATGTACCCGTCCAGGATTAGCCATAAACCGACTCAAGACTCCCACTGCTTGGGCAATGTCTAGTCTAGTACAGACCATAGTGTACATAAGACTACCAACTGCACTAGCATAAGGTACTCTACTCATGTCCTCCACCTCACTAGGAGATTTTGGACAATCATCTACAGATAACTTTGTTCCCACAGAAATAGGAACACATAGTGGTCTACAATCTGCCATGCTGAACCTGTCCAACACAAACTTCACATACTTACTCTGACTCAACCAAAGTTTTCTGTTAGACCTGTCTCTACTGATTTCCATACCCAAGATGTACCTAACTGCCCCAAGATCTTTCATCTCAAACTGTGCTGACAACTGAGATTTAAAATTAGAAATCATACCCTTACCCTTCCCAAACAACAACATATCATCAACATATAATGCAACAATAAGAAGGCGATCATTTTCAACTCTGAAATAAACACAATGATCTGATTTTGATTTTACAAATCCAATTGACAACACAAAGGCATCAAACTTAAGGTACCACATCCTAGGAGATTGCTTCAAACCATATAGAGATTTCTTTAATCTTCAAACTAAGGATTCTTTACCTTTAACAATGTAGTGCTCAGGCTGTGTGACATATAAATCTCTTCCTCCAAATCACCACGAAGGAAAGTTGTCTTCACATCCATCTGTTCTATCTCTAAATCATATGATGCAGCAAGAGATAATAGAAATCTAATGGATGTCAACTTTGCAATAGGAGATAATATTTCACCATAATCTATTCCCTCTACCTGTGAATACCCCTTTGCAACCAATCTAGCTTTATACCTTTCAACACTGCCATCCGCACATAATTTCTTCTTGAACACCCATTTACAGCCAACAGATTTTCTCCCTTTAGGCAAAGGTACAAGGTCCCAAGTTTTTTTTTTCTCCAATGAAGCCATCTCATCATCCATAGCCTGAATCCAGGAACCTGCATCTTCCATGCCCAAAGCCTCTTTCACAGATCTAGGCTCATCAGTGTTAGTAATCAAAGCAAAGGCACAACTGGAATCTAACATAGAATAACCAAACCTTTCTGGTTGCTTTCTTTCTCTCGTGGATCTCCTCAAGGGATGAGGTTGAGGTTGTTCTTCCTCTTCTTCCGAACTATCAGAGCTGCTAGAGCTCTCCTCATCATTAGACCCAACATGGTCTCTTTGTTTAGTCTTCTCAGGGGTAGGAGGCAACTGAACAACATCTTTTTCCTTTTCTTTTTCATCTGGTTGTAGCACAATAGGAGAAGATGTTAGCTCTCTGAAAATAACATTTCTACTATACAAAACCTTACTAGTCACAGGATCCCAAAGCTTGTATCCTTTCACACCAACACTGTATCCGATGAAAATACATTTAACGGCTTTATTTTCCAACTTAGATCTTTTCTCCTTTGGAACATGTGCATAAGCTTCACAACCAAAAACACGAAGATGTCTAATTGAAGGCTTCTTACCAAACCACACCTCCATGGGTGTCGTACCAACAAGGGCTAATGTAGGAGATTTGTTAACCAGATAGCAAGCAGTGGCCACAGCTTCGGCCCAAAACCTTTGTTCTAAACCAGCTCCACTAAACATAATCCTAGCCTTCTCCATCAGTGTCCTATTCATTCTCTCTACAACTTCATTTTGCTGTGGGGTATAAGGAGTTGTCTGATGCCTCTCGATACCTTGTTCTTTACAGAACTGTTCAAACTCTGCTGAGCAAAACTCATCGCCATTGTCAGTTCTCACACACTTAATCTTCTTACTAGTCTGATTCTCTACAAGAGCTTTAAATTCCTTGAACCGGCTAAAGACTTGTGTCTTACTTTTAAGGAAATAAATCCACATCCTTCTACTGTAATCATCTATGAAAGATACAAAAAATATAGACTTGGAGATTGAAGGAACTTTTACAGGACCAAATACATCAGAATGAATAAGATCCAAAACATAAGAAGATTTGTGAGAACTAGAGTAAAACTAAACATGATTTTATTTACCATAGACACAGTGTTCACAGAAGTCAAACTTGAGATTGCAATCATTTAACCCCTCAACGAGATTTTTATTTTTCAGGGTTCTGAGACCCTTTTCACCAATGTGGCCAAATCTCATATGCCACAACATTGTCTTTTCTACAGGAAGCTTACCTTCCAAAGTGTTTGCACTACCATCGGAACCAATAGCCACAGACTTCTTCACTACTTGTTCAGATGGTGAGGATGAAGAACTATTACATAGAGGAATACATGCATCTAGCTGAAATAAGGTACCTCTCCTAGTACCCCTTACAAGCACTATCGATCCTCTCATCATCTTGCATCCTTCTTTCGAAAAAACAACTTGCACACCTACATCATTCAACATACTTACAGATAATAGGTTTCGTGCCAAACCCGGAATGTGCATAACTCCATTGATTCCCTTTACTCGTCCATCAGGAAATTTGATAGTGACCCTTCCACATCCAACTATCTTTAGGTGAGAATCATCACCCAAGTACACCTTTCCACCATCGAACTCTTCATATTTTGAGAACCAGTTTCGATGAGAGGTCATGTGAAAAGATGCACCCGAGTCAACCAGCCACACATCATTAGGTGCATAGGCTACCAAAGCTGCAATGAATGCATTGCCATCTTCTTGAGATCTTTCTGAAGCTGAATCTGAACCTTTCTTCTTCTTCTTCGGCTCTTTGCAATCTTTACGGAAGTGCCCAGATTTATCACAGTTCCAACATTTTGCCTTGGACTTATTGGAAGTCTTTGACTTCCCACGGGATTTGGATCTACCCTTATTGTCAGACTTATTGTCATTTTTCTTCCCTCTTTCAGTGGATCTCCCATGAACAACAAGGGCTTCTTTTTCCGAAACGGAAGCCTTTCTCCGCATCTCCTTTGATAGCAGCGAAGACACCACATCATCCATTTTGAAGGTGACTAAAGTGCTTTCGAGAGCCATCACAAGATGGTCCCATGAATCTGGTAAAGAACACAAAAGTGTGTAGCAACGATCCTCCTCCTCTAACTTGACACCAGCTAATGTCAATTGTGCAGCCAGCAGATTAAATGCATTTAAATGATCCGTTAAGGATCCACCTTCCTCCATTCGCAGAGAGTACAACTTCTTCCTCAGGAACAACTTGTTCACCAGAGATTTGGCCTGATACATGGCCACAAGTCTTTCCCACAAACTATTTGCGGTTTTCTCATCTAGAACATTCAGAAGGACTGCATCGGTTAAACAAAGTCTTATGAGACCCTTAGCTTTACGGTCTTTGATATCCCAATCTACTTGAGCTATAGTTGCTGGTCTTGTAGCACTTGAAGTCACTTCCCATAGGTCACAATCTTCCAACATGTTTTCCATCTTGAGTTTCCACAACTCGAAATTAGTGCCATTAAATTTCTCCACCTCCATTCTTCCATATGATGAACTTGCCATCTCAATCTGCAAATAAGATTTAGAATGCTCTACAAAAAACTCCCACTCAAACTTGAGATTAGCTCAAAAAACCCTACCCAACAAATAGGATCAAAAGTTGATCAAGCTCTGATGCCACTTGTAAGGAAACTCAGGTGCGAAAACAACTTCCTACGCTAATCTCTATAGGAGAGTATTGTGCAAATTCTTATAAATCCTTACAATTTCAGATTCGTTAACTGCTTTAACAAAGATATTGCAACCACATACCATACATACAGAAAAATAGAGAATGACACAATGATATACCCTGGGGAAAACCTTTCGGTAAAAAACCCCAGCACTCCAAAACCTGCACAATGTATTATCTTCAACACAAAGATTACAATACACTTGCAATGCAAGTTCTTTCAGGAAATGAGAGACAAAGCCAACAAGAATTAACTTTTGTTATATCTCTCCCATAGGAGCAACATCATATATATAGACTCCTCTGGACCCAAAAATAGGCACAACCACCAAGACCCATGCACAAAGCCACATGTACATAGTTGTTACATGCAATCCCAAGAATAGGCATCCATCCCTAGAATAGACTATGATAGCTTGTCATAGAATCCGCCAAAAATAACGGTCACAAGAGAAGTGTAAGAGAATCTGTCATACCAACCTATTTTTGGCATATTCTCTTACACACACCAACCACTTCTTCTTGGGCACCCAAATAGGCCCAAGTCATAAGATGCTCTTACACTTGTCATAGCACATTCCTTAAATAGTTCTTATGCATCATAGGAATCCGTCATGACCGTTTCAATCATGATCTCCTTACGCACAAGATGCCGACACATCAAGTGGAGTGACACATCAACATGTCAACTAGACATGTACACTCACACTTAATTACATTATTTGCAAAAAATACATTTACAAAACAAATAATAAGAATAGGAATTATCCAAGGTTGAGACACCTTATTCCTAACAGACATGGCATCGTATTTATTGATGTGGCCTTGAAGTCTTAGTTAAATGGAAGGGACTTTCCAAGTAAGATGGTATAAAAGGTTGATATTTATTTGAAACTTTCACGTAGGATTTTGAGGAGTGCAAAGTTAGGGTGTTGAACGACTAGGTCCTCTCCCCTACTCAGTACAAGGTCTCTACATCATATGAGATGTGAATTGAAGATTAAGGGGTATTTGTTCTAACAAAGTTGTTAGCACGATCTTGGTAACATCCCTTATGAGATCAAGAAAAAGATCATCCCTAAACAACTTTGTAAGAATGGACACCTCTCAATCTTTAACTCTTAATAGAACATATTTTAGCTTGGTATTTTTCTCTTATATTAAATGACAAAACCATCTTATCAATAATGTAAAATCCTCCAAAAAGAATCTTTAGACACTTAACTTCATAAACACCTAATTATATTAAGATTTTATTTTATTTTTTAATTATAAAACAATATTAAAATTGTGTAGAGTTACATCTTAATTTATTAATATTTCTTATTTTTTAATAATTAGTACTTCTTCTCAATTCTTATTAAAAAATATAGTAAAAACAATATGATTATTATTAGTAGATACTAATCTCTTTGTCAAAGATTATTTTTATTGTTAATCATTAATTTTGGGTAAATCAAAATGTTTAGTAAAATGGACTCCTCAAATTATTCGTTTATTTTCTTCCCAAATTAAAAAAAGTTTTTATAAGTTTGTCTTCAGGAGTTTGGAATTTAGTGTGATGTGGGAATAATTTATAATTCCACAAGCATATGATAATGGTAAGGACGAACAATATTGATTAGTGACCTAGTTAATTAAAAATTAAATTAATCAGCTTAACCTGTTATCGAGGAGAATTAGGGGTTCATATTTTGTTTATAAATTAATATATTCATCAATATACGTGTGAAAGGAAATTAAACTAGTATATCTATTTTTTTTTATTAAAATGTTAAATAGGTCAAGAGATATTATTTTAAGGTAGATAGTGGATATTGTTAAATAATAATAAAATATTCAATTATGAATAAGAAATAAGCTTTATTTTATAAAAATAATTGTATTAATTGAAAAGGTTTTACTACCATAAATTTTAAGGTGTTAAATAGTTCAACCTTTTATAATCCATTTCCCCATAAAGATTGAAATTATAAATTAGTTCAATTCCAATTTCAATAAAGCAACAACACTCTACAAATAGTTAATTCCACAAATTCCACTTGCAAATTGACTTGAAATGTATTTAGGCAAGATTTAAAGAGCTCAAGCTGCCAAACTTTATCTATATAAATAAAAAATTTAAAGATAAAAACAACATTAACATTAATAATAGTTAAGATTTTTAATTAATATTATTTTTAATTTATTATAAAAATTGTTTTCACCATTATTAATACAAATCACAATGTCAGGGTTGTTTTGTTTAATCATTTTTAATAAAAAAAAGTATTATATTGTTTAAGCATATTTTGGAATCCATTTCTCTCATAAAAAATAAAATTTAAAAATAGTTTAATTCCAATTTCAATAAAGCAACAACATCGTACTTTGTAAATAGTTAATTCTACAAATTCCACTTGCAAAATGAATTCAAATATAAATTGTTGCCCAACACGCAATAGTTCTTACGATGGTGTAGACCATACCACACCCAATAATAGTTCACATTTCATGTATGGGCCGCACTAAAAATATATATAATTTAGCCAAGATTTAAAAAGACTTTACCTACTTAAATCAATTACTTGAAAATTTTCTTCATTCACTTAACTCTTCTCAAGATAAGTGAGGTCATATAAGTATTTGTTGATATGTATTTATAGTGGAATTACCCACTAATAAAGTTAACAAAAGAATAAGATAAAAAAGTTACTTACACTCGGCTATAAATGTTTGGGAGTTACCTCAATTGTGGATTCTTTTGATGTTTGACAAAAAAAGCAGATAATTCTATCGAGGATAAGATTGAATTGGAAGCAAACAAGGGGGTCAAAAATCTTATTGAATGGTGGCAATATTTGACTCAATATCACTAGAGATTAACTGCGAGTTTAAAGAAAAGCAATTTCTATAACCTTGCAATAAATATTATTTCAAACTATTTATTTCTTCCCTTTTTAAAGTTTATCTTTGTGCTATTAAGTTTTGTAAAATGCAAAAGCAAAAAAAGAAAGGATTTATTTTAAGGTCTAAAATTTCATCCATAAATTTATGCATAGCTGCAAAACCAAACAAAACATTATTGGTGAAATATTATAAAAATGGAAATGACAATCTCCTTATGAAAATGCAAGTGCAAAAGTAATTTCACCTTAGTAAGGCTCGGCTTCACCAGATCTACACTCTGATATGCTCTTCTGAAACCTGCAAATCTGGAAAAGTGTGTGTTTGGGTGGCTATATAGGGGTTTGCCTTAGTCAACCCCCCGTTTTGGTGATTCCCACCTCCATGAATAGTCATTAAGAAAGAGTATTGTTTATGTGTAATGCTCGTATATAGAGAAATGTATGTAAAATGCTAAGATCTAATCCTTGAGAATGAAACCCTAGAATGTAAATGTGAATGTGTATGTATATATGAAGCAACAATGCATAGATTTGAACACAACATGGAAATCATACCAAGCCCCCAAGGCTAAAGTACTCCAAGCCACCTTCAAAATCCGTATATGCTACCCCATGTTGATGTCGTGTAAGCTTGATCAATGTTGTACTTGATTTGGGAAGGAGAATGCAAAATGAAGAACTCTCTTGCTTGAATGGATGTTTCCAAGCTTTCTTGTTTCCACCTTGCAATTGCACTATGTCAAATTAGGATGTCCATGCGAGCTTGTCCACATGAAGTTGACATATGATTCCTGGATACCAAATGAATCAATTGAGTGTGTTTTTATAGTGATTTCAAGATTAAACCCCACAAAAGATGACTACACAAGGCAGGAGTGCCTTGGTGCTTGAATTGGGCCTAGGATCCTGAAAGGGGAGACCTAAAGAAGAAAGGTTAGGGCTGAAATTTGGCCTAGACTTGGGAAGTCGGCCTAGACCTCCTAGGTCAGCATAGCCCTAGGAAATCTGTCTAGACCAGGGAGGTCCGCCTATACATGATGCCAAAATCTTTCAGAATTTCTTCAAGGGCCCAAAACAACATTCGGTTCAGGGTAAAAGACTGAGATGAGTGGATAGGTCCAACTTGAGGATGAAAAGGAGCCTAGAAAGAATAGATAAAAAAGGACACCTCATAGTTAGGTCCTTATCATATGCTACATATATCATACACCCATTCCTCTTTTCCTTTTTCAGTTGCATGGTAGAAGTCTATCTAACCTCAATGGGTCTTTTCATACCTTGGAATACTCTAGGTCTCCCTACATCATCAAGGATTTCTACTGATTTATATCGACAAGTTACTATTGTTTTATGCTTAGTTAAATAGTTGATGCCCAAAATGATATCATAGGAACCCAATGGGGCTACATAAAGGTTTACTTGTGTTTAAGAACTCAGGAGTTCTAACTCACAGCAAGATAAACGCCGCTCCACCCTATGCTATGCCCTATTTCCATATTCTACTATCCAAGGTTCATTCATATATCCTTCTCTAATGGGTAATCTGTATATAACTCTAGGATATATAAAACATTTAGTAGCTCCAGTATCTATCAAAATAAAAACATTGTGATAAAAAATCTTACCACCCATCTAAATAGGAGTATCCTAGAAACTTGCCTGTTTGTGATCAACAACTACATAAATCTAATGCTATGTCATTTGACCTTTCCCATCTCTATGGATTATACGCTAAGGAAAAGAGCTAGCATAGTGATCACCTCCACATGTAAAACATCCATGGTGGGATCTGTGTTTGTGCTTAGGCTTGTTCCTCCTTTTGTCATTAGATTGTTATTCCCATTCTTGTTATTACCCCAGCTCCATAATTCCCTCTAGAATTATTAGATGATTTCAAGTGTTACTATTGGAATTCCTTCCATAATTCCCTCAACTTTTCCCCCCATGTGTCCCGAACCTATTTTCATCCACCATCTTTTTGTTTATTTTTATGAAATTTCCTCTTGAAACATTGGGAATGATTAGATCTCTAGTTTGTTCTCACTGCAGGCATCTAATTCAGTTTTTGCTCTTGCCTTAGGGCCTTCCTGAAAGAAAAATCCATCATTTCAATTTTATGCATATCAACTTCTTAACCTACCTTGGGATGCAACCCAAGAATAAACTTGTGAGTTCTAAATCGCTCGTCCTGCTAGTACTGAGGAACATACTTTACTAGGTGATATAACCTATCATGATACTATGTTTAATAGTCAAAATACCTTGAATTAGGTTTTGAAACTCAACTACCTTCCAATCAAAGTATAACTGTGGTAACCACCTCTTGCAAAAAAATTGCAAGAATTCCTCCCATGTAATTTCTGTAGGCCACAATCTTTTCTTTGCCATCTCGTTATCCCACTATGTGGTAGATTCTCACCAACCAACTAAAAAGAACCCCACATAGCCCTAGATTCACCTGAAAGATTGTGAGCATGGAATTATTTATCCATGGAAATAATCCAAGCCTCAACATCATCATCAATGGCTTACCATTAAAGGTAGGAGGAACGAACTTCTTGAGGTCCTTCCTCAAATCTTCCACAATTCTGACTCTATTATTGGCTACATATGAAACCCTATGATAAAAATATCTCTTCAACTATTCCTCATTCCTCCTATCCTCTTTCTATTTCCTCTGTGCCTCTAGCCTCTGATCCTCTTCCTATTTCCTCTAAGCCTCCAATCTCAGATACTCTTCATATTTCCTCTAAGCCTCCAATATTAGATCATCTTGTTGGATTACTAAGAGGGGGGTGAATCAGTAATAAGTGATTCTTTAAAGCTTAAAACTTTAACTCTAATTCAACTTGGTAATAACTCGGTAAGAAAAACTTTAGTAGTAACCAACAACAGTAATAACTTAACTTTTCAATCAAAAACTTTAAGTAATCAACAAATAACATTCACAATAAACATTCAACACATTTGACACTAGTATTTAATGTGGAAACTCAATTTGGGAAAAACCACTGTGGGAATTATCACCCACTCATAAAAAATACTCTTCTGAAGTATACTTGGTTAAGAGTCAATCTTGTTAAAGATTAAAATGTACATTATTAAATGTGACCCTGTTAGGGTATTTTCCTTAGATCTGTTAGGATCTTCACCCTATTAAGAGTGGCCTTCTTAAAGGTCTTTAAACAATCTTCAAGAATGTCACCTCTCTCAAGGATTTACAATAAGTCTATTAAGTCCACTCGGTTAAGAGATTTTTCTACTACAAATGTTAATAAGTAGTAATATAAAACTTGATTTGTAAACTTGCAACTACCTCTTTCTTAGTCAAATCCCTTATGCATTCTTTATCTTCACTTTAGTCCATCACTACTCATTGGCCCCAACAATTCAAAAATCTCTTCTTGCAGACTCAGATTTCAACCTTTTTCTTCTTCATTGCATCACTCGGTTACACATTCACACTTCAACTTTCCAACTTGCTTTTCATTCAATTTCATCCTTTATATAAACTTTGTTTTGCATCTTAATCTCCTTTATTACGTTTTCCTCTGTTTAATCTAAACCGTCAGATCATCCTCTTGAACTGATTCAATGAACTTGGCACTTGGTAAAATGTTTTATCATCACCTCAGAACTTAAACTTTTATTGGAACTCGTACCTTCACTTTTTCCACTTAATCTTTACCATAGATCATCACCTTGAATTTTACTAATCGTAGATCTCTTTAACTAACTCTACTTCATCCTTGGAATCTTCTAGATCATTGTGACTCTTCATTAAATATCATTTTGATCCTTGTCTTTAATTTTTGTTCCATGCTTGGTGGCTAAATCATTTTCCTTCAACCAAAAGTCTATTTTCTTCACTCGGTAACTAACTCCTTACACTCAGTGTCTTGGCTTCCTTTCACTTTACCAAATATTACTTTCATTTTACCGAATGACTTCTTCCTGCTCGGTAACTAAACTATTTTCTTTGCCAACTTGACCAATCTCCTTTACCTACTTGATATCATCAAATGTAAATTAGAAAATAATTATGCCATTATAACCTTATCATTGTCTAATCTTTATTAGTTTCCCAATTAATTTCTTCAACTTCACAAGTTTTATCTTTTTCTTTAACTCACTCAACTTATATCATACTCTGAATGATATGGCAACTCAATATAAACTAGAAATCAATTGCTTGACTTCAATGAAAAAATAACAACTTATCTAATCCTTCTACAATCTTGTATACCTTTGATCTCAGTCTTCATCACCATCACCATTAGTTGGGGTTAAAAATCTCCCTTAACACATCTTCCCTATTCCTCCATGCTTCCTCATTTTGTTAGTTCTCATTATGCCTATCTCTCAAATCACGCTCAAGATGATCCATACAATCACCTTGTTGTTGCAAGAGGTTTCCCTATTCATTCAATTAGGCTAAGATCTGATCTAGCCTCTGATTTGGCTCATCATTATCTAAATCATTACTAGGTTCGACCCTGCTACTGCTTCTAGTCACCATGGTAAGTGATTAGATCTTGCACCAAGCATAATTATGCAACTTAGCAATAGTAGACCAAGGTCCTAGAGTTTAAACACATCTATGATACCACATGTAAAGACTGATTTTTGTACAATTTTCTATTGGAAATCTAATATGGGAAAGTGAGATATTGAGAGGGGGGTGAATCAGATATCTCCAATAATTCACTTCTTTAAACTAATTCTACATGCATATCATAAACATAAATTTCAATATGGAAATAGATCTAACATTCTAACTTCATCCATCAAATAAAACACATGACACATAAATTTTGGTTACCCATAAACCCTTGAAAGGTAAAACTAGGGTGGGGATGACACCCACAAATCTTCACTACTGTAGTATACAGATTTCCTATTAGGGCTAAAATATTTTATCACTTTAGATGATCTACCCTATGAGTGGTCTACCCTGTTAAGAGCTTATAGACATACAATCTACCTTGATTAAAGGATATGAAACTTACAGCTAAGTAAGCACTTGATTAAGATATTTATGAAAGCATGTTGGGACTACTCTGTTAAGAGATTTACCCTGATACACCAACTAAAATGTATTAGTACCTGATACTTCAGTTTTCATTGAAAATGATGATAACAAATATCCTCTTTCCACTACTTATTTGATCTCAAAATAAAATTTATCTTTGTTCTGTCCTTCACTTCTTTTCTCAATCACTCTACCTGATCTCTGCATCTGACCATCAAAACAGTTCTTTGTTCTGTGTACATGAGATCTCCTTCCTTACATACATACATAATTTTAGGGTTTACATCTCATCTTATATAAACATCTTATCAACCTCCTAGATCAAGATCAATGATCTAGATTCATTTCTTATGCCGCTTAAGAATTCCCTTTTTATGATAGGTCACATGGCTTACATAGGGATTAAAGATTAGAAATACAAGGCGTAATCAAATCCTTGATTCTCTCAACAATCAATAAATCTTGCATAAAAGTTGGCCAAAATGGTTTACCTTGGTTTTTGTGCCATAACAAACACATATGTCAAAAATGGCTTTCTCGGTATATGAAGTCTTTGATTCTTGACATTTACTATTCTTCATATACCTGTGCTCGACACTGACTCTTCTATACAACTTGGTATAAACTGCTCAGTGAATACAAAAGTACTCGGTAACCTTTGACTTGGTCGGCAGTAACTACTGCCTAGTAACTATAAAAGTTTATACATAACTCATCCTTTACAAGATGACTCAGTCGCAGTGAAGACCGACCAACATTGCCTAGAAAATGACTAAGTGCTAGACACTAATACACAACAAAACTTAGGGATCAAAAATCTCCCCCTTTGACATTAGTGGCAAAAACACTTTGTCATGACTTTTACATTACAAAATAGTACTTAGTAGTTTGATGATTACTCCCCCTAAGACTTTGACTCAGTCTTCAAAATATTCTACATATATATACACATGACTCTTTGACATACATTGAATATATATTTATAGTACAAAATAGTATGTCATACCTGTTGGGATATTTTCTAGGTTTTCTGAGAAGCGTCATTTTGACATTTGAGTTGTGCCTATGTCTCCTTTATTTCATGTGTCTGCAAAATTTTCTAAGGGGTCTAAGTCTTGAATTAGTCATGTGGCAAGAAAATGTCTACATTTCTTTACCCTAGGTCTTGTTTTCCTTTGGTAGTGTTTTGTTCTTGAAGAGTTCTTAGTCATGCCCTAGATTTTATGTTTTGAAGTTACCTTTTTCTGGGCACTTAAGTCCTCTTTATGCATGTGGCTATTGTCTTTCTCTTTGAGTCTCTTAATCTTGCAATGAATGTGTTAAGTCTTAAGTTATTCAGAGATTGGGCAATGAGGTTAATATATTAATTGTCTAGTGGTTATCTCTTATTCTCCAAATAGCAGGTACTTAGTTGTTTTCATCTAGCAATTCGGTGGCAAGGCTTTCTCCAATTCTTATGAATTTTGGCAGTTAAGTCTTGGCATTCAATGATCTGGTGTGATGGATATTTCTCTAAATCTCTTAAGGTTGCAATTAAATCTCAAATGATTCTGAGATTCAGCGAAGGAAGATGTAAGAAATGAAAAATCTGACAAAGTGTTAAGTATTTCGGGCCTAGTCGATAAGAAGTGCAAAACCCAACAGGAAAGTGGGACCAGTATGTCAAGGGAATTTAGTTGGTATGCAATGCAAAATCAAACTTCCATTTGCAGAAAGATCAAACGATGGGCATAGTGCCTTGATAAGAACTTGCAAGAGGGTTAGTGATTGTGGGATCACGACCTTTGACACCTGGCAGTGGTGGGACCTTGGTTCATGGGTTGTAAAGTAATAAGGAACCATAGATGAAGATGAAGATCGATGAATTCTACTAAATTTCAAGATAAAGGTTGAGCTAAGTAAAAAATTCAGTGGAAAGGTGTGACAACCATTGATGGAAAACAAGAGCAAGCACTTTCACTGAGTCTCCCAATCAAACATGAGTTAAAGTAAACACCTAGAGACTGAGAGATGTATTTAGTTGCTGAATCTCCTAATAAAACCAAGGTTAAGGAAAAGGTTGTGAGATTGTGAGACTTGTCTCAGTTGCTTGTTCTCTAGATATAACCCTAGTCAAGCCAAGTATCCAGGGATTGAGAGATTTTCCTTGGTCCCTCAATCTCGTAATCAAACCATAGTTAATATAAAATTTCAACGACCCCAAGGAGGTCTTCAGTCGTGTGATCTCTAGAAGAAGAGTGGTTAAAGACTTGCCATGGTTAAAATGATAAAGAGCTGACAATTTTAAAGTTGATTTGATGATGGTCATGTTACCATAAAGGAAAGGTGCTCGATTGATAATGATCATGGGATTGCAACAACCATCTAATCTTGTCTAATGAAAGGCCAATGAAATGGTGGGTCCTTGGTGCCAGGTAATGCAATTGTGCCCGTTTCTGATTGGTTGCCATGTTGGGTGATGTGGCCGATTATTTTCAAAGCCTGGTTGACTGTTTTGATAATTTTTGAGATCCACCTGATGTGTCAGGAAAGAGAAGGATCGATGGTCATGATTTAAATTTGTCAGTTAACCATTGTGGCTGGTTTCTTTTAAATTGATTAAGGGTTTTAAATAGTTTTCAGGGGGTTTTGACATAGGGAAAGAAATTTGAATTGTGCTCCAAGTAGAAAATTATTGCTCCAAGTTGGTTAATGATGTCAAGGCCATAATAGACTCCAGGTGGGACAAGGAGATGAAGTAGTTACAAAGTTTGAAAGATGAAGAAGCTAACAAGCCATTGATTTAGAGGCAATGGAAGATGATTGAGTCACACATGGCACCTGATCCTTGAGTACAGGGAGGGTAATTATCAAAAAGAGAATAATGTAAGTTAGCCAATAGGTGGTCATTATTCATGTAACAACTTTCAGTAGTTACCTTGAAATATCTACAGACAAAGATGCCACCTGTGATGATTCACAATGATTTGAAATAGATTTATGGCTTTTCTTCCCTTTCCTATCAATGATGTAGTTTCTATTTTGTCTTTTGTACCTATCACTATCCTAGCCATTCGAAGCTTGATGCATCCTTTTCCTAAGGATTCCAAGATGGCTAGTGATATATAGCAAGTTTTATTTTTGTAAAAGGGGGTGAAATTCAGTAAGGAGAGTTTTTGCATCTGTATTTCGGTTCTAAGAATTTTTGTCTTTGAATGTAATGATATAGGGAAATATCAAAGAAAATGTATTGAAAATCCTTTGTGTATTTTGTTGTCTTCATCTATGAGTCTTGAGTATTTCATGTGTTAAATCTGTGAGGTATTTTGAACACATCATTTACAAGGTGAATAGTGGGGTTAAGCTTAAGTTTCTTTCAAGGGAAGAATAATTCTTAAGGGAGATCTCTGAGAATTCATGGTTTATATGAGAATTTGATGACTGTATGTGTGAATGAGAGGGTGATTTGTAAGGCATCTTATTTGGGTTTTGGGTATATTAGATTTGAGGGATTTCTATGGATGTATGTTCTTTGACTCTTTGCCCTAGGATTTGGCACTAGTCTTTGCTCAATTTACATTTCTCACCATCAACACAATCAAATAACAATTTATCTTAAGTTTATATTGAAAGAATTATATGTTTATGTCTATATCAATGATATAGATAATTGTTGTGATTCTTTAAAGAATTGAATCTAATAGGTACACCCACCTGAGCTTGACGCTCAAAGTGAAGAAGGATTTAAATCCTTAGCACCTTAGTGTTTAATTTTGTTGGATACATATATTGGGTCCATAAGAGTTATGTATCAGAATTTCTGATTTGTATTCATCATCTACAATTTTAAGCACTAACAAAGTTGGTGACTCTACCAGGGATCTTAATATTTTGCAATAGGTCTGTTACAATTCTTTGTTAACCGTTTATTATTTTATTTAAAGACCAATTTATAAAACTTTATCCCCATGTGTTTTGTGGGTGGCGACTCTAAGATCTATGTTTACTAGTTGCTGGTTTAGCATATAGAAATTTCTATAATTATCTTGTTAGAAATACCATGAGTCGACAAAGATATACTAGGTTGTATTATAGTGATCACCCAGAAAGTAATATAGGTGATGAACTCCCTACACCTAGTAGGAAGCAGTGGTCTAGAAGGGGTTTGTTTAATCTGAATTCTGCAAGACCCTCTAAGGGATGAGTTTCAACACCTATCCCTAAGGAGGTCTCTTCTTTTGAAAATCATGAGCCTATGAGAAGAATAGACCCTGATGCAGCTAATCCTTCCCAGGATGATGAATTTATAGATGTAGAGTTTTTCCCTACACAAGAAACTCTAGACCAACTAGGAGAAACTTCTGATGCTGAGATTGCTTCTTATGATTCTGAAAGATTGTGTGATGAGGTTATAGCTCTGAGGAAAAAGGAGCATGAACAATTACTTGAGATTTCTAATAGAAGAAATAAGTGAGAGAAGGAGATTTATGAGCTACTCATGGAAAGACAAGAACTCATGAGAAAAACAAAGAGCAATGAGCTCATGGCTCAAAGTCTTAATCAGGAATTCAAAGGTCTAGATAGAGACCTGTTTGGTGATATTGGAGCTTTGAGACATCAAGTTAATAATAATGAGTCAAATCTTGAGAAGAATGAATTTGAAGGAGTTGGCCCTGTTCTAAGACAATTGCATCCATCAGAGATCAAGAGAAATGAGGATCTCAAAAATAATACCAGAGATGCATTTGATAAAGGAAAACAAAAAATGGTTGGTGAAAGTATAAATGGACCCGAGAAGGGTAAGGCTATTCCTGATGCTATCTCCCAAGCTAACATATAATTGGAAAAGGCTAGAAAGGAAAAGTAGGACTTGACAATTCAATTAGAAAAAAAGGAGTTGGAAGCTACTGCAGATGAGATGAAGAGGAAAATTGCTTTCCTACATGATAATATGAATACTACTGCCAGTAGCCCAGTCCATGTTATTGTTGGAACTGTGCCATAGAACCAACCAAGTGGTCCCAAGCTAAGTTTCTAGGCTCCAGGCTCTAAAAAACCAGTCCAAGTACTAGTCCAAAATGTCAATTCTATAGTTCCATTGGTTGGTGCTCCCATGGGAGGAGTGTTGAATCAAAATATTGGAGGTGGTGGAGCCCAAGCTTCACAAAATTTTCAAAGGAGGCATGTTCATCTGGATAGATACTAACCATTGTTATTTGATGGTATCCTGGTCAACCAAATGCTATCCCAAATGAGGTAAGAGACAAAATCCCTAAGCTCATAGTAAATAATGTTATCACTTGTGAAGAGAATCTTAAGTCTTTCACAAATAAGATAAATGACTATGAAATTGAAAGTGAAGATGTTGTAATGAAATTATTTGTTCAGTCATTAATTGAAGATGCTAGGGATTGGTATAGGGGTTTTCCTGAAAATAGTATTACATCATGGGATGAGTTTTTTAAAAGTTTCAAAGAGCAGTATGATGAACATGTTAATTCTATTTATGTGCTTAATGAATTTAATAATATCAAGAAGCATCCCAATGAGAGCATGTCTAAATTCAATAATAGGTTTCAAAAGGAAATGTACAAGTTATTTCAAGTCTTGAGATTAGATGATGAAGTTTTCCTAACCACATATTTCAATGCTTTGTATGGAAAAATATCTTATCTCTTGAGAGACAAAATCCCATGTACTTTGAGAGATGCTTTCAAGTTAGCAATTAATATTGAAATTAATAGGAAAGCATCTGGTGAAATGTACAAAAGGTATGAAGGAAGATTGTGGAGAGAAACCAAAGCACATGTTGGTAGACCAACTAAAGAGGATGATAAGGTTGACAAGCTGGAAAATATTATCAAAGATCTCTAAACCAGGATTGAAAAGGACCAAAGAGGTTTTCGGGACAATAGACCACCATATCAAATGTAGGAAAGATTCCCTAGGTTGCATGATCAGCCTTACAAGACAAATTGGAAAGATGGGAAGCCTATTTTTGATACTTGTGAAAATAAAAAGGAGGGGATACCCCTGATCCTTTAAAAAAGAATGAAGCACATAATGTAGAAAAAACTCCATGGTGTGTGGCTTGTAATATGCCTCACTCACCTTATCAATGTGATGTGGCCCAAGCTCTAGGAGAAGAAGTAGAAGATTACATGCAAGAGATAATGAAGGATTTGAAAAGCCTATAGTTCTTATGTTTACCACTGAGAGAGTGGAAGAGATTTCATCTTCAGAAGATAAATAAATACTTGTTGATGTTGATTATAAGAGAAGAAATTTTCCAAATTATGAACAAAAAGTTTTTACTCCTTCAGATCAAGATGAATCTAAAAGTGATGTGTATGAGTAAACAAGTGTGATCAGACTGGAGCTAGGTAATGCTCACTGGAGAAAGCCCAATGAAGAAGAAATTAGGACTCTAACTATGGCTTCCATTTCTCAAGCCAGATCCTCATATAATATGAGGAATAGAAGAGTTGACCCTAATCAAGGAGTACCGAGGTCAATTTTTTTAAAGGATGACTCCCAAAATGGGGTTTTTCCAAAACCAAACGTAATCAAAGGCAAGGATGGTAAAAAAAAGAAAGAACTTGTACTTGTTCAAGATACTAGAAAGAATGAGGATGTTTCCACAGACAAAATAAACAAAAGGGTTGGTAAGGGAAAATATTTGTCTGGTCCTTTTACTGAACCCCCAACCTTTGATATGAGACATGCCATGTCCCAAATGAAAGTCTCAATCCCATTTTTGGAAATGTTGAAGATAAAAGAGCACAAGGAAACAACCTTGGCTTTGATAAATGAACAAGGAGATGTTCCTATTATACCTAAAAAGGAGAATCCAGTAGATGGCCCTGAGACAAGCAAGGAGATTTATAACTTTTGTGTTTGGAATATTGTAACCCAAGAACCATCTTAAATTGATCCTTTCTATGTCACTCTGATTGTCAATAAATTTTTGCTAAAAAATTATATGATAGACTCTAGTGCTGCAGCTACAATGATGCCATACCATGTCATGAAGGAATTAGGACTTCAATTTGATACATCAAATGGAAGGTGTTATGTCATGGATAATAGGGTAGTTCCTATGGTAGGGACGTTAGTGGGAATATAAGTGAATATTGTTGCATTCCTTGAGGCCACATATAAAATGGATGTTGTTGTAGTTGATACCAAGCCTCATTATGGTATGTTTCTATCAAGACAGTGGGTAGAAACAGTGGGAGGAAAACTGCAACTAGACATATCATATGCTACTATACCTATAAATGGTACTAAGGTTAAGTTGTACAAAGAGCCTCGCTCTTCTGTCATGGTTGAGATGGTAGCACCTGAAGACTTGAATTATTGTGTTGACATTGATATGGAGAATTTCATTGTTGAAGAGATCAAGCCACAATTGAGGAATACTGATCCAATAGTTGATGAGTTTTTGTTGCAGCAAAATGGGCTACGAAAAATGTACTTTGATGGAGGATGGTCTAAAGAAGGATCATGAGCTGGTGTATTATTCATATCCCTATCAGGTATTACCTTTAAGTATTCCTTTTTGTTGACTTTTCAATGCATGAATAATACTGTTGAGTATGAGGCATTGATATTGGGATTAGATATTGCCATAAAGCATGGTATAAAATGCTTAAAAGTTTATGGAGATTCCCAATTGATTATTGCTCATATTAGATCAAAGTATGTTGCCAAGGATGACATACTTAAATTCTATAGATATGTTGTTTGGGATAGAATAAAATTGTTTGATGCTTTCAATATTCAGTGGGTAGAAAGGTCAAATAATATCATGGCAGATTTCCTTGCAAATGTTGCATTGAAGAACAATGATGTCATCCTTGTTGGTGTGTCAATGTTAGAAATAAAGAGCAGTCTTGTTGTGCCTGATAACTTTTTTAATTGGCAAGTTTTTGAGGATGATGGTGACATCCTCAAATTTATTCAAGGCCTAGATCAATATGATGGCCAACAAATTGATTATGATGCCTCAACAGAGGTTGTTAATGGAAAGGATTACACCCTTGGAAATGAAGTTGTTCAGTTAGCTTCTAATCATATTCCTAAGGGGTTAGTTGAGCTAGAAGGAATGTTCAAAATAAATGATAATTATATGTCACAAAAATCCAATGCTAAGATTGAGGACTTGGAAGAAATAAACTGAGGATCAGAGACATCCCCATAGTTGGTGTAAATTGGAAAGAAGCTAAGTAGGGATGTGAGAACTAATTTGATAAGATTACTAAAGAAGTATAAACATGTGTTTTCTTGGTCTTATGATGACCTCAAAGCTTACAGAAAGACTTATTTCAACATGAAATCCCTTTGAAAGAAGATACCAAACCTTTTAGGCAGAAACAAAGCCATATCAATCCCTTGCTAGCTACTAAAATGCAAGCATAATTGAAAAAGTTAAGGGATGCATGAATAATTGAGCCTATAAGGTATTCATCTTAGGTCTCTAATTTGGTGTAATACCCTCTCAGATGATTATACTTGGACTTTTATTTGAACATTTTCATTATGATGGTTAAAACTATATGTTCACAATTATTCTTATGTAGATGATGATACACTTATCAAATGCTTAGATACACTCATTTATAATTATCATTTATATGTTTATGAAGTTTGAAATCATCTATCTTTACATGATTTATAAAGCTAACCCAAGGATTTTAACCTAACCATTATTATCTATGATGTCTTATGTTTTCATGTATATATGTTTGATGTGTTTTCATGACTTAGGACAAAGTCATAGTTACTCACTTAGTTGAGGTCCACACGATGTATTGATCCTGGTCATCTATTTTTATATGTCTATATATATATTTGCACATGTATTTCTTCTCAGTGATGCAGAATTGCAAGTATCGGGCATCGTCTCCACCTAGTCTCACAGGTCTGAGCGATCCCTCAAAATCCTTGACCATTGTTGTTGTTATTACAGATATATCATCAAGGTCCCATAGGAAGGAACTCTACCTCTAACCCTTTTACCCTTAGGTTGGGAGTTCCTGAGTCAGTCCCTTGTGCTGATAATGCATTGTTGTTGTGTATTGCAGTTGTTGGATTATGTGGTTCTTGTTGCTTGTTTCTTGCATTGATGAGAGTATGATGTTGTGATTAGTAACGTTAAATTGTGTTTTGTGGTATCTTCTATCTTATGTTAGTAGTTACCCTATATATATATATATATATATATATATATATATATATATATATATCATAATTATATTTTGTGTGGAATACGATTTAGTAATTGATTTAAATAATAATATTTATAATAATTAGATGCTTATGATATTTTTAATAATGCACCTTAATTATGTGATATATGTACACATAAGCATATGGGTGCACACGTATGCCTATGGTTACATATATATATTTAATAAATATTAGTGTGTGAAATTAATTGTATTTTAAATAATAATAATAAATAAATTATTTAATTGAGGGATTAATTATTATATGGTAAATATTTTACCATAGCTTTAGTAAATAAGGTGATAAGTAATAATAGTAATACATTATTTCCTTTTCCTTAAATAAAGGAAAATCACATTAGTTTATTAATATTTATGAGGCTCTCATATTAAATTTTATTATTAATAATATTAAATTAACTATTCGCTTCCCGTGAATGGCTTTAATGAAATTAATTAAAGGCTAAACTATAAACTACCTTTTGGTTGGGATGGTTGCATCGGTTGATTTTCCCGTGCAACCAATCCTTCAACCTATTTACAGGAGAGATCTTTGAAGGATGGGGAGGTTGGCTGGAAATTATACTCAGGAAATTGGATTATTGCTTTGAGAGGATATTGTATTTAGGTAGATTATAGTATTTTGGGAGAGGAAATATATTATTCTTGAAAGGATAGGTTGAATGTGAGTTTCCAGTAGAAGGTTGGTGCCTACATCCAGAAGGAATTTGGAGAAGTGCTGGAAGGAGATTGAAGAGAGTTGAATCATCCTTCATCAATGGTTTTCTCCACCAGAAGCCAGGTAGGAGCTATCCTGAAAGATGCTCCTCCTTATTTGATTTTTTGATTACTTTAAATCTTCCTTTGTGTTGTCCTCTATGAATTTGAAATGAATATATTAGATCATGTCTGCAATTCTGTGTAGGAGAAAGGATAGTGTGTTGAAAACTATTATTGTATAAATAATTATCCTTTTCTTTATGTGTTGCTATGATTCCTGTGATGCCATATTATTTGTTTACTTGCTGGAAAATATAGGACTGTGATTTATATTGGGAAATATGTCACTACTCTTTGTCTATCTCTTTCCCAGATCAAATTTATTTAAACAATCATATTACCTATGACTGTCCTAACATGATAAATTTCTGCCCTCTAGAAAGACCCGCACTTAGATGTGTATAACTTTTGATTCCATCTAAATCTCCTCAATCTCTTTGGTGAGGATGGGAGGAATTAGGTTTTTCAAAACATATTCCAAGATAATCAAAATCCAACAGTTGGTTTGAAAGTTATGGCCCCCACATTGAGGGTCATTTTTTCTGATATCGTATTATTTATCAATCAAAGATCTCTATCTTCAACCTCCTATATATCCATGCATTCAAACACTTAATGGCACATAATTATACAAGAATAGGCTCCCCCCACAATCCAAAATAACCAAAGAAAGTGGAGAGCCTATGTTCTCATTTAAAATTCAAAACAATTGACTAATTGCACCAAATCATTAATAGGGACAGTCAATGTAAATGATGAATTCCTCTATTCAAAGCCTCATAAAAAAAAATTAAACCTATATGGAAATGGTTAAAAATAGAAACCAATACTATATCAATCCATTTTAAATCAAATTTACATTCAAATGGAGATTTTTCAAATACAAAATGGTTGGCTATACCCTCACGACAAAGAAGAAGAAAGTTGCAGAGCTTTTCATTTGTATTCAAAGAAAACTTTATTCCCCTCTCTCTTCCACACACCAGACCCTCTAAAAATCTTTCCAAATTTTAGTGTCACATGTTTATGATGTTTTGGTAAGGGTAGGAAACCTAAGAACACTAGGTGAGTGGCTCTTAGTGCGGGGCTAGGGCCGTAAGTGGCTAGTACCAGGATAACTGACTGAAGAGTTGTTTTAACAAGTGATAATTGAATTAAAACTTATGGGAATGGGTTCAAAAACCAAAAAGATTAATGTATGCCTCACCCATGCCATTAGTGCTAGTAAAGGCTATGGATGGGAGTGGGAGAAGGTACCTATGCATAGGTACGATCAAATGGCGCTTGTCTGTACAAAAGGCATTCAGTTCCACATGTGCCTACTTGGGGCCAGGGCCCGGAGTGGCTAGTACCAGGACAACCCAAGGGGTGAGGGCTATGCGATGAAACTCACATAACTTGTCACTTAGAGTTTCTACCTAGCCTTAGAACCTTTTGGGAAAGGGTTTTTACTTTTATTTTATTTTTAGTTTTTATTTGGGAAAGGTTACTCCAACCCTAGGTAAGACCTAGATATCACTTCTTGTGGACCTTTGTGTTTATCTCCTAGCAAGGGGGAGTGGTACTTTTTGTATCCATGTGGTTGGGCGGTAAATATTTTATCAAGGTACCTTTCACAGTTGCAGAGCTTATGGATTCTTGCTTGCGTATTATTCCAGTTTTGAAGAAAGAAGACTTTGTATTAATCTTTCATTATTTTCAATCAATGTAAAGTTATTGTAACCTCTCTATAGGAGATGAATGTAACGTAATCATTAATGTATCTCAAAATGATGTATTTGGGAATAGGTAGATTTAGGGAAAAGAAAAGGGAATGGTGAACTTTATGTAAATCATTTGAAAAAAAAAGAAATTTCGTAAGTGTTTCAAGCAAAGTGGCATGTTTCTCATTATGGTTGTTCAAGAAAAGTTAGTAATCAAATGTGTTAATTTCATATGTGAAATAGTTCAAACTCCTAGATAAATTCTTTTATTATGATTATGCTTTAAATGTTATATTGATCATGAAAGAATTCTTAGGTAATATAGATGAAATCAATTGGTTAGAAATCAAATGAAAGAATTTATAGTTCTCTCTAAAGAATTTTCAAATGTTATATTTTGAGAGTTAATCATAGTGTTAGTACACTTAATTAACTTAAATGGATTGTTCATTTTACTCATAGGGAACCTTGGGAGGATTCTAATTTAAATTATGCATTGTTCATATTAATCTTTTAAAGTTCAAATTTTTTCATAAATTCGTTACTTAGGTTTTCTTTTCTAAAGAGAATCTTCATTCTCTTCTTGGTTCCCTTGCAGGGCATGACATCTTTGGTATCAGATCCCTAAGTTGCTACACTAGGGCCCTAGAAATTAGGCCCATGCTACTTAAAATTGTTATTCATTGAAGGAAAAACTTAACAATAGAATTGGACTAGGAACCTTGAACTTATCCTTCTCCTTACTTGTTCAGGATTCCTCCTATGACCCGTGGTAGAAGGGGAGGTGCCCGAAATACTCCTCCTAGATCTGATCAGGAAAGTTCATAGGAAGAAGAAAATTTTGAGAGGGAAGATAGGGGGGAGCAATTTGATAACCACTCAGGAGGTTTTTAGGGGGCTCAAGTAACAAAATTGTTACAATAGATATTTCAGAGACTAGATGTAGGTCAGGACAGGGGTCACCGTGGGGGCCTAATGCTGCTCACCACAAGGAAAGAGAAAGGAGCCCTAGGAGGAGAGATCGGGTAGTAGAAGAGGATGCTTTGTGTGCTTCTCACATGCAAGACCTCCTCAGGACTAAGACTAACCCATTCAAAGGAACTCAAGGCAGATCCACTGCTGAGACTTGGCTATTGGATTTGGAAAGGCTATTTTCCATGTATCCTTACAACAACAATACCAAGGACCGATTTGTAGTCATTCACCTTAGAGATTTTGCAGCCACCTGGTAGGAAATAGAGAAAGAGAAACTTCACATAGATATAACCACTCTTTCATGGGAATTGTTCCTAGAACTCTTTCAAGCTAGATTTATTTCTGATCACTGGAGGTGGGAAAGAGCCAAAGAGTTTCACAACTTAAGGAAGTTAACAATGTCATTTGATGACTATGAGTGAAAGTTCTTTGAACTCAAGCCATACTTAGGTTATAAGGATGATGAACCCACGTTGGCTCAAAACTTCCTTAGAGGCCTCAATGGTCACTTGGTTGACAACGTACAAATGTTTGAACCTCAGACAGTTAATGATGCAGTCATCAAGGCTCGTATTGTGGAACAAAATGCAACCTTGGGGTTAGGAGGTCAGATACGCAGCCATGGAAGTAATACCTCTCAAGAAGGGACATGATTCAAATGGAACCACTCTCAAGGATTACCTGGCCCTAAGATCTATCCTTCTTCATCAAAAGGAAGTCAGAATCACTAGAAAAGGAAATTTTAGAACAAAAAATTCAACAACAAGAATGGGGGTTCTCAGCCAAGCAATTCTCACAACTGGCAGCGTGCAAAGAGATACCCAAATCCTCAACCAGCTTAGAGTATGCCTCAGAATTCTAGTCAGGGTAGTTATCAGTAGTCCAAGGCACCTTCCATGGGAAGTAATTTTGTTAAGAATAAAGGTTGTTACTCTTGTGGTCAACATGGTCATATTGCAGTTAACTATCCTTAGAAGTCTACCCTAGAAACTAGCTATAGACATACCACTTCAAAACCCATAGTAGGTGATGTAGGTAGAACTCATCGATTATTCACCACTCTAGACAACAGACTGGCTGATCATCAGGGATCAGTCATCGAAACCCCAGGTTTGTTAAGGGGTATCTCTACCACTATTCTATTTGTCTCAGGAGCAACATATTATTTTATTTCTCCTTCTTTAGTAGAGCAATGTGGGATGAAGGTAGTAAGGTAGGAAGATAGGTGGAAGGTTGAGATAGCCTATGGGGAAAGAATAGCCTTTGACTCTTGTGTTCAAGATTGCAAGTTAGGGCTAGGACCTTTCTCCACCTTGGTAGATCTCTGAGTGATTCCTTTAGGCTTGTATGGAGTAGTTTTGGGTATGGATTGGTTGGATGCTCACAAATCCATTTTGGATTTTAGAAGCAATAAAATTCAATATTTAGATGATTTAGGAGAACCTAAGAAGATTGTTGGGGTGCAATGACCCATCTCTCTTCACAAAATTTTTGCAATGCAACTTAAGCGGTGCATGTGCAAAGGATGCCAATTGTTTGCAGTCTCAGTAGAAGACTTAGAAAAAGAGGAGAGTAGGGATGTATCACTAGATCATCCCCTATTGTAGGAATTTTTGGATGTTTTCCTAAGGAAATAGCAGGAATGCCACCCAAGAGGGATATTGACTTTCAAATTGAGTTAGTGCTAGGTATGAAACCCATCTCCAAGGCTCCATACCACATGACCACATAGGAACTTGGGGAACTTAAGCTTCAGTTGGAAGGGCTTTTGGAAAAAGGGTTTATTAGACCCGCTGTGTCACCATGGGGTGCACCAGTAATATTTGTGAAGAAGAAAGATGGCTCTCTCAGATTGTGCATTGACTATTATCAACTCAATAAAGTCACAATAAAAAATTAGTATCCTTTACCCCACATCGACAATCTATTTGATCAGATGAAAGGAGAAAAAATATTTTCAAAGATTGACCTCAAGTCAGGGTACCATCAAATTAGAATTCGGGAAGCCGATATTCATCAAACATCCTTCTGCACTAGATATGGCCACTATGAGTTCACCATGGTACCGTTTGGACTGACAAACACTCCCTTTGTATTTATGACCTTAATGAATGGGGTTTTCAGAACTTACCTGGATAAATTTGTGATAGTCTGCTTGGATGATATCTTAGTGTTCTCTAAAACTATTGAGGAACATGAGATTCATCTTCGCCAAGTATTGCAGTGCCTTATAGAAAACTCTATGCCAATGCATAGAAGTGTGAATTACTTCAGACTGAGGGTAAGTATCTTGGGCACATCATTTTAGGAAATGGCATCACTATTGATCCAGCCAAAATCCAAGCCATAGTGGAGTGGCCAACTCTGACTAATGTCCCTGAGGTTCACAACTTTATGGGACTGGCTGGTTATTATAGATGATTTGTCAGAGAGTTCTCTCAGATAGCTCATCCCATCACTTCCTTGCAAATGAAAGGGATGAAATTTGTATGGTCAAAAAAGTGTGAGGCTGCTTTCCAGTGTTTGAAGGAAATACTAACCAGTGCTCTGATCTTGGTGGTTCCTAAACCATCAGGGAACTTTATAATCTATACAAATGCCTCACTGGAAGGAATTGGGGTTGTTCTTATGAAAGAAGGGAAAGTTGTTTCTTATGAGTCTAGGAATCTTAAAGATCATGAGATCAACTACCCCACCCATGATCTGGAGCTTGTAGTAGTAGTTCATGCCTTGGTAAAATGGAGGCATTTTCTGTTGGGTCATAAGTTTGAACTCCAAACAGATCATCAAAGCCTTCAGTATATCTTCTCTCGGCCTAAACTCAATGCTAGAAAATGTAGATGGATGGAATTCTTATGTGAGTATGATTTTGAGATTAAGTAAATCCAAGGGAAGATGAATGTGGTGGCCGATGCTTTGAGCAGGCGCAAGCATAGTTTGTCGGCACTTTCTCTAAGCACAGATTTGGAAAAGCGTATCAGGGAGGCTCTCACTTACGATTCTTGGTGTCAGGAGGTAAAAGCAGAGATAGAGTCAGGAAGTCCCTTGGAGATTTGTTTTTTGGGATATTCCTTGGATTTGTTGTGACAATAGGACAAAATTTATGTGCCCTTATCAGGAGATCTTTGTGTGCTCATTCTTTTAGAAAGCCACAAGGCTCCCTACTCAACACATCCAGGGGTAAAGAAGATGTATGTGTACCTATGTTAGTTGTATTATTGGTCAGGAATGAAGAGAGACATAACAGACTATGTGGTAAGATGTTTGGAATGCCAGAGAGTTAAAGCAGGGCATCAACATCCAGTAGGTCTTTTGCAACCTCACCTTGTGCCAAAATGGAAATGGGACATTATTTCTATGGATTTTATTGTGGGACTTCCAGTTACCCCTCAGAGACATGATGCTATCATGGTAATAGTTGATAGACTTACCAAGGTAGATCATTTATCTCCCATGCAGTCTTCCTATTCCACAACATCAGTAGTCAGAGTGTTTATGAAGGACATTGTGAGACTCCACAAAATTCCTAGGAAGATCATATCTGATCATGATCTAGTATTCACATCTACTCTCTAGACTTCACTTCAGCACAGTTTAGGGACTCATCTCAACTTCAGTTCAGCCTATCACCCTGAAACAGATGGGAAGATGAAGCGAGTCAATTAGGTTCTTGAGGATATGCTTAGAATGTATGTTATGGACAGACAGACTCAGTGGGAAGAATATTTATATTTGGTGGAGTTTGCATATAATAATGGTTATCATAGTTCCATAGGCATGCCTCCTATTTAGGCTCTGTATGGTCATTCGTGCCACACTCCTTTGAGTTGGGATCATTTGGAGGATAGAGTACTTCTAGGTCCCAAGATGTTACAGGATATGGAGCAACAGGTTAAACATATCAGAGAGCATATTTTGATAGCTCAGGATAGGCAGAAGAAATCTGTAGAAGCTCACAGGACTGATGTACACTTTTCTCTTAGTGATAGATTTTTTCTCAGGGTGCACCCATGAAAGAGTCCAATCCATTACAGAAAAGGCTCCAAGTTAGCACCTTGATTTGTTGGCCCTTTTGAAGTCCTAGAGAGGATAGGACTCGTAGCTTATCGGCGTGCCTTGCCACCAAACCTTGCTCATATTTATGATGTATTTCATGTTTCAGTTCTTAGAAAATATATTCCTAATGTAACTCATGTTTTGGATTGGAATGCATTACAAGTAGTGGATGGCCAACTGGCTTTAGAACTGGTATGTGTTTTGTAGCAATAGACACTGACACTCAGGGGTCACACCATCGACTAGGAAAGGGTCTAATGGGATGCCAATGATGATTCCTCAGCCACTTGGGAGGATGTTGTTAGACTTAGAGATGCTTATCCTTATTTATTTGTAGGCTGGAGTAAGCCTAACTCTAGGGGGGAGGATGTAATACCCTCTCAGATGATTATACTTGGACTTTTATTTGGACATTTTCATTATGATGGTTACTGTATACTAGAAATAGTATCTTCATAGGATTAGTATTGACAATAAATGAAATAGTAACTAAATAAACCACAATTAAGCAATCTATTTAAGCTAGAAATTGACAATTAAGCATCCTATGGTTCTCTAACTAAAAATGTTAATGCAAAGCTCTCAACAAGCTTCCATTAATGACAGTCCTAGAATGAGAAAGATAAATGATTAAAGCTAAAGCTAATTGCTCAATTCTAATTTGAAAGCTAAATTAGATCTAAATTGCCTTTCTAAGTTCAAATTACAAGAGGTTCAATGTAATTCTCAGATTTGTGGTTCTTAATTATGAGGATTTTGGTCTTCCTTTTATAGATTTTCCCAATGGTAGGGGGTGTAGTGTAGTTGATCATGATTAAGCCTTAGTTGAGTCTTTGGTTCCACCCTTTGAGGACAATGCAAATTTTGTGTCCTCAAAGCTTGGGACAAGTAGACAAGATGAGTGGACAAGATGCTCTTTCACTTTGAGTGATTGAGATTGAATTTGGCTTGATCCATGTGAATTCATTTTCTCAAATCCTATTGGTTGATTGAATTCCCTCTCCTTTTGGGTTGTTGAGAGAAATTATGATTTATTAATTGATTTAATTCATTTGTTTAGCCATGTACCCCTTGAATGGGTTGAATTTGATTTAATCCAAAAATATACAATTAAATGATTTAATTGCACTTTGATTTGATTTCATTTGATAAAAATGCTCTCAATTTTGACTCATCTCGAATTACGACTTGATTTTAATTTTGATTGGCTAATTATGCATTGTGATCCAACTACTTCAATTTTGTCTTGGATTTGCTTTGATTTGACTTGATTTATCCTTTAATTGTCTTTGTCCATTTTTTAGTGATTACAAATGCCCCTCTTTGAGTTGACGTGCGAAGCATGTTGATTCAAAGAATACTCTGATCTTGTTGATGATAGGTCATGATTCATTGATGATCAATTCTCTGATGTCTGATATGAATTTGATGTAGATTTCAATTGATTTAATACCCTTGATGCAATTTTGATGATCATTTTGATATGATGTTTGATTTTGTAGGTCATTCTAATGATCATTCTGATGATAAATCCTTGATACGATGATTGATCTCAATGTGATTCCCCATTCGATTGATTACAAAAAATTTCTTGATAAAAGCTTTCTCTTTGATTTGATGATCGGTCTCTCAATTCTTGATGATGTTGCTGATGTTTGATATTTCCAATGGTATTTGTATACTAGAAATAGTATCTTCATAGGATTAGTATTGATAATAAATGAAATAGTAACTAAATAAACCACAATTAAGCAATCTATTTAAGCTATAAATTAACAATTAAGCATCCTATGGTTCTCTAACTAAAAATGTTAATGCAAAGCTCTCAGCAAGCTTCCATTAATGACAATCCTAGAATGAGAAAGATAAATGATCAAAGCTAAAGCTAATTGCTCAATTCCAATTTGAAAGCTAAATTAGATCTAAATTGCCTTTCTAAGCTCAAATTGCAAGAGGTTGAATGCAATTCTCAAATGTATGGTTATTTAATTATGAGGATTTTGGTCTTCCTTTTATAGATTTTCCCAATGGTAGGGGGTGTAGTGTAGTTGATCATGATTAAGCCTTAGTTGAGTCTTTGGTTCCACCCTTTGAAGACAATGCAAAGTTTGTGTCCTCAAAGCTTGGGACAAGTAGACAAGATGAGTGGACAAGATGCTCTTTCACTTTGAGTGATTGAGATTGAATTTGGCTTGATCCATGTGAATGGATTTTCTCAAATCCTATTGGTTGATTGAATTCCCTCTCCTTTTAGGTTGTTGAGAGAAATTATGATTTATTAATTGATTTAATTCATTTGTTTAGCCATGTACCCCTTGAATGGGTTGAATTTGATTTAATCCAAAACTATACAATTAAATGATTTAATTGCACTTTGATTTGATTTCATTTGATAAAAATGCTCTCAATTTTGATTCATCTCTAATTATGACTTGATTTTAATTTTGATTGGCTAATTATGCATTGTGATCCAATTACTTCAATTTTGTCTTGGATTTTCTTTGATTTGACTTGATTTATCCTTTAATTGTCTTTGTCTATTTTTCAATGATTACAAATGCCCCTCTTTGAGTTGACATGTGAAGCATGTCGATTCAAAGAATACTCTGATCTTGCTGATGATAGGTCCTGATTCATTGATGATCAATTCTTTGATGTTTGATACAAATTTGATGCAAATTTTAATTGATTTAATACCCTTGATGCAGTTTTGATGATCATTCTGATATGATGTTTGATTCTGTTAGTCATTCTAATGATCGTTCTGATGATGAATCCTTGGTATGATGATTGATCTTGATGTGATGCCCCATTCGATTGATTACAAAAAATTTCCTGATAAAAGCTTTCATTTTGATTTGATGATCGGTCTCTCAATTCTTGATGATGTTGCTGATGTTTGTTATTTACAATGGTATGCCCCCTCGGAAATGAATCAAAATGATTTTGGATGATTTGGTTAAGATTGGGAAATTTTGATTTGTTTCCCGATATAGAAATTTGAAAATAGCCTGATCATGATAGAATTTGATGAGAAAAGATTTGATTGATAAGATGTTGTTGATGCTCTAGATAAGTTGATGATGGTTTGGTATCATTTGATGTCAGTCAGAATCACTTGGTTGATGTTGATGTCAATCTGATAGGATAAGTTGATGGATTGATATTTTGTTCTCAAGATCTAGAGAGACAAAACAATGATTTTCCTTCCTCACGATATAGAGTTAGGAGATTTGATGCGCTCAAGATGAGCAAATGGATGATAGGATAACTTGATTGATGTTAGATGATCAATTGGATGATTTGAATGATTGATATTTGATACATGATATGATTAGATTTTTTCGATGGTATGGAGTTGATTGGATGTTCTCATGATGCAAAATTAAGGATTGGTGGAAGAGAAGGTGATGAACAAGATTAGGTTGCCCCTAGTTGATCAACATGATTGATTATTGATGATGTCCTTGATGTATCATGAATCATTTGATGAATCAAACATTTGAAGATGTATCTTGATGATGTTGATGTACCTTTGATGTTTAGATTGAACATGACTTTTGATGATGGATATTTCAAGCATTGATGACGTAGGAATTTGATTATACATTGATGGATATTTGATGATGTTGATCTCAAGAAATTTGATGATGTAACATTGATGATATCATTGACCATTTGATGTATCTTGATTTGGTCTTTTGATGATGATAACTCCACCCCCTTTCTATTTCTCTTTTTCAAATCTGTTTTCAAGCTAAGAAAGACAAATACCTTAAATGCATTTAATCTAGGATGTATGCAGCTAACTGTCATTATTTAGGATTATGAAGCTTATTTTCATCATCAAGCTTTTGGAACATGAAATTGGCACAACCCTCACTGGTTCAACCATGATGATATGAATACCTCTTTCCTTGGATTTTAGCAATTGTAAGTAAACAAACAAATAATTGATCCCTTTCATATACAAATGTCCTCAATAATTCTTTGATGATCATGTCATTAGATGGATTCACATACTACTATGAATCAACTTGACAAGCACTCAAGAAGAAATCAAGAAGATATCATATCTTCATCATCGCTCATCTAGTCAAACATCATTGATTTGCTAAAAATACATGATTCCAAAAATTTAGTAACACTTTGAACATTTTTGCTTTTGTTTGTAGATCCATATTTCAAAAACTTCATCCACTTTGATCCTTAGTTACGTTTAAACTTTTTTAGATTTTGATCTGATTTGATTAAGCTTTTAAGATTTTGATTTCATTTCTCAAATTTTGTCGTTTAAATCAAGTATTTGGATGTTTGAAATATAATATTGATCAATAAGTTCAAGTGTAGCCATTTTTCAATTTTGATGCAATGATTTGAGCCAATTGATGTTTTCTTTTCTAAGCTCATTGAATTTGGATTGGTGCCCCTGGTTTGATTTAGAAAAGATCATGCTTTGTTGGGAAATGCAACTTTTGAGCGTTTACTTAAGATTTGCAATATTTTTATTTTTTATTTTTTTTCTTTTTAAAAGATTTTTGATGTTTTTGGATTTTTAGAGATTTTTGATGTTTTTGAATTGTTAGATTTTTTATTTTTTTTGAATTTTAGAGATTTTTGATGTTTTTAGATTTATCTGAGGAACATTTTTACTTTTTTAGATTTTTAGAGATTACTAGTTCTCAAACAAGATCAGATTGAATTTCCCCGATGTCTAGCAAGGTATAGAATTTGCAAACTGATGATTCACCAATGAATAGGAAATGATGGATGAAGCAAGCATGTTACCCATAGGACCATCTCCTCAAGATTATCCAAGCTAGGGAAAAACAATATCTCAATATAGGCCAATGATGTGGTGTTGTATAGCATATGGAATAATGGCTTGGTGTCATGACAATGGTTCAAAGGAGTGGACATATCAAGAGACTTTTTCAAACATTATTTTCCATTTCATTTATTTTTCATTTGGATCAAGATCAAGGGATCAATGTGGATAGGATCACATAATCATGATAAAGGGGTGATGAAGGCTATGAGTGAATGGTTTGGGATTGTAGGAAGGCTTCTTAGGAATAATGAAGGTGGCTTTAGGATAAGCAAGATCATGATAAGGTAGCGTGAATGAAACAAGTGAATAGGTTGATGGATAGGATAACCCATGTCAAGATACTTAATGCTCATGGATATAACCTTGTCAAGATCAAAGGTGAAAGATGTAATATCGATGCAAGTGAGATCAATGGTAGAAAGATGGAGGATATGATGGATGAAACTTTCCCCCAAGTGTAGAGTGAAAGAGAGAGGAATTATGCATGACGCCTGTTTGCTAGGCTTTCATCATGGTACTTGTCCACGATGCCACAAGAAGTGGTTTTCACCATAGGATGGGTTTCTTTTTTCTTTTCTTTCTTTCCTTTTTCTTATTTTTTTTTCAATTTTTTTTTCTCTTTTTCTCTTTTTGGATGGACTCAAGCCTCATGCTCTTTGGATAATCCTTGAAAAGGTATGATATGACAAGCCAAGGCCACTAAAAAAGTATGCTCAAAGATGTTGATATGGTGATGGAAAGGTGATATGGTGGATAAGGTAAAGGGTGGCTAAAGATTTATGCAATGGATTTGATACGGGAAATGGAAGGATAATGAATGACAGGATAATAAGTCTTTCTATGCGTGGGCATGAAAAAGAGAATGGAAGGATAATGAATAGGAGGATAAGAAGTATTATCAAGATCAACATCAATACACACCTTGAAGGGTAGTGGAATAATGGAGGAAAAATGGGTGAAATAGCTTGGGATTTTGATGTAAGAGAGGATATGGATCTTGGGATACAAGGACTCAAAATGGATAGGTGAAATAGAATATGTTTGGGAGATGTGAAGTGGAAGCCTTTGGAAGCTTAGATGTCAACTTTGATTTCTCTTTTGTGTGTAAGTCCTTCAAAAGTGACTTGGGAATCCACACTTTCTTTGATTTTTCTTTCCTTTTGGATGCTTTAGAATGCATTTTTTTAATGAGGGATTTAGGAACCCACATTTTCTTTGATTTTTCTTTTTGCATGATGGACCTTTGTGGTCTCTTGAATATTTATTTTTTTCTTTCATTCACATGTCGATTAGATGGGACATGGTGCTCTTCATACATAAGTGGATTGTTGGTTTTCTAATTTTTATGTTGCGCATTTAAATTTCTTGCAAAGGACTTGGGATTGGTGGATGAATAAGGTTGATATGATTGGTTCATATGGATGGTCTGATATGGAGGATTGACATGGATGGGTTCTTGGTTTCCCAAGTATGTATGTCTTTTTTGATCTTGATAGGATATAGGGTAAGTGGATTGTGGGCTAGGGATGGTAAGAAAGGTTGATGGAGGAATGTAAGGGCCCAATATGGATTTGGAGGATGTATAATGTTTCAAGTTTTGGATATAGGGACCAAGGATGGATTTAAAGGATGTATAAGGAATATGCTCATGCACAAATATAGGTAAATGGGATGTGGGAGGGATATCAACATCTTTATTTTGAATTGCATGGCCACGACTTTCATCTTTTGGATTTATCTTTGTACCAATAGGCTTATATGTAGCTTTGATAGGAGCAGTTGAAGCTTGATGGTATTTATTCTTATGCAATGGATTAGGAAGAATGCACAGATTTTGAGGTAGATATGGAGGCTTATAAAAAGTGGATGTTGGGGTACTTTGATCTTGACAAGGATCTTTTGATAGCCTAGGAAGAATACTTTTCTTTTGATTTTCAATAAGTTCATTAGAGATGGAAGGAATATGTTGATCTTGCTTAGGAGATGGGTAGGATATAGGAGGTGAAGGAATATGGGTTGTTTGAGATGGAAGGATATCTTCTTGAAAGAAGTGGAATGGTATGAAGGGTTCATCATGTGAGTCTTGGGGTATGGGACTTTGGTCAACTATAGGATAAGGAGTGATAATAGCTTGATCTTGATCCTTAATAAGAATTTTTTCTTTGCACTTTTGATTAGTCTCTTGACATGGAGCCACTTCTAAGGAAAATGTAGGAGCTTGGATCTGCACGAGGGATTCTTGAAGAGATGATGGATGTTCATTTGAAATAGGTACAATAGGCATTGTAGCACATGAAGTCTTGGAGTTTATAACCTTTGAAGCATGAAAGAAGTTTGTAGCAAGATGTAGGTTAGCTTTTATCTCTTTTAGAGGTAGCCCTTGAGGGTATACATAGTCATTATGAAAAATGTTTGGTTCTTTGTTTGATGGAGGAATATTGGATAGCTTTGCTTCTATATGAAATGGAGGAATGGTGGAATAGGTGAAAGCTATGAGAGGACCCCTACTAGACATGTGTTCATAAGTTTGGTCTTGCTTGAGGGTAGTATCTTCATTAGATGATTCATTAGGATTTTCAATTTTAATTAAGTCATCATCAATAAGATTTTGGATTGTATGTTTCAACTCCATGCAATCTCAAGTTTCATGCTCATTATGTCTATGATATGCACAATAGTTACTCAAAAAGATAAAACCACATGAAGTGATTTGAGGCAACATGATGAGATCATTTTCAAGAATTTTTTCCAAATCTAATTCGTATGACTGTCCCAAAGGAGTGAACATTCTATCCCAAGGATATTTGGATGTATTTGTGTTTCTCAAAGAGTTGTCATATGATGAATATTGTTGAGATGGGACTACTTCCTCTTAATTTCCTTGATCAAAGATGAGATTCTCTTGATATTTTGAAATAGGTTCTTCATCAAATATTGGTTTATCATTAGGATATTTTTGATCAAACATAGGGTTTTCATCATATTCTTTTTGATCAAATTTTGAATTATCAAAGAGATGGCATTCGTAATGTTTTTCTTGATCATAGAGGTAAGGAAACAATGTTCTTAATGAGAATTGGTTGGATAATGTTTCCATTTATTTTTCCATTTGTGAATAGAATATTCTCTTGAATTTTTATTGTTAATTGAGTTTTGGATCTTAATGAATGTTTTCCTTTTGTAATCAAAGATCTTCAAGCACAACACAATGATTTTATCAATTATCACAAGAAATTCTTCCAAGCAATCTACCTAAGGTCAAATTTGGCTTTTAAATGACTCTAATGAGGTAGGCTTACTAATTTATCAAGGATTTAGTATGGACTCCATTCAAAATGGACACTAAACTTTCATCCTCCAAGTATATTAAGAGGCTTCCCACCACTGGTATGTTAGAGTTTTGCGCAATCCGTGAGGACTACTCGAGGAAGTTTGAAAATTTAGTATCCTTTTGTCACACACCCCATTAAGGATGTATGCATTTTGTTTTATAGTGGATTGGATTCTCACAGCAAAAGCAAGGGTATCCCACTTTGGGTTGTCCCTCTCACCGACCCTTTTAAGGCAAATCTCGGGAGGCGAGCCCAACTAAAGTTCTAGCATGGTATTCTCTATAGGACGTTACTTTTTGTTTCTTTTTTGTATGCAAAAAAGTTTTTTTTTTTTTAGCACTTTTTAACAAACATACTTAACAAGGTTCAATTTACAACCCACTAACTAATGAGAATTGAGTATTGCTACTCTTTTCTACAAACAAGGGGTTTTTCAATTAAGTGTTTGGCTTATTCCTTTAAGCTATCAAAATTACTAGATTTTGAAAGGACAAAGCCACAATTTAAGCACGTAAATCACCAAGTTTTAAGGCTTACCTTTCCTTGTAGCTAACAAAAGCTAGGGGCATTTTTGAGTTATCTCCATGATTTTATGCTTACCTTGGCTATAGTTCCTTTCCAATGTGCTTTTCCTCCAACAAAGTTAGTCAACAAAGCCAACCAAAGTGAAGAAACCAAAGATAGATTTGAAGAAATAAAGACAAACTAAATTTTAAGCCTTACTTGTCAAAGCTTTGCCTTCTCTATTGAATCTACTCTCTGGATTTTTTGCTTTTCAGTAATTAGACATCCTGCAGGGTCAAATAAATAATTTTACCATAGTCAAATTATGTAGATTAACAATTTATGCAAAATCACTCCTGAAATGCTTAAAAGCGCTATTTTACTACTTAAAAACATTGCTAATCTGATTGAAAGCGTTGTTTTAACTTTGTCAGAAAATTCAAAAGCACACAAATAATTTGCAAAAACACTACATAATTGATTAAAGGCGGTAAAAAGAAAGCGAAAGCACTCTGCAAAGTAGCAAAAGTGCTTAGGAGTTAGGGAAAATATGCTATGGATCCATGCAAAGGCGCTATTAGAATGATAGACAGAAAATAGAAAGCGTGAAAGCACCATGGATCAACACAAAGGCACACTACTTTGTTGTGAAAGCAGCAAAACAGTGCTTGAAAGTGTCATTTTATTTGTCAATAGTGTCGTTAACCTGTCAAAAGTGTTGTTTCCTAAAAAACCCGGGAGTTAAACATATGCAAATTTGACAAAAACAAGATAAATTTGAGCATTTAGTAAAGTGAAGCATTCTGCCCCACGGTGGGTGCCATTTTGTATATTAGAAATGGTATCTTCATAGGATTAGTATTGACAATAAATGAAATAGTAAGTAAATAAACCAAAATTAAGCAATCTATTTAAGCTAGAAATTGACAATTAAGCATCCTATGGCTCTCTAACTAAAAATGTTAATGCAAAGCTCTCAGCAAGCTTCCATTAATGATAGTCCTAGAATGAGAAAGATATTAAAGCTGAAGCTAATTGCTCAATTCCAATTTGAAAGTTAAATTAGATCTAAATTGCCTTTCTAAGCTCAAATTGCAAGAGGCTCAATGCAATTCTCAGATGTATGGTTATTTAATTATGAGGATTTTGGTCTTCCTTTTATAGATTTTCCCAATGGTAGGGGGTGTAGTGTAGTTGATCATGATTAAGCCTTAGTTGAGTCTTTGGTTCCACCCTTTGAAGACAATGCAAAGTTTGTGTCCTCAAAGCTTGGGACAAGTAGACAAGATGAGTGGACAAGATGCTCTTTCACTTTGAGTGATTGAGATTGAATTTGGCTTGATCCATGTGAATGCATTTTCTCAAATCCTATTGGTTGATTGAATTCCCTCTCCTTTTGGGTTGTTGAGAGAAATTATGATTTATTAATTGATTTAATTCATTTGTTTAGCCATGTACCCCTTGAATGGGTTGAATTTGATTTAATCCAAAACTATACAATTACATGATTTAATTGCACTTTGATTTGATTTCATTTGATAAAAATGCTCTCAATTTTGATTCATCTCTAATTACGACTTGATTTTAATTTTGATTGGCTAATTATGCATTGTGATCCAATTACTTTAATTTTGTCCTAGATTTGCTTTGATTTGACTTGATTTATCCTTTAATTATCTTTGTCCATTTTTCAGTGATTACAGTTACAACTATATGTTCACAATTATTCTTATTTAGATGATGATAAACTTATCAAATGCTTAGATACAAACATTTATAATTATCATTTATATTTTTATGAAGTTTGAAATCATCTATCTTTACATGATTTATAAATCTAACCCAAGGATTTGACCTAACCATTATTATCTATGATGTCTTATGTTTTCATGTATATATGTTTGATGTGTTTCATGACTTAGGACAAAGTCGTAGTTACTCACTTAGTTGAGGTCCACACAATGTATCGATCCTGGTCATCTATTTTCATATGTCTGTATATATATTTGTAAATGTATTTCTTCTTGGTGATGTAGGATTGTAGGTACCGAGCATCGTCTCCACCTGGTCTCACAGGTCTGAGCGATGCCTCAAAATCCTCAATCATTGTTGTTGTTACATAGATATCATCAAGGTCTCAAAGGAAGGAAATCTACCTCTGACCCTTTTAACCTTAGGTGGGGAGTTCCTGAGTCACTACCTTGTCTGATAATGCATTATTGTTGTATATTGTAGTTGTTGGATTATGTGGTTCTTGTTGCTTGTTTCTTGCATTAATGAGAGTATGATGTTGTGATTAGTAACGTTAATGTATCATCTTAAAATGGAAGCGCTTCCATGTTAAGAGCTTTTAGCCCTCTGATTAAGTGGTTTGGGGTCATGTCGAATGCCTTGAATTGGTCTTTTCTTAGATATGACTTTTTCGCCATTTTTCACTTCTTTTCTGCACTTGATTCCTTCATTCTAGGTGAAATTAGGGTTAGGATCCCGAGGATTCTCCTTAATTTCCCTCTTCTATGGCTGTATTTTATAGGTAGGACTTACGAGTAAGTCCTCCTAGCCTTCATCATGTTCATCATAGGATTTTTTGCCTTTTCCTGGCACTCTGGCCTGATTTTGCCCCTTTTTCCACTTTCTGGCTGCATTTTCCTATCATTCTGGACTGAGACCCTGAGATATATGATGTCAAGGTCAAGGATGAATTTGAGGGGTCAAGGATGACCTCATCCCTAACCTAGGTCATAGTCAACCTCATCGTTGACCCTAGGTTCAAGTTTCAAGGTCTCGTGATCTCTGAATGTCAGGTTTTGGAAAGAATTCTTTTCCCTCTTCTGGGTCAACTGTTTTGGTCTCCAAAATGGTAAACTCTAAAATTATATTTAATTTAGGTCCATTCCTAAAGGTTTGAGGCCTAATTGGAATTTAATTCTCCAAGGTGGCCCCTCGAGAGGATTGTGCCCTAGATCACTATAAAAGGAAGCCTTCCTCTCTCATTTTCTCCATCAAGTTTTGCAATCTCATCTCTCAAGGTCTCAAGCAAGATCAAGCAAGCATTACATCAAGAATTTTCAAGGAAGCATCTAATTCCTCTTCTCCATTCAATTTCTCTATTGAAGATCAAGGATTCAAGCATTCAAGCCTTTGAAGGGATTTGGTTCAAGCATTCAAGATTCATCATTGAAAACCCTAGATCTAGCCATCATGGTGGTGTGATCTTCCTTCAAGATCCTTTGTTCATCTTCAAGATCCATTCATTCTTCTCTCAAGGTGGATTCTAAGCATACAATCATGGATGTTTAGATCTACATTTGTTCATGTTATGTTCAAGCTTTCATATCAACATATTTGTTTACATTTGAAATACAATTGCATATCTATTGAATATCATTTGTCATTGTTAGATCTACTTCTACTACTTGCTAGCATTCTCTATTTCAATTCCATTATTAAGGTTGATTCCAAACTAGGGTTTTACTAAGGCAAACCCCTCCCCCAATAAACAAATCTATTTTTCTTGCAGGTACAGGTGTGGGACAATGAATTAAAGTGCAAATCTAGATACCCTTTTCATCAAACTTTCAAGATCCATGAACAAAGTCAAAGATGACCTTCAAAATCTTGAGGTAGTCTTTGACCTTTTATTTGGGTCAAAGACTACCTGCTTCCAGAAAGAAAAAAGTTTTCTAAGTTTTCTCCGTCTCGGCATTTCCAGTCTGGAACACACTGTAGAATTGCTCAAAATTATACACAGCCACCAGAAAACCGGTATTTTCAGATTAATTTCATCATGAGGTATGTATCTTATTTTATTTGATTTCAAGCATTTCTAGATTTACATTCCATCCCATATCAATACAATTCAAATGTATGTGTAAAATATTGGCTTTGGGGTCTCTTTTATGTGCAAACCATTGTTCTAGGACCCCATCCACATTTTATCCTTTACAGTTAAATTGTGTTTTGTGGTATCTTCTATCTTATGTTAGTAGTTACCATATATATATATACATATATATGTATATATATATATATATATATATATATACATATATAAATATACATATATATAGATATATATATATATATATATATATATATATATATATATATATATATATATAGATATATGTATATATATATATATGTATATATATATATATGTCTATATATATATATATATATAGATATATATATATATATAGATATATATATATATATATATATATATATATCTATATCTATATATATATATATATATGTATATGTATATGTATATGTATATGTATATGTATATATCTATATATATCTATATCTATATATATATATATATCTATATATATATATCTATATATATATATCTATATATATATATATATCTATATATATATAGATATATATATATATATACATATATATATATATATATATATATATATATATATATATATATATCATAATTATATTTTGTGTGGAATATGATTTAGTAATTGATTTAAATAATAATATTTATAATAATTAGATGTTTATGATATTTTTAATAATGTGTCTTAATTATGTGATATATGTACACATAAGCATATGGGTGCACACGTATGCCTATTGTTACATATATATATTTAATAAATATTAGTGTGTGAAAGTAATTATATTTTAAATAATAATAAATAAATTATTTACTTGAGGGATTAATTATTATATGGTAAATCTTTTACCATAGCTTTAGTAAATAAGGTGATAAGTAATAATAGTAATACATTATTTCCTTTTCTTAAAATAAAGGAAAATCACATTAGTTTATTAATATTTATGAGGCTCTCCTATTAGATTTTATTATTAATAATATTAAATTAGCTATTCCCTTCCCGTGAATGACTTTAATGAAATTAATTAAAGCTTAAACTATAAACTACCTTTTGGTTGGGATGGTTGCATCAGTTGATTTTCCCGTGCAACCAATCCTTCAACCTATTTACAGGAGAGATCTTTGAAGGATGGGGAGGTTGGCTGGAAATTATACTCAGGAAATTGGATTATTGCTTTGAGAGAATATTGTATTTAGGAGGATTATAATATTCTAGGACAAGAACTATATTATTCTTGAAAGGATAGTTTAATTGCGAGTTTCTAGTAGAAGGTTGGTGATTGCATCCGGGAGGAATTTGGAGAAGTGCTGGAAGGAGATTGAAGAGAGTTGGATCAGCCTTCATCAATAGTTTTCTTTGCTGAAAGCGGGGTAGGAGCTATCCTGAAAGATGCTTCTCCTTATTTGATTTGTTGATTAGTTTAAATCTTCCTTTTTTTTGTCCTCTATGAATTTGAAATGAATATATTAGATCATGTCTACAATTTCATATAGGAGAAAGGATAGTGTGTTGAAAACTATTACTGTAAAAATAATTATCCTTTTCTCTATGTGTTGCTATAATTCCTGTGATGCCATATTATTTGTTTACTTGCTGGATAATATAGGACTATGATTTATATTGGGAAATATGTCACTACTCTTTGTCTATCTCTTTCCCAGATCAAATTTATTTAAATAATCATCTTACCTATGACTATCCTAACATGATAGATTTCTACCCTCTAGAAAGACCCGCACTTAGATGTGTATAAATTTTTATTCCAACTAAAAATCCTCAATCTCTCTGGTGAGCATGGGAGGAATTAGGTCTGTCAAAACATATTCCAAGATCATCAAAATCCAATGATTAGTTTGAAAGTTATGGCCCCGCACTAAGGGTCATTGTTTCTGATACCATATTATTTATCAATCAGAGATCTCTATCATCAACCTCCTATATATCCCTGCATTCAAATAGTTAATGTCACATACTTATATAGGAATAGGATTCTCTCAAAATCCAAAATAACTAAAGAAATTGGAGAGCTTATGTGCTCATTTAAACTTCAAAACAATTGACTGATTGCACCAAATCATTAACAGGGACAGTCAATGTAAATGATGAATTCCTCTATTCAAAGCCTCATAAAAACAAATTAAACCTGTATGGAAATGGTTAACAAAATAAGCCAATACTATATCAATCCATTTCAAATCATATTTACATTTGAATGGAGATTTTTCAAATACAAAAGGGCTGGCTATACCCTCACGGGAGAGAAGAAGAAAGCTGCAGAGCTTTTCATTTGTATTCAAAGAAAACTTTATCCCCCTCTCTTTTCCACACACCAAAACCTCTAAAACTCTCTCCAAATTTTAGTGTTACATTTTTATGATGTTTTTGTAAGGGTAGAAAACCTAAGAACACTAGGTGAGTGGCTCTCAATGTAGGTTCGGGGCCCTAAGTGGCTAGTCCCAGGATGACCGACTGAAGAGTTGTTTTAACAAGTGATAATTTAATTAAAACTTATGGGAATGGGTTCAAACACTAAAAATATTAATGTATGCCTCACCCATGCCATTAGTGCTAGTAAAGGCTATGGTTGGGAGTGGGAGAAGGTACCTATGCGTAGGTATGATCGAATGACACTTGTTTGTACGAAAGGCATTCGGTTCCGCATGTGCCTACTGGGGGCTCGAGGCCCCAAGTGGCTAGTACTAGGACAACCCAAGGGGTAAGGGCTATGTGATGATACTCACCTAGCTTCTCACTTAGAATTTCTACCTAGCCTTAGAAACTTTTGGGAAAGGGTTTGTACTTTTCTTTTCTTTTCAGTTGTTATTTGTAAAAGGTTACTCCAACCCTAGGTAAGACCTAGATATCACTTCCTTGTGGACCTTGGTGTTTATCTCCTAGCATAGGGGAGTGGGCCTTTTGGTATCAACGTGGTTGGGTGGTAAATCTTTTATTGAGGTACCTTTCATAGTTGCAGAGCTTATGGATTCTTGCTTTCGTATTGTTCCAGTTTTGAAGAAAGAAGACTTTGTATTAATCTTTCATTTTTTTCAATCAATGTAAAGTTATTGTAACCTCTCTAGAGGAGATGAATGTAATGTAATCATTAATGTATCTCAAAATGATGTATTTGGGAATAGGTATATTTAGGGAAAAGAAAAGGGAATGGTGAACTTTATGTAAATCATTGAAAAGAAAAAGGAATTTCATAAGTGTTTCAAGCAAAGTGGCATGTTTCTCATTATGGTTGTTCAAGAAAAGTTAGTACTCAAATGTGTTAATTTCATATGTGAAATAGTTCAAACTCCTAGGTAAATTCTTTTATTATGATTATGCTTTAAATGTTATATTGATCATGAAAGAATGCTTAGGTAATATAGATGAAATCAATTGGTTAGAAATCAAATGAAAGCATTTATATTTCTCTCTAAAGAATTTTTAAATGTCATGTTTCAAAAGTTAATCATAGTGTTAGTACACTTAATGAACTTAAATGAATTGTTCATTTTACTCATAGGGAACCTTGGGAGGATTCTAAGTTAAATTATGCATTGTTCATATTAATCTTTAAAGTTCAAATTTTTTCATAAATTTGTTACTTAGGTTTTCTTTTCTAAAGAGAATCTTAATTCTCTTCTTGGTTCCCTTGCGGGGCATGACATTTGGTACCTGTCAGAAAGAAGAAAGGGGACATAAGATTATGTGTTGATTTCAAAAACTTGAATGTTGCCTCATTGAAAGATAATTATGGATTTCCCAACATGGAGGCAATGCTTCATAGGGTGATTGGTTGTGAGTTATTAGCCATGATGGATGGTTTCTCAGGGCATAACCAAGTGCTGGGTAAGGAATTAAAATGATTTAAAACAACATTTACTACTTCCTAGGGAACTTATGTGTATGTCTGTATGCCATTTGGTTTAAAAAATGCTGGAGCAACATTTCAAAGGGCAATAGATGTGGCTTTCAAGGATCTTATAAATGTTCTCATGGTGGTGTATTAGGATGATCTGACTTCTTATTCAAAGAAAGTTGATGACCATTGCAGTCACCTGGAGAAGGTCGTGCTCAAGGCATTTGAGTTTGGCATATCATTGAGTCCCAAGAAATGCCAATTTGTTGTTACTGAAGGAAAGCTATTAGGGCATATAGTGTCCAAGGAAGGGGTAAGAATTGATCCTAACAAAGTTGAAGCAATTCACCTGCTCCCAAAAATCTTCAAGGTGTACCATCTTTCCTTGGATAAATTAATTTTGTCAGAATATTCATTGCTAATTTTCCAGAAATGGTCAAGCCCATAGTCAAGATTTTGAAAAAGGATGTAAGATTTGATTGGAATCAGGAAGTAGAAAAGGCCTTTGAGAAAATTAAACAAACAATCCAAGAAGCCCCTGTTCTTATATCTCCTGATTATTCCAAGCCTTTCTCCTTGTTTTCTTTTGCATATTTTCATACTATTGCAACAATCTTATTACAAAATGATGGGGAAGGATTTGAACACCCCATTGCATTCTTTAGAAAATCACTACAGTCAGCTGAATTGGATTATAAGCCAATGGAAAAGAAAGCTTATGCATTGGTGAAAGCAGTTAAAACATCTAGGGCTTATTTGGTATTTTCTAAGGTTAATGCATATGTTCCTCATGCTACGGTGAAAGACATTCTGGTCCAGAGTGAGGTTACAAGGAAAAGATAACAGTAAATTAATAGAATCCAGGAGTTTGATTTGGAGATTCATATTACCAAGTTGATTAGAGGTTTGGGACTGGAAAAGTTGATGATAGAAGAAAATCTAGATCTGATCTAGGTAAATAATGTTATCATGGGTGAGAGAATGGTTACAAGTATTGAGATGTAGCCATGGCATACAAATATTGTGCATTTTCTCAAAAATGCTAGTTGCCTATAGGGCCTAAATGACAATTAGAAGAGGAGCCTTAGATTACTAGCTCAAAATTATGTGTTACTGCAGGGTGACTTATATTGGAAAGATAAGGATGGAATATTTCTCCTGTGTCTGGATAAAGGACAATCGGAGAAAGTATTAAAAGAGATGTACTCTGGAATATGTGGAGGGAATTATTCAGCCTTGGCAACAACTCACAAGATTTTGAGGTTTGGTTATTATTGGCCTAGTTTATTCAAGGATACTCATTCATTTTGTTAGTGCTCAAACTTGTAGATGATAAACAGGAATCATAAACATCTGATAGATAACTCTAACACTCCCAATAGATGCATCTAACATAATTTAAACACTAAGGTATTAAGGTTAAAAAACCTTCTTCACTTTGAGCTTTAAGCCCAGTCAGGTTTACCTTTCAGATCTTCTTCTTTAAAGCATTACAACAATTATCTATGCCCTTGACATAGACAAGATACATTCAAATTATACAACAAAACTTAAAGTGAACTAATTATTTGAACTGTTGATGGTGAAAAATGTAAATTAAGCTAAGACCAGTGCCAAATCCTAGGGCATAAGAGTCAAAGAACATACATCAACCGAAAACCCTTCAAAAAAAAAATCTCAAAACCCAAATCAAGTGCCTTACACATCATTCTCCCATTCACTCATCCTGTTATCAAATTATTGTACAAACTATGAATTCTCAGATATCTCCCTTAAGATTTAACCTTCACTTGAAAGAAACTTACGCTCAACCCCACTATCTACCTTGTAAACAATGTATCAAAATACCTTACACATTAATACATACAAGAATTCAAAATTCATACATGAAGACAATAAAAATATGCAAAGGAGTTCCAGTATATTATATTGATATTTTATTGCATCAGTACATTCTTGATAGAAAATTGTAGGACCAAAGTACTATTATCAGAACTCTCTTCACAAATAATATTCACCGCCCCTTACAAAAAAGGAAAAATTGCTATTTATATCACAAGCTATATTGGAATCCTCAAAGAAAGGATGCAACAAGCTTCAGATAGACATGACAATGACTTGCACTAAAGACAAAAAGTACATTACATAAGAAACTAAAACAAACAAAAAGTTGATCTCATCATATGGAATCTTCACAGGTGGCACCTTTGTCTGAAGATACTTCTGATTAAATGCATAAGGTTGTTACATGAATGATGACCACCATTTCAGGATAACCTAAATCATTCTCTTTATGATAGTTACACTCCCTATATTTTAGGATTAGGTGCCAGGTGTGATTCACTCTTCTTCTTCTTTTGCTTCTAGTTCGATGGCAGCTGGCTTCTCCTTCTTTGGTTTGGTACTCTTATCCCAAGCTTCCACATCATCCTCTGAAGGCCAATTATATCCCTACAAGTGCTGCAACAACTTGATTTGTCTATCCCACTTGGAGTCAGTAATGGATTTTGTGTCAGCAACAAACTTGATGCAATCATTTTCAACTTTGATCAAATTATCAAGAATGTTGTAGAAACCATCCATTTCTAAAGAGCCATCATTACTGAGAAAAGCCTCCTGCCTGATTATCAACTGACCCATGCTTGATTTCCATTCTTCTAATCTCATAATACTACCATCATCCCCATATACCGAAGGTAGGTACTTCTTGTAACCTGGGCCAAACATGGCCATCCTGGCCTTTATCTAATTTGTTTTGCCCTTGAAGAAGCCCCAAGTGGTACTAATCAACTCAATTTTCTCCCCAACTTCGGTAACTACCTTTGGGATGTCTTGCCGATGAGGTTGTAGTGCCTCTAATTTCTCAAACATGGAACTTCTTCTAGACCAAACATTAAAAAGTGGCTCCAAAGTAGCCATTGCATCTTTTACATTCTCACTAGTCTTCTACAATACAATACTTGTTTTATGGACTGAGTCCATTTTCTCCTTGATCTTTTCACACCTATGTTGCACAATGTCAGAGATAGCCCTTAAGGATATAACAAGCTTATTTTTATCTGACTCATCTGCTTCCTTATCAAAATTCTCTACCACTAGTTGCTCTGCAGCCTCAATTTGTAGAACTAGAGGGGGAGCTACCTTATAAGCTCCTTCAAGATTAGGTTTCAATTCTTCCAGTTCCTCTTCCAAGACCTTGATTTTCATCAACCCTTTATCTCTATCCTTAGCTATAGTTATTGAATTTTCAAACAATTTTCATATATGTTTGACAGTTAGGTTGTCTTAGCTTCATTTAGATGAGAAAAATGTATCACAACCTTTGATACTTCAAGATAACTAGTGTTTTGGATAGTCCAGATGATCTTGTCCCCTTCCATTTTATCCTCAATGCTGACTAAGGAGGGTTTTTGGGTTCTTGGTGCTAAGGACCACATTGCCAAAGCTTGGGATTTGGGGTCATACCCACTTCCCTTGATCATATATCCAATATGAGCCTCATAGTATAGGCTTCCCTTGGGTTGTTTCCTAATCTGATTAATGATGAATGTTGATGTCAAATCCCATCCAAGAAACAAAAGCATTCCACTAGATTTGACCATCTACTTAGCCTCTTCAATGGAGATGTTCTCTGATTCAAGGTCATAAGAAGCTAGAGCTTTCAAATTTTCCTCATCAAGCTTTGTCCCCTCAAATAACACCTTTTCAATATCATGTTGCTTCTTCCATATGAGTAAATTCATGAATTCCTCACTCTTGATGAATTCATCATCATTAAGGACTTCTTCCTGGTATAGTTCTCTTTTATCTTTGCCAAGCAACAAAGGTAGTTGTTCCTCCTCCTTTGAGACCACCTTTTTTCCTTCTCTAATGTTCTTCCTCAAATGGTGATAGTAAGCTCGGTCATCGGGCACTAAAGTTGAAGCTTTATTTGTTACTTTCCTCTGTTTCTTTTCTTTGGAGGGCCAACCTACCTCAAGTCTCTATCTTTTTTATGGTGGTTCAGAGACATCCTCTACCTCTGGTGAGTCTTGACTAATATCAATGATAGGGGGTCATTGGCTTGAGGTGGACTATTATCTTCTTGTGACCCATCAGTATACTCTTCATAATTAGATGAAGAGTAACCTTTCCCTACATCCAACTTATCCTTGAGTTGTCCCTCTAGCTAAGTAGATAGGTACCATGCATTTCAACCATTCTATCAATTCTTTTTAAATAGGGAAGATCAAGGAAGAAACCTCCAAAGGAAATTTTAGCCTCTAATTTCAACCAAACAATAAAACTTGGTAAGTCTTTTACCAATCTAATCTTCATCCATTATGTTTCTTATTACATCCTCCTCATCACACCGCTCATGTTCCTTAATTGTACCAATGTTGGGAATCAATATCATTTTGGCAGTCTTGATAAAATTCTCAGAGTCCACATACCTACCGGCACCAGAGGTCATCTTGAAATGATTCAACCATGAACTAAGCTATGGTAGTGCCCTCTTACCAATCAAGAAGTTTCCTACCTTGAACTATCATGGTGTGAAAGTGCCCTTTTTGTGGGGTGCCAAGTGCTCCTTGTCAGTCAATATCAGTTGCCAAATGAACTCTAACTAAGAAAATCTTGGAGGCACATACTTTGGGAGCATATGTGGGGGCTGTGGGCATCCATATACTCTAATCAATGTAAATTTCTCACCCATATAAAATTCACCCCAATTATGGCCTACTTTCCACTTATCAACATATTGTTGAGGCCTAAGTAGCCTCAATACCCTAATTGGTAACCTTGTTACATTTTTCCCTAACATTTTCAAAATTGGGAAAACTATTCAATTTTGAAAATCATAGAAGTCACATTCATTAGAGGTGTAATTCCACACCCTCAACCAATATTGTACTGGATTAGGTTGACCCTCAAACATAATCCTAGGCCTCAGCATATGCACATTCAAGCTATTAACATTAAAGTAAAAAATAAGATGCATTAGAAAGGAATAATGCATGAACCTTATGGGCCTCTTGTTTTCCTTAATCATCACTAAGCCTTCATGCATTATATCAATTACATACTGGATGTAATCATAGTCTGTATTAGCATGGGAATTCTACATGTCTAATATAATCATCAAGAGGTCTTCTAGAAACATCTTTGCATCTCCATCCATCCCTAAAACTCTACACAATCCATGGCATAAAAAATTCATATAGAAGTTGAGGGACTTAAACTCCTAGGGAGCATTCATGTGTGTTGGGAGAGGGGCAATGTACTTGCTAGTCTTAGGGATATGTCTGACCACCTAGCTTTTCACTAGTCCTACTTGAATCATATACTTCTCCCTTTCCTTTTTTAGGTCTATCTCTATGGAGGATGAGAAATAGAAATCAAAAGCCTTCATGAAAGACTCCCTATCTAGAGTTACTAGGGCTAACTGGTCACTTTTCCTGATAGTCTTTGAGATGGGATCATATAGCCTAGCTAGTTCAATAATGAGGTTGACATCTAAGAAAACATCAGGGACAATCAACTTAGCCATGCCTAAAGCCCATGCATTGCAAATTGGGATAGCTTTACCTTTATTGTTGTAGAAATATGTAAAGATAGTGTAACCAGAGCCTGATGGAGTAATAGGATCCCTATAATTTTCCATTAAATCTTCAAAAAATTCATCACTAACCTTTTTATTTGGATTTGAACTAGGGAGAAATTTGATAAATTCCTCTGAGAAGTTGGGCTTTCCTTTATCCTCGCCACCCTATTCCATAGCTTCCCCATTGGATGATGCTCAACTTGACTCTAGTTGGCTAATCTTGTAATTCTAGACACTTCTAAATTCTGCAAATTCTCTTTGCTCAAATAGTCACTGCTAAGACTTTGAAATTCTCAATTGCCTTAAGAAAACATTAAGTGTCAAAAGAAAGGATTTCATGTCTATATATGATCTATCAATGAATGCGTAGAACTATCAAGATTGCAACAAATCTATTCCCAATTAATTCAACATTCAATTGTACACAATACCAATATTCAAATCAAGGCTAGCCATAATGTATGATGTTGAAAAATTTATTAAAAAATTAGAAAGAAATAAAAAAGAAATGATCGCAGTATCAGGCTTTAAAACCTCAATTATTGATAAAAACCCTCAATTAGATCTGATTGGCTGGCTTTTTGCTTTATTCCAACTTGGCAAAGTACTTTTTTCTATGTAGGAATGACTCTTATCCTTTTTCATTAATGAGCACTTAACCGGATCCAATTCAAAGATCAAGCTAACAAAAGACTCTCTTGATCTCAGAATGATTTACTTATCCTGGGTTAAATCTAGAGATCAAGTGACAAAGCCATTCTCGTGATCTCTAAATCTTTCTTTAACTCCTTTCTTTATCAAGAGATTTAGCAACTATCATTGATCTTGGAATGCATCAATGGTCTCGGCTCAACTGTCAAACCTATACCTTAACTCAATTGTTATCAAGAGAACACGTGACTGAGAGAATTCTCTAATTCTTGAGGAAATCAAAACAATCATGGTTACATCTTGAGAATAAGTGACTGAAGACTTCGTTTGATCTCATAACCTTTAACTTAACCCATCACTTATCTGGCAATCCAGTGAACAAAAGATTCTTTTAAACTTGAGTGCTTCTAACCTCACCACAGTCTTTATCCAGAGAATCAATGATAACTGCATCTCTCAATCTCTGAATGTTTCTTCTAACTCTTGGTTTATCACGAGATTCAATGACTAAAGACTTCTCATATTCTCTGAATGCTTTTATTAACCTCGGTTGTTTCATGAGATTCAGAAAATACCTTTAATCTCCCATTTGCCAGATATTTCTCTTAACTCAGGTTCAATCATGAGATTAAATATCAGCCGTTGATCTCCAAATCTATCCACGGTTATCACTGAATCAGCCAATATTTTAGGGTTTACTAATTTATCATGAGATTGAGCGTATACCTTTATTCGCTAAGTCATTGAATGAATTAAGTCTTAGCTATCAATTATATCCAGAGATCACACGACTGAAAATACTTTACACTTTTAACACCCTTATTATTGAATTGCTAGACATTTTTATCTGAACTGCCAAAATCTAGCAAATGAGAGATAACCATTGTTGTTGAATCGCTAGATACATTATCACCTACATAGTCTATCTTGAGATTAAAAGACCACCATTGATCAAACATTACATCAACAACTATCGCTTGATCGCTGAATGACTTAGGAATTAACCATTTAATCAAATGAATGAGAGATAACTGCGGTGCTAGGTGACTAAATGTTTGAAGAACACCGCCAAGGATCATGAGATTTAGAGACTACACAGTCAATTGATTGCTGAAAGAAAAACTAACTGCCGATGGTATTTGGAGATCAAACGACCAAAGAGAAATAAGACAAAGACCTAAACATAGTCACTTATTCACTGAATGAAAATCAACTTAATAAATTTATCTTGAGATTCAGCGAACACTAGGAAAATAAAAGACCACGTGAAAACTTGAATACTTAAGTGGCTCATAAAGTACCACAAAAATAAAAGGATCTAGGGCACACTTAAGACATTTTTAAGAACAACAACCCCACGGAGGACACAAAGACCTAGGGAAAGGATACATGAGCATTTTCACACAGTGAACCTTGAAATTTAAACCCCAAATGGATGAAAACTCTTGTAGAGACACAGAAAAGGCAAGGCAAAGACCAAAAATGACATTTTCTCAGAAAACCTAAAATTACTCCAACAGTGGCTCTATCTGAGGGCGCTTGAATGCAAGTTCATAGCAAGTAACCAAGAATCTCTGGGTGGTAGACTGAAACACACTAACCTACTACAAGAAAAAAACACACAACTAAAACAAACACACCTATACATATTTATAGAGCTACTGTGCATGGAAAAGTTTGAAACTTCATTAAAGAAATACTTTAGAAATTGTCCATGAATTAGAAATTCTTGTTCTTCACCATTCAGATTTCTCAAAAAATATGAATCCTTTCCATGAATCTGATGGATAATATATGGTCCTAACCATAAGGACTCAAATTTCTTATCCTTGCCTTTGTCTTCAGCCCTAGCATTCCATTGAAGGATCATATCACTAGGTTGGAATTTTCTAACACTTGCTCTTCTATCAAAAAGATATTTCATCTTCTATTGTAGTTTCATATTCTGTTTCTAACTTTCCCTTCTTGTCTCATCTGGGTCAACCAACTGGATCATCCTATCTTGTAGAGGATCACCAATTTCCATTTCTTCTTCTTGCATAAATTGGTATGTTAGCTCTTTTTCTAGCAAGAAAAACAACTAGAACACTAGAGTGCTCTCTCCCTTTTACGCTCTTTGTCCAGTCAAGAGAAAGGCTAATGCAACAAGGATTTGAATCCTTCTTCACTTCGGGCTCCATAGACCTAGGCGGGTATACCTATGAACATCTACCTTGAATAATAATTTCTCTACAAATCATAGGCAGGTATAATCATGGATTAGATAGAAAACTAACATCCTGTGAAGAGATTCATTACTCTAAATGAATCAGGGGATGGCTTCCGGCCCATCATACTTGGTTTATCTTTCAACACACCAAAACATAAAAGGAAATGTGATTGATTTTAATGATTTGGATTCAAGTTTGGTGTAAAACCAGTGCCTTATCCTAGGGTGTGGAGTCAAATGGAGAATAATCCACAAAACTTCATTAATTCAAAAATACCTGAAATCAATACCCTACCTTACAGACTATCATTTTCATTGCAAATACATGATCATCAAATCTATACATTATTTAAATTCTCAGAGATTATCTAGCCAGATTTACTCCTTCCTTAAAGGAAACTTATGGACAAAATCACAGTCTACCTTGTAAACGACAAATTGGACATTGCCTTACAAATCCAATTCATAAGAACTTCCAAAACACACAGAGACATCAAAATACTTGCAATGAGATTCCAGCTATATTTCATTGATAAAACCCATTTCAATACACTAAAATTGACACTACATTTAGACTAAAACATCAATTTCAGAACCAAGCTTGCATTAATGGAACTTGCATTGGATTTCTCCCTTGGAGAACCAAAATTCAGAACCTCCTACAACACTAAGAAATCAGAATAAGAAGGAGAAGAGAAAACTCCAAATTCATTCACAAACTGACACTTGTCATCCTCTAAATCTTCTGCTGATGAATCACCCAGCTCTGAACCAAAAATCTGATCTAGTTCATTCTCTCCTGAAAGCACCTGTTTTCATCCCCTCAAACTGATTTATGAGTCACCAGATGCAACAAATGAGATATTTTCAAAATATCTTCCCGGCCCCCCTGAAACTTTCAACTACAAATAACTCAAAACCAACATGACCTGCATCAAATCTGACCTCAAAAATGGATTCCTCATTTTCTCACCTTTCCGGCGGTATATAACACTTGCTATTTGACCCAAAAATGAAGCCACCAGCTATTAAAATAGCTCCTATGCTCTGCGACTTAAACATTTGAATTTTAATATAGTCAAAACTATATAAATTCATGTTTATAATTTCAATTTTTGAATGGATGCACAGAAGAGATTTCAAATAAAATATTATTTTTGTTGCCCTGTCAGGATCCATGTGACATGTGGCAAGCACGGATTGACCGGCCTGCCACCTCATCTGCCATCTAATCTAGCAACTAGGCCACTGCATGTTCACTCTCTAATTCACTTAATGTTTCATGCTAACCGCCAATTAATTGGTGAACTGGAGACTAACTCCATTCTCGGATTCGTTGATCTCCAAATCGCGGAATACTTGATCTCCAAATCGCGGAATACTTGGCCTTAACTGTCAAACATCTCTCTGATTTGTGGAATTATCTAGGTAACCGTGAACTTAACTGGCAAATCGGAAAATGATGGTTACCTAACTATGAGATCATGCGACCACCGCCTCTGCGCTCTCCTGCAGAATTTATTTGTTCGTCAACGTGGGCAGAGCCTCTAGTGCTTCTTTCTACACATTCTGTTTGTGTTTTAGCTTATATGCATTAGAAATCTTCAATTCCGCATGCATGTGGGATATATCATTTTGCAGTTTTAAAGACCTCCTACAGTGCTCTGCTTCAAAATTTATGTGGGCCCCACCACGCAGAGAATGCCAGCCACACAAACGAGCCCACCAATAGCCTTCGTGCCTTTCCATTTGCATTGGAAAATGAGTGCTGGGAAATAAGAATGCTGAAAGCCCCAATCCCACTGCATGTGGGATAAATCCCCAGTACGTTTATTGGCAAATATCCTCTTTACATGGCATAGAGCTCTACTTCACATCTGCATTTTATCTTTCATGCCTGTGCATGAGCATTCTAGTTGCTAATCTCCTGTATTTCAAAGTGCACATGTCATTGCAAGTGGTGCATGACCCTTTGTGTATTAGCAACATCTATAGGCTTGTATATTTTTGGTGAGACAAATAGACGAGAATCGAAAACAAATAAATTCCCTATCCATTTAAATGGACCTTCTTCCTTGAGGTAGTGTGAAATGCCTCCTTTCAATGTGTACAGGTTTTGGAAGCCATTTTTCCTTAAAATAACAGAGTAAATGTCACATCGAATTCCCCCAGTGCAATACATCAAAAAAAATAGTATTTTCTTTGTCTATCCTTGCCAATGGATCTGAAATGTTTGTATCCAGAAGAGGTGATTTCCTCCCCTGATTCAAGCTAGTTTTCTCCGTTGTCGAAATTTCATCACTCTCTGTCTCTGAATAGTTTGTGATGCTTAACCTTGTCTTCCATTCTCTGGGAGTCAGTGGTAGAGCTCTCATTGAGGAATCCAAAATAGGAAGATGGGATACACCACCTTCCACCAGTACTAGTGAAGATTTATACCGCAGTTTCAATCTTGGAAAAGCATGAGAAGAAGAAGGTGACAACTGGACAAGTATGTGCTTAAAGCGAGCATCTCCCTTCACCCATTTAGCATATGCAAGAGCATCTAAAATAGGACCACTGTACTACGTATTGATGCCTTGCTAACTTATGTATATGTGACCCATCATATTCCATCTACATTGGTCCCAATACTCGCGTGAGGTCCCTCAAAGCATCAACATCTTCATGGTCTTGTGCAAGGTAGCACTTTTAATGCCTGATATTCCCTTCTTACCTGTGCATGAAAATAAGCAGCTCCCCATTCTCGATAACTCAAACACATTGCCTTGATTAGTAACTCACGCAAGCTACACACTGGCTTTTCTTTTTTATTGCTGACTTCTTTTGTTAACTTAGCAAACCGTGAATCTCAAAAAGACATGCTTGCACAAAGTCCCCTTCTCCATTCACATTCATGCTAGGCTTTTGCTTTGTTTGGGTGCTGGCATTGGAGATTATAAACATCTCCCAACATTTAGTGAATAGCCCCCTAACACTTACGCAGGGGCCTCATTCTCCATAATTAACGCTGGCTCTAGTTTTATTTGCACTGGCCTCTCTCTAATTGTATCTACTTGTCTCCATTCCAAAATGTAAGCCTCTTGTGCATTGAGCAGGCCCCTCCTTTATGCACTAGTTCTATTTCATAGAACGTGCCTCCCTCTTGTGGTCTAACCATTACATCCAATGGCATGGGCATCTTGTGTAAAATTGCTATTCATGGGGCTTTGGACAGTGCTGTCATGCATAGTTTTACATTAGAAGCATGTGAAAATAGTAAACTGTGGTTGGCAATATAGCATTTTATAGCTAAATTCCCATCACTGCAGTTTCCAGCTGACTTGGACTAGCGGCCAGGTGCAAGGCTTCTATAATTGTATCCACACACACTCACACTTATCAGCTTATTTATTGTCAACCAAAATCTTTACTCTATCACCAAATGCTTTGAAACATACATCCACATAGTTCACAAAATCCTTTACAATTTTTGTTTAAGAAACCTCCGTATTCATCTTAGAGAACTTGTGGAAGATCCCAATGGAATATTGTCACAAATGGGTGGATTCCATGCTTGAGAAGCTCATCAATAAGATTGTTGTAATAAGCTATTTCCTTTTTATTCACCTTTCCCCTTCCATTGCGGAAAATGCGAGTCCGGGCAATGGAAAGTCTATATGAATCAACTCCCAAATCAACCAAAAGTTTCACATCTTCCTCATAACGGCGGTATTGATCATCAACGATATCACCAGTGCTATTGTCAGTAATTTTCCTTGAAGTGTAGGCAAATGTATCCCAAATACTTTGAACTGAGATGGCTTTTAATAAAAACTTCATAGCATACCACATTTTGTTTGAGAGGAACAATAATTGCACTTTGTTATAAGCACACTAGAGTAGCTATTGTGGACTTGGCATGGAGGGCTATATACTCCGGACCACGCTCTCTGCAAGAACACATTAAGCACAGATCCCAAAACACCTCTGTCTTGTATGTTGCCCACTGCCTCAAACTCCAAATTCATAACTACATCGGCAAATCTATGGCCTTCATACCCATTTTTACAATGGCAATAAACACCATCCTTGCACAATCACCAAATCATACTAACAAGCATCCAAAAAGAAGCTTCAAAAACTGACAAAAAGGCCTGACAAATCTCACTGTGTGACTGACATAAATCTTGAGATATATAGAATCACCCTGCAAAATGACATCCCTTGAATGTACCCGAGGTGAGAGCTATTAATCCTCAAAGTCGGTCTTTTAATTCTGCCTTTTGTAAACATTGTTACAAGTAATAAACCGCATTTGAAATCACCTTGGCAAAAATACCAAACAAATCCCTGGGAAGCCACAAACTGGCACATAAGCACAGTGAGATACAAACATTGTAATTCAATCATCATCTTGATCTGGGAGTAAACTGGACAAAAGATATAGCCCTGTGAAAATTGGTACTTGCAAAGATAGACTCAGAACATGCACAAAATTGCGAAAAGTTGCATCTAGAATCGACTTTGAAAACATACCAACTAGATTGGCAAAAAGCCCTAACTAAAATTGGAGAAAGAACCCTATGTCTATAATGCAACGCAAAAAGAATTTCATTGATAAGTAATACCGGGTAAAATTTATTTGCTGGTAAAGTTGACCTCCGAAAAACTAGTGCACTTCACAATCTTTGCAAACAGCAGAAACTGCAAATGGAATCACATTGGGAAACTCATCCAGTGGATTCTTCATGAGCTACAAACTGACAGGGACAAAGTAAAACTTGTTTAAAATGTAGGGCAATAACTCATTTCTCATGACCAATCACAAAATGTAACTTATAAGATCCCGAACAGGGCCTCCGACAAAACTGTGAAAAGGTGCACCAGGCAGATTTAAGAAAACACCTCCGGAAGGGGATGAATAAATGGGGCCAAACTTATCACAGAGGCCTAGAACCTGATACATAGAGAGTATGCAATGTGTAAAACAATATTTTAGGCTCAAATTTTCATGATGCTCTTCAAGGTGCATTTTACAAGCTGACAAAGTACCCCTTCCCAGTGACCTTCACACTCGGCAAATTTTGCATTCAGGACCTCCTAGGAACGAACGGACAAAAACCCATTTCAAGATGTGGGCTAAGGACTCAAAATGACTCAAGGGGGTATATGAAAGGTATCAAATCATTCTCCACTCATTACATGACCTGAAAACACCCTTTTCACATGTGCATTTTGGGCCAAAAGGAGCACTTTAGCAAGCGTTTTACATGGTACCTCAAAATTGCATTTTGAGTACCAACATTGGCTCTATCTGGGGATGGCTGAGCATAAGAACAGTACAAGAATCTCAGAATCTCCTGGAAGAGCAGACCACCCCAAAAATCAGCTTCTCCTTATCACTCCAAAAACAAACTCATCTTCTTATTCCTCCAATCCATTATTCGGTTCTGAGGCTCCTTTATTGAAAGAAACTACACTACTGCTGAAAGCAAAGCAACTATACAAATATACACAAACTCTTTACAAATGAACTCATGGCTGGAAACTCCACTTACCCCAATCAAAAACATGATTCTCTTTTCCACCATGCATCAGAATCAAATTGAAATTCTCACTTGCACCCGCTTGGCTGAAAACATGAAAACTCTTCACAAGCACATTAGGCAACATATAATCTATATATTCATATCTGTCCAATGCCTGAGAATCAAACTCAATCTAAACTTATTGATCATTCTCATAAATGTGTTGGTCACATTCACTGATATCATTAGTTTGCACAAGAGAAAAAGAGACACTATCCACCACATCCGGCAAACTAATACAGGGCTGATTTTCACAAAATGGGAGCACACAAACTTGCTGATTGTAAACCTCAGATTTAACATTATCTTCAACATCCTCTTGCAAATCAAAAGAAAAAATCTCATACTCACACTCTCGCAAGTACGGAAAACAATCATGACACTCCTCGTAGATTATTTCTTTTTCATCCGACTAAGATGAGACCTGGGATTCAGATTTATACCCAATTACATCATCCAATGAATGTATCATTTCAACTTCAGCATGGATTGGATCTTCAACAAACTCTTCAAACAACGAGTTAGAAACCAAGTGAAAATGTGAATCATAGAAGTTTTTGCATAAAGCCGGCTGATCATAATCAACACCTTTATCAAACAAAGGATTGTACACTTCATTATACTCATATTCAGATTCACTACCATTGAAACTTTCAGCAAAAGATAAATTTGAAACTAAATCACTCAAATCTGAATCCAATACATAAGCACATTCATCAATGAAAGAACTACTATCTTCACTTACACCATCTTCATCTGGGTAACCATATTCTAAACTGCATTCATTTCCAGACTGAGAATCATTATCCTTTTCAGAATCATAGAAGTCGCCATCATCCATAGAATCACTTTCATAACTCTGACATTCACTATTAGCCTCATCATTGCATTCATCAGGTACATCTGAAAACTGAAATACTTCACTTCTGAATGCAATAGGAGAAAGAAATCTATCCTCATAAATTTCTTTTTCAGATTGAGGATCACACTCGCTCTCAGCTTTGACCGCAACACTTTCACATTCATGTTCAAACTGAGATCCTTCTACCCACACAATATACTTCACTTTTGTTCTTGCATCCCAATGAGTAGATTCAAGATCACATAATTCCAGAAACAAATCAATATGATAAAGTTCCTCAAAAACATCATCAACCTAAAGTTGATTGAATGCTGCAACAAACCTTTCATAAAACAAACACACTGATTCGTCTTTCATTCTCCCTACTTCCATTTTTAGGAACTCAATTTCCTTTGCCCGAATTTCATGCTTAATCATTGCAAGATTATTTTCATCTTCTTCAAAACCGGACAAAGAAAAATCAGATCTAGGAATAACATCTAGATCTACAACATTTGTTGTTTCAGACGACATATCTTCTTGACAATGCATCTTTTCTCTTTTACAACTTATGCGGTCACAACTTCGTAACCAACATACTTCTCACAACATTTTATCATAGAAATTCATATCAAAGAAGTATGTGAAACTTACAACAAAGTTCCTTGACTTACTGACTATATCACTGAATAAGGATCACATGCCATAACAGAAAATTTGAATGGGAAAATCCCTGGACAAATTGTTGCTGTTGTTGTAGCTTTACCTTTTGATTTGAAATCTGAAGAAACCCTTCAAATTTCTGGTTCATTCTGACACAGAGTCACCACCTCTTTTCAGAGGAATTAAATTTTCTTTCACTGATCTTCACTCTGAAAATGTTTAGATTCTGGGCACTTCACACAACAGTAGAGCCGCATATATTTAAACTTTCACAACAACAAATCCAGGTATATATAGATCTAAAAATGATTTTCAGAACTTTAAACATTGAAGACTCTTTTCCCAAACTAAAAACTAGCAAGACTCTGGGATACACTTAATGGTGAACTTATTCAATCCCCAGTAGAGTCGCCATTTTGTTAGCATGAAATTTGGGCAAAGGAAATTGAGTTCCTAAAAATGGAAGTAGAGAGAAGGAAAGACGAATCAGTGTGTCTGTTTTATGAAAGGTTTGTTGTAGCATTCAATCAACTTCAGGTTGATGATGTTTTTCAGGAACTTTATCGTATTGATTTGTTTCTGGAATTATGTGATCTTGAATCTACTCACTGGGATGCAAGAACAAAAGCGAAGGCTATTGGTGGGCTCGTTTGTGTGGCTGGCGTTCTCTGTGCAGTGGGGCCCACATAATTTTGAAGTAGAGCATTGTAGGAGGTCTTTAAAACTGTAAAATGATATATCCCACATGCATGCGGAATTGAAGATTTCTAATGCATATAAGCTAAAATACAAATAATAAAGGTAGAAAGAAGCACTGGAGGCTCTTCCCACGTGACCTCCTGTCACCCACCTCGGTTTCTATGCCCACGCCGATGGATAAGTAAATTTTGTAGGAGAGCGCAGAGGCGGTGGTCACATGATCTCATGGGCCATTTCTGGCCCATGCGATCATGCACCAAGCCGACACGTGGCAATTGGGCACAAATTCGCCAGAAGCTCAAGTGGGTAACATAAAAAATTAGCGATTCAGGGACTGACAGTTAGGTAACCATCATCCGCCGATTCGCCAGTTAAGTTCATGGTTGCCCAAATAATTCCATGAATCAGAGAATAAACAGTCGCTAGTTCACCAGATGTTTGGCGGTTAAGGCCAAGTATTCCGCAATTTGGAAATCAAGCAGTCACGTGTTCGCGAGATCCCTGGCGGTTAGTGGAGAGTATTCAGTGAATCCAAGAATGGAGTTAGTCACTAGTTCGCCAATTAATTGGCAATTAGCATGAAACATTAAGCGAATTAGAGAGTGAACATGCAGTCGCCTAGTCACTAGATTAGATGGAAGATGAGGTGGCAGGCCGGCCAATCCATGCTTGCCACGTGTCACAGGGTCCCGACAAGGCAAAAAAAATAATATTTTATTTGAAATGTCTTTTGTGCATCCGTTCAAAAATTGAAATTATAAACATGAATTTATATAGTTTTGACTATATTAAAATTCAAATGTTTAAGTCGCAGAGCATAGGAGCTATTTTAATAGCTAGTGGCTTCATTTTTGGGCCAAATAGCAAGTGTTATATACCGCCGGAAAGGTGAGAAAATGAGGAATCCATTTTTGAGGTCAGATTTGATGCAGCTCATGTTGGTTTTGAGTTATTTGCAGTTGAAAGTCTCAAGGGGGCCGGGAAGATATTTTGAAAATATCTCATTTGTTGCATCCGGTGACTCATAAATCAGTTTGAGGGGATGAAAACAGGTGCTTTCAAGAGAGAATGAAGTAGATCAGATTTTTAGTTCAGAGCTAGGTGATTCATCAGCAGGAGATTTAGAGGATGACAAGTGTCAGTTTGTGAATGAATTTGGAGTTTTCTCTTCTCCTTCTTATTCTGATTTCTTAGTGTTGTAGGAGGTTCTGAATTTTGGTTCTCCAAGGGAGAAATCCAATGCAAGTTCCATTAATGCAAGCTTGGTTCTGAAATTGATGTTTTAGTCTAGATGTAGTGTCAATTTGAGTGTACTGAAATGGGTTTTATCAATGAGATATAGCTGGAATCTCATTGCAAGTATTTTGATGTCTCTGTGTGTTTTGGAAGTTCTTATGAATTGGATTTGTAAGGCAATGTCCAATTTATCGTTTACAAGGTAGATTGTGATTTTGTCCATAAGTTTCCTTTAAGGAAGGAGTAAATCTGGTTGGATAATCTCTAAGAATTTAAATAATGTATAGATTTGATGATCATGTATTTGCAGTGAAAATGATAGTCTGTAAGGCAGGGTATTGATTTCAGGTATTTTTGAATTAATGAAGTTTTGTGGATTATTCTCCATTTGACTCCGCACCCTAGGATAAGGCACTGGTTTTACACCAGACTTGCATCCAAATCATTAAAATCAATCACATTTCCTTTTATGTTTTGGTGTGTTGAAAGATAAACCAAGTATGATGGGCTGGAAGCCATCCCCTGATTCATTTAGAGTAATGAATCTCTTCACATGATGTTAGTGTCCTGTCTAATCCATGATTATACCTGCCTATGATTTGTAGAGAAATTATTATTCGAGGTAGATGTTCATAGGTATACCCGCCTGGGTCTATGGAGCCTGAAGTGAAGAAGGATTCAAATCCTTGTTGCATTAGCCTTTCTCTTGACTGGACAAAGAGTGTAAAAGGGAGAGAGCACTCTGGTGTTCTAGTTGTTTTTCCTGCTAGAAAAAGAGCTAACATGGTATATGGGCAAAAAATTATTCACAGGAAGTCTAGATTTCATACCATACACTAACTCAAAAGAAGACTTCCCTGTAGCTTTTTTCTCTATAATTCTATCCGCTCGTAATGCCAACTTCAATTTTATATGCCAACTCCTTTTATTCTTTTCCAATGTTTTCTTCAAGATTTGTAGAATTCTCTTATTACTAGATTCTGCTTGCCCATTGGCGTGTGAATGGTATGAGGATGAATATGAAAAAAGTATTCACATTTCTGAACAAAAGTCAGTGAATTCTTGTGATCTAAAGCACATGGCATAGTCCATTACTAACTTGATAGGGACACCAAATCTAGTAATTATATTTTTCATCAAGAACTTAATTACCACTGTGCTTGTAGCCTTTTTAGTTGGGGTTGCTTCAATCCATTTGGTAAAATAATCAATAGCAACCAGTATCCAACTATGTCCTCCACTTGATTTCTCAACAAATTCTCCAATAAAGTCAATACCCCACATAGAAAAAGGAGCTTCTGCAACCACATGATTCAACAACAATGCACCTAAGAATTTTAAATTTTTTGAGAACCTCTTACATGGTTCACACTTTTGGACAAATGAATGAGTGTCCTTAAACAAGAGAGGCCAATAGTAACCAACCTTTAGAATTTTATGAGTTGTGGCCCTAGCCGAATGATGCCCTCCACACAACCCAAAGTGCATATTTTTAAGACCTTTTTAGATTGCCCCTTGTCCAAACATAAGAGAAAAATTACATCATTTTCCTTCCAGTACAATTCACCTTACAATAACACATACCTTTGAGCCTACAATTTAAGGCTTCTTTTTTTATTATCATTCAATTCCTTTGGACAATTAGCATTCTTAAGAAAATGAACAATGTTAGTATACCAAGGTTGCATCTCAATGCTAGTAATTGTTCCTCCACTAATGGAAACATTATTTACTTGAAAAAGGTCCATATTCTCTTCTGTCATTAATTTTTCAAGTCCCAGACCCCTCAGAAGTTTAGTAATATGGAGCTCCAAGTCAAATTCTTGGATCCTATTGATCCATTTGCACCATTTTCATGTGACCTCACTCTGGACCAAAATGTCCTTTACTACAGCATGGGGGACATATGCATTAGCTTTTGCACAAACCAAATAAGGTCTAAAAGCCTTGACTACCTTAACTAATGCATAAGCCTGATTTTCCATTAATTCATAATTTAACTCAGCTGATTGCAATGATTTACTGAAGAATGCAATGGGATGCTCAAATCCTTCCCCATCTTTCTGTAATAAAATTGCTACAATGGTATGAAAAGATGCAAAGGAAAATAAAGAAAAAGGATTATAATAATTAGGAGATATTAGGACAGGGGCTTCTTGGATTGTTTTTTTGATTTTCTCAAAAGTCACTTGAGCTTCATGACTCCATTCAAACCTTACATCTTTCTTTGGAAGCTTAACTATGGGTTTAACCAGCTCTGCAAAATTAGAAATAAACCTCCTAACAAAATTGATTTGTCCTAAAAAGGACTATACACCTTTAAGATTTTTTGGAGGAGGGACCTTTTTTATTTCTTCAACTCTTTTAGGGTCAATCTCGACTCCTTCTTTTGACACTATATGTCCTAGCAATTTCCCTTCAGTAACAACAAATTGACACTTCTTAGGATTTAGTGAAATGCCAAACTCTAAAGCCTTAACTAGAATCTTTTCCAAGTGATTAAAATGGTCATCAACCTTCTTAGAATAAGTATTCAAATCATCTTGATACACAACCATAAGGAAATTAATCAAGTCTTTGAAAGCAACATCCATTACCCTCTGAAAAGTTGCTCCAACATTTTTCAAACCAAAAGGCATATGGACATAAACATAGGTTCCCCACAGAGTAGTAAAGGTTGTCTTGAACTATTCAGATTCTTTGACTAATACCTAGTTGTATCTTGAAAAACCATCCATCATAGACAACAATTCATAACTAGTCACTCTATGCAGCATAGCCTCCATATTTGGTAATCCAAAATTTTCCTTTAGTGAAGCAACATTTAAATTCCTAAAATAAACACAGAGTCTTATGTCACTATTCTTTTTCCTGACTGGCACCAAATTAGAAACCCATGAAGAATGCCTAATAGGCTCAATGATTCCAGCATCCCTTAACTTGGTCAATTCTATTTACATTTTAGTGGCTAGTAGGGGGTTAATGGACCTTTGTTTCTGCCTAAAAGGTTCAGTATCTTCCTTTAAATGGATTTCATGCCTAAACAAGTCTTCCCTATAAGCTTTGAGGTCATCATAAGACCAACAAAACACATGTTTATATATTTTCAATAACCTTATCAAATTGGTCCTTACGTCCCTACTCAACTTTTTTCCAATGTACACTACTTGATGGGATGTTTTTGAACCTAAGTTTATTTCCTCTAGATCTTCAATCTTAGTATTGGATTTTTGTGACATGTATCCATGATTTATCTTAAACATGCCCTCTGATCCTACCAACCCTTTAGGAATATGATTGGATGCTAACTGAACAATCTCATTTACTATGACACATTCATTTCCATCAACAACCTGCTCTAAGGCATTAAAATCAATCTGCTGCCCATCATACTGATCTTAACTTTGAATAAATTTAAGGATATCAAGATCATCTTCAAAAACTTGCCAATTATACACATTATCAGGCACTACAGGCCTACTTTTGATCTCTAACATTGATACACCCATCAGAGTAGGATCATTATTTTTTAATGCAACATTGGCAAGGAAATATGCCATAATATTATTTGACCTTTCCACCCAAAGAATATTGAAAGAATCAAATAATTCTAATCTATCCCAGACAACATGTTTATACAATTTTAATCACCGTTATACTATATTTTATACCATGATGTTTATACCAAGTTAAGGGATACTGGAATCATGTTACCCTTTAGGAATCACCGTGGACTTTTAAGCACTTTATACCATATTTTATAGCAACATCAAAACCCAATATCAAAGCCTCATATTTGACAGTATTATTAGTACACTGGAAATTCAATAGAAATGAATATTTGAAGGTAGTACCTGATGGGGATATAAGAAAAACATCAGCTCCTGATCCTCCTTTAGAACATCCTCCATCAAAGTACATCTGCCATAGTCCATCTTGCTGCAGTAGCAACTCATCAACTATTAGATCATTATTTTTCAATTGTTGTAATATCTCTTCTACCATGAAATTCTCCATGTCAATAACAACACATCAATTTAAGTCCTCTAGTGCAACCATTTCAACCATAACTGAGGAACGAGGCTCCCTATAAAACTTCACTTCTGTTCCATTGATATGAATAGTGGAATATGACAAATCTAACTGTAAATTCCCTCCCATGGCTGCTGCCCACTATCTTGATAGAAGCATGACATAATGAGGCTTTGTGTCAAATACAATCACATCCATCTTATATGTGGCCTCAGGGAAAGCATAAATTTTCACTTCTATCCTCACTAGGGTTCCTACCATAGGAACTGCTCTATTATCCATAGCATAACACTTTCCATTAGATGTATCAACTTGCAATCCTAACTCCTTCATGATATGGTAAGGCATCACAGTGGCTGCATCACTAGAGTCTATCATGCAATTCTTTCGCAAGAAGTTATTTACAATCAGTGTAACATAGAAAGGGTCAATGGAAGATGGTTCTCATGTTACAATATTCCAAACACAAAATTTATAAATATCTTTGGCTATTTCAGGTCTGTCCACTGGCATTCCCTTTTCTAATACTACAGGATCAACACCTTATTCATTTATCAAAGCTAAAGCAGTTGTCTTATGCTCTTTGATTTTAAATATTTCTAACAGGGGAATAGAGACCTTCATTTGAGACAAGGCATGTCTCATATCAAAAGTAGGGGGGGTAGTAGAAAGATCAAACATATCCTTTTCTCTACCAATCTTCCTCTTTACTCTATTTGTGGAAAATTCCTCATTCCTTTTACCTTCAACAATAGGTTCCTCTTTCTTCTTATGACCACCTTTTCCTTTGACAACATTTGGTTTAAGAGGCACCTTATTCTAAGGATCATCTTTAACAAACATTGATCTAGGTACCCCCTGATCAGAATCTATGCTTCTATTCCTCAAATTGTATGAGGACCTAGCTTGAGAAATAATAGCCACAGTTAAAGTTCTAATATCTTCTTCACTGGGCTTTCTCTAATGAGTTCTATCCAATTCTGATTTGATCATATTAGTTTTTCATATATCACTATCGGAATCATCATAATTAGATTGAGTAAACACCTGTTGCTCATAACTTGGGAGAATCCTCCTTTTATGATCAACATCAACACAAATCTCTTCATCTTTTGAAGATAAGAGTTCTTCCACTTTTTCAGTGGTAAACATGTTAACTGCAGGATTTTTAGTTTTTTCATAATCTCCTGCATGTGAATTATCAACTTCTTCTTCCAAAGCTTTAGCTACAACACACTGGTAAGGTGAATGAGGCATATTACAAGCCACACACAAAGGAATACTTTCCACATTATTTGCTGAATTTTTCTTCAAAGGATCAGGGGTATCCCTCCCCTTTTGAGTTTCATGTTTATCAAAGATAGGTTTCCCATCTTTCCAATTTGTCTTGTAAGGCTGATCATGTAACCTTGGGAACCTTTCCTACCTTTGATAAGGTGGTCTAGTGTCCTGATAGTTTATCCCACCCTTTTCAATCTTGGTTCAGAGATCCTTGATCACACTTTCCAATTGATCAACCTCATCATCATCTTTGGTTGGTCTCACAACATGTGGCTTAGTTTCCTTCCACAATCTACCTTCATCCCTTTTATACATATGACCAAATGCCTTCTTATTACTTTCAATATTTATAGCCAATTTGAAAGCATCTCTTAGAGTACAAAGAATTTTATCTCTCAAAAGATATGACATCTTTCCATCCAAGGCATTAAAATATGTGGTCATGCAAATTGCATCATCCATTCTCAAGACTTGAAACAATTTGTACATTTCCTTTTGAAACCTACCATTGAATTTAGACATGCTCTCATTTTGATGCTTTTTGATATTGTTGAATTCATTGAGCATATAACTTGAGTTAACATGTTCTGCATATTGCTCCTTAAAGCTCTTAACAAATTCATCCCATGATGCAATGCTATTTTTAGGTAGACCTTTATACCAATCCCTAGTATCTTCAATTAGTGACTGAACAAAATCCTTCATTAACACATCTTCATGTTCAATTTCATAGTCATTAATTTTATCTGTAAAAAACTTCAGATGCTCTTCACATGTAACAACATTGTTTCTAGTAAACTTAGGGATCTTCTCTCTTACCTCATTTGGGATAAAATTAGGTGGACCAGGGATACCATCAAAGAATAAAGGTCTGTATATATCCAAGTGAACTAGTCTTCTTTGAAAATTTTGTGGGACTTGTGTTCCTCCTCCAATATTTTGATAGGAGACATTTCCCATGGGACCACTAGTCAATGGGATTGTTGGATTGGTATTTAGAAATGGTCTAAATGTATCTTGTTTGAGAATTGAAACTTGGGGATTGGGCATTGTACCATAGGGTTGGTTTTGTGGCACTGTCCCTATAGTAATAGGGATTGAGCTACTAGTAGTTGTATTCATGTTGGTATGCAAGAAAGCAGTCTTCCTTTTCATTTCTTTTGCAACAACCTCCAATTCCATTTTCTCTAGCTGAATAGCTAAATCCTCCTTAGCCTTTATAGCCTTTTCCAATTCTAAATTGGCCCGGGACATAGCATTAGGAATAACAGTATTCCTCTTAGGTTCATTTATACTTATACCAACCACATTTTGTTTTCCTTTGTCAGATGTATCCCTTGTAGCATTTCTAAGATCTTCATTTCTTTTAACTTTTGATGGATGCAACTGTCTTAGAACATGACCTTCTCCTTCAAACTCACCTTTCTTTGGATTAGGTTTACTACCATCAACTTATTTTCTCAGAGCTCCCATATCACAAAATAGTTCACTATCTAGACCCTTGAAATATTGGTTTAGGCTCTTAGCTTGGAGCTCATTATTCTTTATTTTTCTCATGAGTTCTTATCTCTCCATGAGTAACTCATAGACTTGTTGTTCCTACACCTTTCTTCTATTAGAAATTTCTAACAATTTCTCACGCTCTTTCTTCCTCCCTCAAATTTTTAGAATCATAAGAGGTAGTCTCTATTGTAGAGGTTTCTCCTGGTGGATCTAGACTTTCTCTTGCAGGGAAAAACCCTATATCCATGGCTTCATCTTCCTGAGAAGGATTGACTACACTAGGTTTGGTTTTCCTAATAGGTTTTGGATCATCAGATGAAGAAGAGGCTTCTTTAGGAACAAGTGTGGGTATTCAATCTCTAGAAGGTCAGGGAGAATTAGGATTGAAAAGACCTCTCTAAGACCATTTTTTTCTATAGGTGTATGGATTTCATCACCCATATTACTCTGTGGATGATCTTTATAATATGACCTAGTGAATCTTTGTTGACTCATGGTGTTTTTGACAAAATATATACCTAAGTTTTACCAAAGTACTAGCAACTAGTAAACATAGACCTTAGAGTCACCACTCATGAATAAGTGGGGATAGAAATTTATAAACTGGTCTACAACAAAACAATAGATGGTTAAAAAAAATGTATCAAGTCCATTGTGCAATAAACGGTTAACAAAAATGTATCAAGTCATGTGTGCTGGGAGAGGGGAAATGTACTTGCCAGTCTTAGGGATATGTCTGACCATCTGGCTTTTCACTAGTCCTACTTGACTCATATACTTCTGCCTTTCCTTTTTGAGCTCTATCTCAGTGGAGGATGAGGAATAGAAATCAAAAGCCTTCATGAAAGACCCCCTATCTAGAGTTACTAGGGATGATTGGTCACTTTTCTTGATAGTCTTTGAGATGGGATCATATAGCCTAGCTAGTTCAATAATGAGGTTGAAATCTAAGAAAACATCATGGAAAATTAGCTTAGTCATTTCTAAAGCCCATGAAATAAAAATTGGGATAGCTTTACCTTTGTTGTTGTAGAAATATGTAAGATAGTGTAACCAGAGATTAATGGAGTAACATGATCTCTAAAATTTTCAATTAAATCTTTGAAAACTTCATCACTAACCTTTTTGTTCTGATTTAAACCAAGGAGAAATTTGACAAATTCCTCTGAGAAGTTTGGCTTTCCTTTATCCTCACCACCCTAATCCATAGCTTCCCCATTGGATGATGCTCAGCTTGACTCTGGTTGGCTCATCTTATAATTCTGGACACTTCTGAATTCTGTAAATTCTCTTTGCTCAAACACTCACTGCCAAGACTTCAAAATTCTCAATTGCCTTCATAAAAAATTAAGTGTCAAAAGAAAGGATGCCCTGTCTATATATCATCTCTTAATGAATGCATAGAATTATCAAGATTGTAGAAAATCTATTCCTAATTATTTCAGCATTCAATTCTACACAACACCAATATTCAAATCAAGACTAGCCGTAATGTATGATGTTGACAGATTTATTAAAAAACTCAAAAAGAAAGAAAAAAGAAATGATCATAGTATCAGGATTTAAAACCCTCAATTATTGATAAAAAACATCGATTAGATCTGATTGGGTGGATTTTATCTTTATTCCAACTTGGCAGAGTACTTTTTTCCATGTAGCAATGACTCTTAACCATTTTCATTAATGAGCACTTAACTGGATCCAATTCGGAGATCAAGAAAACAAAAGACTCTCTTGATCTTTGAATGATTTACTTATCCTGAGTTAAATCTAGAGATCAAGCGACAAAGCCATTATCATGATCTCTGAATCTTTCTTTAACTTCTGGCTTTATCAAGAGATTCAATGACTACCGTTGATCTTGGAATGCATCAATGGTCTCAACTCAACTTTCAAACCTCTACCTTAACTCAATTGTTATCAAGAGAACACGCAACTGAGAGAATTCTCTAATTCTTGATGAAATCAAAAAAATCATGGTTACATCTCGAGAATAAGCGACTGAAGACTTATCTTGATCTTGTAACCTTTAACTTAACCCATCACTTATCTGGTGATCCAATGAACAAAAGCTTCTTTTAAACCTGTGTTCTTTTGTGAGATTCAACGAATACCTTTAATCTCTTATTCACTAGAATATTCTCTTAACTTGGGTTCAATCATGAGATTAAACATTAGTCATTGATCTCTAAAGCTATCCACGACTATCACTGAATCACCCAATTTTTTAGGGTTTTACTACTTTATCATGAGATTGAGTGAATAACTTTATTCGCTAAGTCATTGAATGACTTAAGTCTTAGCTATCAATTATATCTAGAGATCACGAGACTGAAAAGAATTTATACTTCTAACACCCTTGTCACTGAATCACCAAACATTTTAATCTGAGCAACCAAAATATAGCAAATGAGAGATAACCATTGTCACTGAATCACTAGATACATTATCACCTACACAACCTATCTTGAGATTAAAATACCACCTTTGATCAAACATTACATCAACGACTATCACTTGATTGGTGAATGACTTAGGACTTAACCATTTAATCAAGCTAACGGGAGATAACTATTGCGCTGGGTCGCTAAATGTTTGAAGAAAACTACCAAGGATCATGAGATTCAAAGAATACACACTCGCTTGTTCACTGAAAGAAAAACTAACCGCCAACTGTATTTGGAGATCAAGTGACCAAAGAGAAACAAGACAAAGACCTAAACACAGTCACTTGTTCACTAAATCAAAAGTAACTTAATAAATTTATCTCAAGATTCAGCGAACAATAGGAAAATAAAAGACCATGTGCAAACTTGAATACTTAAGTGGCTCATAAAGTAACATGAAAATATAAGGATCTAGGGCACACTTAAGACATTGTTAAGAACAACAACCCCACTGAGGACAAAAAGACCTAGGGAAAGGATACATGAGCATTTTCACATGGTGAACCTTGAAATTTAAACCCTAAATGGATGAAAACACTTGCAGAGACACATAAAAGGAAAGGAAAAGACCAGAAATGACATTTTCTTAGAAAACCTAAAATTACTCCAACACATTTGTTAGAAACTGTGAGCCTTGCCAAAGATTCTCAAATAAGGTAAAATTCTCAGGAGCATTATTGTTAAACCCTGTAGTTTCAGAAGCTCCATTTTCCATGTGGGGTATTGACTTCATTAGAGAATTTGTAGAGAAATCTAGTGGGGGACATAGTTGGATACTGGTTGTTACAGATTAATTTACAAAATAGATTAAGGAAATCCCAACTAAGAAGGTTGCACGCACAATGGTAATAGATTTTTTGATGAATAATGTGGTTACTAGGTTTGGTGTTCTTGTCAAGCTAGTAATGGACAATGCCATGTGTTTTACGCCAGAGGAATTTGTTGATTTCTATTCTGAAATGGGAATTACTTTGTCATATTCATCCCCATACCACCCATAGGCCAATGGACAAGCATAATCAAGCAAAAAGAGCATTTTGTAGATTTTGAAGAAAACATTAGAAAAGAATAAGAGAAACCAACATGTAAAGTTGAAACTTTCATTGTGGTAGATAGAATTATAGAAAAAAGAGCCATAGGTAAGTCTCCATTTGAATTAGTATATGGTATGAACTCTAGATTAACTATTATCAATGTATTGCCTGTCTATCAATTCATACAAGATGAAGGTTTAGAGGTTTGTGAACCTTTGCAAGACATGATGATCTAATTGGTTGAATTTGATGAGATAAGAAGAGAGTCAAAAAGAAAATGTTAGATTACAGCAAAAAATGAAATGTCTTTTTGACAAAAGAGCTAGTATCAGGAAGTTCTAGCCTAGTGATTTAGTCCTTCAATGGAATGCCAGGGCTGAAGATAAGGGAAAATATTAAAAAATTAAGTCATTATGGTTGGCCCCTTACATTATTCATTAGATTCATAGAAAGGATTCCTATTTTTTGAAGAATCTGGATGATGAGGAAGAGGAATTGCCAGTGCATGGACAATTTTAGAAGTTTTTCTTCAATTAAGTTTCAAATCATTCCATGCATTGTAGTTTTGTAATATATGTATAGGTGTGTTTTCTTTTGTCGTGTGTTTTTTTTTTAGTAGGTTAGTGTTTTTTATGGTCTGCCACCTAGAGATTCATGAATTCTTCCTATGAACTTGCTTTCAAGCATCCTCAGATAGAACCACTATTCGAATATTTTCTAAGTTTTCTAAGAAGTGTCATTTTGACATTTGAGTTGTGCATGTGTCTCCTTTACTTCATGTGTCTGCAAAATTTTCTAAGGGGTCCGAGTCTTCAATTAGTCACGTGCCAAGAAAATGTCTACATTTCTTTACCCTAGGTCTTGTTTTCCTTTGGTAGGGTTTTGTTCTTGAAGAGTTCTTAGTCGTGCCCTAGATTTTATGTTTTAAAGTTACCTTTTTTCTAGGCATGAAATTCCTCTTTATGCACATGGCTACTGTCTTTCTCTTTGAGTCTCTTAATCTCGCAATGAATGTGTTAAGTCTTAAGTTATTTGGATATTGGGTGATGAGGTTAATAGCTTAACTACCTGGTGGTTATCTCTTATTATCCGAATAGCAGGCAGTTAGTTTTTTTCATCTGGTAATTTGACAACAAAGCTTTCTCCAAGTCTCGTGACTTTTGCAGTTAAGTCTTGGCATTCAACAATCTGACGTGGCATTTATTTCTCTAAATCTCTTAAGGTTGCGATTAAAGCTTAAATGATTCTGAGATTCAATGAATGAAGATGTAAGAAAAGAAAAATATAACAAAATTTTAAGTATTTTAGGCCTAGTCGATAAGAAGTGCAAAACTCGATAGGAAAGTGGGACCAGTATGTCAGGCAGATTTAGTTGGTATGCAGTGCAAAATATGACTTCCATCAATAGAAAGATCAAATGGTGGGCACAGTACCTTGATAAGAACTTGCAAGAGGGTTAGTGATCATGGGATCACGACCTTTTGACACCTGGCAGTGGTGGGACCTTGGTTTGTGGGTTGTAAAGTAATAAGGAACCATAGATGAAGATGAAGATCGATGACTTTTACTGAATTTTAAGATAAAGGTTGAGCTAAGTAAAAAAGTTAGCGGAAAGGTGTGACAACCATTGATGGAGGACAAGATCAAGGGTTTGTTAGGAATGAATGCAAAGTGTTTTGGCAGTCATTTTGTAGCAGTTGTTGTTGCATTCATGACTTGGATTGTCATTGATGTCAACACAGTGATATTCTGGATATTAGCAGAAAAGTAGGTACAGTTTTGTTTTGCACACATGTTGTATTGAAAATTGGCTTTTACATAGTTGATGGTATGTTCTTTGGTGTGTTATTAACCTATGGTTAATAGTGAAAAAAGAAATTCATTCATTCGTAAGAGTTATGAGCATTTTGCTGAAAGCAGTGTTTATACAGTGTTTTTGTGTAGCGATGTTCAGAAATCGGAGGATATCTCTTAGCTGGGATGGAATCTGATTTTACACAATTAAAGGGATGTTGGAGACTCATTAATGATGATGTGGTTCATAGTGAAAACTTTGAGGATACGTTTGGAGAAAGTTACAGTAACTGGAAGCCGATATTTTTATGTGAATTTTGTGTGTAGTGTGTAGAATTTATTATTTTGTAATTGAGGACCGACTCATTTGTAATTATTTGAGTTTGGTATATAAGAAGGAATTTTTTCCTTATTGTAATGTGTACTATGAAGATTGAGATGAAAATATATGCATGAAGTGAAGAAAAGAGCTAATTCAGTGATGAAGGAAGACTTGTGAGTACAAAGATCTGGAATTGTGATCATGTGTAGCAGAGAGTGCAGTTTTAGCACAGTGTGAAGGAGGTAATATATTTCATATTATTCTATTGAATAATTCTAAGATCTTTTGGACAGTGGGTTCAGAGATCTTGCCTTGAAGCTATTTGGGCAGTGGGTCCTTTTGTCTTCCATAAACTCTTAACCGGGTTAGAATCTTTTAACAGGGATTCAAAATCTCCTAACAGGGATTTATATGTACTGAATGTATTTCATAAGACTCCTAATAGGGTCCATCCTCTAACAAGGAACTTTCATATTAGTGCATCATTTTGTGGGCATCATTCCCACTGGGGTTTACTCTTTTCAAGAGGTTCCCTAGTTAACATATCTTGTGTTATTGTGCAATTGTGTATGATTATCTTTCTATGGTTGATCAGTACATTGATTATATTATTTAAAGCTATTGAATGGATAAATTATCTGATAACTGATTCACCCCCCCCCTCTCAGTGATCTTGGGGATCTTTACTTTCTAACAATTGGTATCAGAGCAGTAGGTCCTTGAAAGAAAAGTTTAACAACTTAAGGAGATCCATGGTGAATTTCAGAAAAGAAAGCCCTAAGTTTGATGGAGTAAATTTTGACAGCTGGAAAGAAAATATGAAGACACATCTATTGTGTTTAGGACCAAGTTATTGGTTAATTACAAAGAATGAGAAGACTATCATTGAAGAAGACAATCTAGAGGCAGGAACTAAAGATGAACTAGATCTATTCATGTGTAACATACTTGCAAGAGAAGCACTTTTGTCAGCACTACCGGAGAATGAATATAGTCAGGTAAGATGTTTGAAAACATCTCATGCAATTTGGAAAGCTTTACATTCTACTTTTGAAGGTGATGAACATGCAAAGAAGGCTAGATTACATAATTGGATTTGTGCATTTGAAGATATTAGAATGATGGAAGATGAATCTATTAGAAGCTATATTGGTAGGATGTCTGAGATTGTGACAGGAATAAAGTCTTGTGGAGGTGATAGGATAGAGAATGAAGTGATATGGAAAATTTTGAGAACTTTGACACCAGTATTCAAGCAGACAACACAGATGATTGAACAAGTGATACCTTGTACATCAAAATTTTCAAGAGAGACTCTTCTTGGAAGATTAGAAACAATAGAGATGAACTTGAGATTATTAGGAGAGCTACCTAGAATGGAAACAACATTCAGTGCTCTTAACATTAGACCTACAAGAAGTACTAGTCTGAATGGAGATTATGCCAGCAGTAGAAGATCTGAGGAATAGAAGAAGATTGAAGAAGGTATTGCATTACTTGTAAAAAGAGAACCAGATGGTAAGAAAATATTTAAATGTTGGACTTGTCAAGAATATGGTCATTTTGCATCTAAATGTCCTAAAAGAGTTAAGAAGTATAGAAGCAACTTTAAACCTAGGAGATCTAAAGAATGTTATTATGCAAATGATGAAGATTTTGAAGCAGGAATTGAAAAACATTTAAGTGATAGTGATAATGATAACTTTGAGGAAATAGGATTTGGAGCAATTAAAGAAGAAAGTTTTGAATCTGATAAAAGGGAAGAAAAAGCATTAGTTTCACAAGTTGAAAAGAAATCTGATTGGATTATAGATAGTGGTTGTTCACATCATATGACTGGAGATAAAAGAAAGTTTGTTAAGTTAGATAATTATGATGGAGGAATTGTTAGAGTTGGTAACAATGCACCTTGTTTGATTAAGGGTATAGGATCTATTACTCTTGATGGAAAGACTAACACTGATGATGTTTACTTTGTTGATGGACTAAGACATAATCTACTAAGTGTTGGACAATTGGTTGATAAGGGTTATCAAGTTTGGTTTTCTGAGAAAACTTGTGTGATAAAAGATAAAGATGGAAATCTGATGGGAAAAGGATCCAGAACTAGAGGTAATGTATTTTAGTTGAATCCTACTGAGATGACATGTTTGATAACTAGGATTGATGACAGTTGGTTATGGCATAAAAGGTTTTGTCATATAAACTTTGATAATATTGTCAAGGTGAGCACTACACTTGCGGTAAGAGATTTACCTAGAATTGTGAAACCTACTAACATGATTTGCAAAGAATGTATGATGGCAAAATAGAAAAGGAGTTCATTTCCCAATAAGAAGTTCACTTCAGCAGAGAAGTTGGAGATTGTTCATACAGACTTGAGTGGTCCTACTAGGACTAGAGGATTCTATGGTGAAAGGTATTGTATGATTCTTGTTGATGATTTCACAAGAATGATGTGGATTGCATTTTTGAAAGAAAAATTTGAAGCATTTGATAAGTTTAAGATCATGAAAAGCAAAATTGAGAATGAATCTGGAATAAAGATTAAGTGTCTCAGATCTGATAGAGGTGGTGAATTTACATCTAGAGAGTTTAACACCTTTTGTGAAATGAATGGTATTAAGAGACAACTTTCAGCCCCTAGAACACTAGAACAAAATGGTATTGTAGAAAGAAGGAACAGGTCAATAGCTTAAGTAGCAAGAGCTATGTTGTTTGAAAATGATTTGGCTAAGACTTTTTGGAGAGAAGTAGTGAAAACATCAGTATACACTATAAATAGAGTACAAATCAGAGTAGATACAAACAAGACACCTTATGAATTATGGTTTGGACATACACCCTCAGTTAAGTATTTTAGAATTTTTGGAAGTAAATGTTATATAAAGAGAGATGATGATATAGGAAAGTTTCATCCTAGAAGTGATGAAGGAATATTTCTTGGATATTCTTTAAAAAGAAAAGCATATAGATGTTATAACAAAAGAACTAAGACTATTGTTGAAAGTGCAAATGTAAAAGTTGATGAGAAGTTTAAAATTCAGGAAAGAATACTTGATTAGGAATCTGATGGAGAAGCACAACCTTAGCCTAACATTGAAAATACAAAATTATTTTTTGAAACTAACAGTGATTTGCTGAATGAAAGTCATGCTGATGAAGACAGAGAAGAAAATAGAGAAGAAAGCAGAGAAGAATCTACAGTCAGAACAAGATCAGTAACTATGACACCTAACAGGTATAATTTAAGACATCACCCTATTGAGCAAGTTATTGGAAGTTTAGATAGAGGAGTTTTGACTCGGAATAAGGTACATTTATGTTTGATTTCTCAAATTGAACCTAAGACTACTAATGAAGCTTGTGAAGATGAACATTGGATCAATGCTATGAAAGAAGAACTAGAGCAGATTGAAAAAAACAAGACATGGGAATTGGTCCCTAGACCTGAAGACAAGAATGTGATTGGAACAAAGTGGGTATTCAGAAACAAGATGAATGAACAAGGAGAAGTGATAAGAAACAAAGCAAGATTGGTATGTAAAGGATATTCACAGCAAGAAGGAATTGACTATGAAGAAACTTTTGCACCTGTGGCCAGACTTGAAGCAGTGAGAATGCTTCTAGCATATGCAACTTACAAGAAATTCAGAGTGTATCAGATGGATGTGAAGTCAGCATTTTTGAATAGTGAATTGGAAGAAGAAGTCTACATTGAGCAGCCTGAAGGTTTTCCTTTGACACAAGAAGGAGATATGGTATGTAAGTTAAAGAAAGCTTTATATGGATTAAAACAAGCACCTAGAACCTGGTATGCAAGATTGGATAAGTATTTATTGAAATTGGGATTTATAAAAGGAACAACAGATAGTAACTTATACAAAAAAGAAATTGAGAATGGTTTGTTGGTTATAGTTATATTTGTTGATGATATTATCTTTGGAGGAGAAGATGAAGCTAGTGACAAATTTGCAGATGAAATGAAGACTGAATTTGAGATGAGCATGATTGGAGAAATGAAATATTTTTTGGGATTACAGATAACACAAAGCAAGGAAGGTATATTTGTAAGTCAGACTAAGTATTTGAATGAATTATTGAAAAGATTTGGAATGGAAGATTCTAAACCTATTGGAACACCTATGGTAACTAGACATAAGTTATCTAGCAAAGATGAGACACAAGTAGTTGAGCAGAAAAAGTACAGATCTATGATTGGAGGATTGTAGTACTTGACACATACAAGACCTAATATAGCACATTCAGTGGGGATTGTAGCAAGATTTCAAGAAGAAACTAGAGAATCACATTATGCAGCAGTAAAGAGGATACTGAGATATCTGAAAGGAACAATGGATTATGGATTATGGTATGAGAATTCTGATGATTTTACCTTATGCAGATTGGGGAGGTAGCATTGATGAAAAGAAAAGCACCAGTGGTGGAGCCTTTTTTCTTGGAGGTAAATTGGTCTCTTGGCTAAGCAAGAAGCATAATTGTACTTCACAAAGCACAACAGAAGCAGAATATGTTGCAGCAGCAAATAATTGTAATCAGATTATTTCGATGAAGCAGATGTTGAAGGATATTGGAATAAAGTTTGATGAGCCTATTGTTATACATTGTGATAATACCAGTACAGTGAGTATGTCAAAAAATCCTATTTTACATTCTAAGACTAAACATATTGAGATCAAGTATTATGTTGTAAGAGAGAAAGTTGCAGAAAAAGAAGTAAGATTGGAGTACATAAGTACAAAGGAGCAGATAGTAGATATATTTACAGAGCCTTTACCTAAGGATACATTTGTGTATCTGAGAGGTATGCTTGGGGTTATGCCCAAACCTATTTTTGAGAATTGATGCAGATGATTGCATCCATCCAGTGGTATATGAGCCCTATCTTTCTTCTAGATTGGATGTTGGAACTTCCTCTATGGGGGAGTTTATGAGCTGAGTCATGAGGACTCTTGTTATTGTATTCTTCTGAAAAGTGTCTTTTGACATTAAGTTGTTGTTGAATTAGTGATAGAATTTCTATCATTGATGTCAATGGGGAGAGATATACATGAAAAATATTGTGGATTGTATGAAAGAGCTGAATAGGAAAACGAAGCAAGATTTGATTTGATATTTTGCAGTGATGTTGCAGTATTGGATTTTTGGAACATTGGATATTTTTCATCTATGTTTCCATGAATTCCAATGTGGGAGATTGTTAGGAATGAATGAAAAGTGTTTTGGAAGTCATTCTGTAGTAGTTGTTGTTGCATTCATGACTTGGATTGTCATTGATGTCAACATAGTGATATTCTAGATATTAGCAGGAAAGCAGGTACAGTTTTGTTTTGCACACATGTTGTATTGAAAATTGGCTTTTGCACAATTGATGGTATGTTCTTTGGTGTGTTATTAACCTATGGTTAATAGCACAAAAAGAAATTCATTCATTTGTAAGAGTTATGAGCATTTTGCCGAAAGTAATGTTTAGACAGTGTTTCTGTGTAGCGATGTTCAGAAATCGGAGGATATCTCTTAGCTGGGATGTAATCTAATTTTGCATAGTTAAAGGGATTTTGGAGACTCATTAATGATGATGTGGTTCATAGTGAAAACTTTGAGGATATGTTTGGAGAAAGTTACAGTAACTGGAAGCCAACAGTTTTATGTGAATTTTGTGTGTAGCGTGTAGAATTTATTATTTTGTAATTGAGGACCGACTCATTTGTAATTATTTGAGTTTGGTATATAAGAAGGAATTTTTTCCTTATTTTAATGTGTACTATGAAGATTGAGATGCGAATATATGCATGAAGTGAAGAAAAGAGCTAATTCAGTGATGAAGGAAGACTTGTGAGTACAGAGATCTGGAATTGTGATCTTGTGTAGCAGAGAGTGCAATTTTGGCACAGTGTGAAGGAGGTAATATATTTCATATTATTCTATTGAATAATTCTAAGATCTTTTGGACAGTGGGTTCAGAGATCTTGCCTTGAAGCTGTTTGGGCAGTGGGTCCTTCTGTCTTCCATAAAGTCTTAACCGTGTTAGAATCTTTTAACAGGGATTCAAAATCTCCTCATAGGGATTTATATGTACTGAATGTATTTCATAAGACTCCTAATAGGGTCCATCCTCTAACAAGGAACTTTCATATTAGTGCATCATTTTGTGGGCATCATTCCCACCAGGGTTTACTCTTTTCAAGAGGTTCCCTAGTTAACATATCTTGTGTTATTGTGCAATTGTGTATGATTATCTTTCTATGGTTCATTAGTACATTGATTATATTTTTTAAAGCTTTTGAATGGATAAATTATCTGATAATTGATTCACCCCCCCCCCCCTCTTAGTTATCTTGGGGATCTTGACTTTCTAACAGGGTTTTCCCTGTGTCTCTCAATCAAACATGAGTTAAAGTAAATGCCTAGAGACCGGGAGATGTATTCAGTCACTAAATCTCCTAATAAAACCAAGGTTAAGGAAAATGTTGTGAGATTGCGAGACTTGTCTATTCACTTGTTCTCTAGATATAACCCTAGTCAAGCCAAGTATTTAGCGATTGAGAGATTTTCCTTGGTCGCTCAATCTCGTAATCAAACCGTAGTTAAGATAAATTTTTAGTGACCTTGAGGAGGCCTTCAGTCATGTGATCTCTAGAAGAAGAGTGGTTAAAGACTTGGCATAGATAAAATGATAAAGAGCCAAAAGTTTTAAAGTTGATCTGACGGTGGTCGTGTTACCTCAAAAGAAAGGTGCTTAGTTGGTAATGATCGTAGAATTGCAAAAACTGTCTGATCCTATCTAATGAAAGGCCAATGAAATGGTGGCTCCTCAATGCTAGGTAATGCATTTGTGCCTATTTTTGATTGGTTTACATGTTGGGTGATGTGGCCGGTTACTTTCAAAGCCCGGTTGAATTTTTTGACAATTTTTCAGAGCCACACAATGTGCCAAAAAAGAGAATGATCGACGGGCATGCTTTAAATTTGTTAGTTAACCATTGTGGCTGGTCTCTTTTAAATTGATTAAGGAGTTTAAATAGTTTTTAGGGGGTTTTGATAGAGGGAAATAAATTTGAATCATGCTCCGAGTAGAAAATAATTTCACTAGGTTAGTTAATGATGCTAGGTGGGACAGGCAGATGAAGAAGCCAACAAGCCATTGATTTAGAGGCAATGGAAGATGATTTAGTCACTCATGGAACCTGATCCTTGAGTACATGGAGGGTAATTATAAGAAAGAGAATAATGTAAGTTAGCTGGTAGGAAGTCATTATTCATGTAACAACTTTCAACAGTTACCTTGAAATATCTGCAGACAAAGATGCCACCTATGAGGATTCACAATGATTTGAAATAGATTTCTGGCTTTTCTTCCCTTTCCTGTCAATGACGTAGTTTCTATTTTGTCTTTTGTACCTATCACTATCCTAGCCATCCAAAGCTTGATGCATCCTTTTCCTAAGGATTCCAAGATGGCTAGTGATATATATAGCAAGTTTTATTTTGTAAAAGGGGGTGAAATTCAGTAAGGAGAGTTTTTGCATCTTTTTTTCGGTTCTAAGAATTTTTTATCTTTGAATGTACTGATATAGGGAAATATCAATGATAATGTATTGAAACTCCTTTGCATGTTTTGTTGTCTTCATGTATGAGTCTTGCATTTTTCATGTATTAAATTTGTAAGGCATTTTTAACACATCATTTACAAGGTGAATAGTCTCAGGTTAAGCTTAAGTTTCTTTCAAGGGAAGATAAGTTTTAAGGGAGATCTCTAAGAATTCATGGTTTATACAAGAATTTGATGACTGTATATGTGAATGAGAGGGTGATTTGTAAGGCATCTCATCTAGGTTTTGGGTATATTAGATTTGAGGGATTTTTGTGGATGTATGTTCTTTGACTCTTTGCCCTAGGATTTGACACTGGTCTTTGCTCAATTTACATTTCTCACCATCAACACAATCAAATAACAATTTATCTTAAGTTTATGTTGAAAGAATTATATGTTTATCTCTATATCAAGGATATAGATAATTGTTGTCATTCTTTAAAGAATTGAATCTAATAGGTACACCCGCATGAGTTTGAATCTTGAAGTGAAGAAGGATTTAAATCCTTAGCGCCTTAGTGTTTAATGTTGTTGGATGCATCTATTAGGTCCATAAGAGTTATGTATTAGAATTTTTGATTTGCATTCATCATCTCCAATTTTAAGCACTAACAATACCTTTCTATAATTCTCAGTATATATACATTCCTCACTATATCATGACTACTCTTTCTATTTCCTCCTTTTGTTAATCATGTCATTCCCCCTTATGTCACATCATTTACCCCTTGTTTTTGTCACTTGAAGCTACTGGGGTGTAGGGGTAAGAAAATACTTATCCAAAAATGGTTTGTGGAGCTGTATTATCATTGCTAAGGCATTGTCCCATCCCGACCTTACAAACTCCAAAACCTATATCTTGATTTCTAGCCAGACAACTAGATCAATAAAACTCTTGGCAATAGAGAGATGAGGATCTCTTTGTACTAATTCCTTTGCCGACACCAATTATTTTTGCATAACCTTGAGATGAGGTGTTAACATTGTTTGTATGGATATTAGTTTGGCTCTTATTCTTTCATCATTAGCCATCAACTCAGCTAATCTCCCTTGTGCATTAAGTAACCTTGTGAAATGAATGGAGCTGGAGCTTGCATCCATGCTCAGTGAATGACACGTAGACTTCAAGTCTAGTTGCAGTTTGTCAATCAATTCTTGATTATCCTTAGTGAAGGTTTCAAAATTACAAATTTTCTTGTACAAAGAATGAACATTATGCACAACTTCTTCTAAATTATTCACTAAGGTAGAAAGTTCTACTTGTTTGACTACTATATCAGTTGAGACCTTTTCAAGTACCTTTGTCTCAAACTTTCATTCTAACCATTGCATAAGCTTCTCATTTGCTTCATTGCCATCACTATTCACTTTCTTAACAATATGAATTTCCAAAATAGGTGAGGTTTCATTCACATCATCCATTTCAAAGGCTTCTATAAATATACCTTTGATTTCATGTAGTAGTTGTTTCTGTTGATGCTCTCTTCTTAATTATTCTTGCTTTCTTTTCTTCTTCAAAAGATCTTGCATTATTTGCATCTTCTCATATATCAAGTTGTCAATGTTCCACTTTGGAATCACTATAACTTCATCAAGTGTTACCTGAGTGGCAGGAGACTTCTCCTTTTTGTTATGCACTTTCTTCTTTGGGGTATTTCCACTCGGCATCTATACTAAGGCTTGAATAGCCTCTTGCTCCTTGGGCTTTGGATGCTCCTTAGTTTTCTTCTCTTCCTCTATATGAGGTCCTATGACCACTGTTGTATATTTTTCCACTTAATCTTTTAATTTCTCCTCTTCTTATCCTTTATTACCTTCCTTGATAGGTGCACTATCTGTTGTTATTGTTGGCTTGTCCTGTTTCTAGGCACTAGTGCTTTGTGAGACTTGTGGTTCAATTGTGACCGCGAGAGCTTGAAGGTTTATTGTCAAAAATTGAAGTACCCTCAATTCTTGGATAGTCATGTACCTAAATTAGAATAGGGTTGGTACTCAGTAGAAAGGGATCTGAGGTTGCCTCCTTAAGAATTTGGTTCTTTATTTCTTCCTCAGTTAATGCATTAGTGTTAACTTGTGTATCCTCAGGGATATTCTCAATAGTAATCAAATCTTGTGATGCACTCTCTTCTACCTTATGTCCTTCTTCCTCAAGATTTTGAGGTTCATTTATATCTTCTTTATTATCCAGATCTACTTGGCTAGATGTACCTTCACCTTGTTGTGGACTCTTGTCAATTAATAACCCAAAAATAATCTTCCACATCCTTTTTCTTTGTTCAAAAACATCATCAACTTTATGATTCAGAATAGAATAAGCTCTTATCTTGGGTATGAATATTTTTTTGTGCTCAGCCATAAATTTTTCTATTTGCTTGGGTGTTAACTTAGGCATAATCTGAGCTAAAGTACCTTCCCTTATTTTTTTTTTAGTCATAATGGTATACTTCCATTTTTGATCAATTCTGGTATAAAGTTCTTCAGGGATGAGATTCTCTATCTCTAGAGGTGTAATCTTAAATTTCCATATCATTTCTAACATTGCCTCTTCAATTTTATCTTTGTCATCTTTGATTAGTTTCTCAAATTTTATGAACTTAAAACCTGTTAGACCTGCTATGATTTTGATATTTGGGCATATCTCATCCACACTACTTGGATGCCTATGTGATGCCACTCTCAATTTGGTATTATCATTTGTGTCAATCATTTATTTATCATCATCATCCTTCTCTAATACTAATTTTCTTCTCGGTTTCTTCTTGGGGTGACTCGACACAACTTTAGTTTGTAGTTGTTTTCTTTTACCTGACCCTTCCCCTTCTATTTTCTTTGTTGGCATCTTTCTCTAGGGTTTGATAGTTGTGGTAGTTGAAGCTTTCCTGGTCCTCAGTCTAAGTGTTGCAGGAGGAGTGGGCTTTTATTTCTGCAACTTATTTTTACTAGGCTCGACAACTGGTACCTCTTTGCCCTTCCTTTAAATTTTAGTTTCCTCCTCATCAGTTCTTTCAGATACACTAGATTTGTCTTCTGCTAGACCTTCTATTATTTCAAGAGGTGCATTTTCCTCTTCACCTTCTCCTAGCATCTTTTCTAGGTTCTTGACTATTTTCTTTATCTTTCTCTCAAGGGTTGCAGACTTTAACCCCATAGTTATTTTAGACTTTTCTTCTTCATAGTTTCCAAAAGATTTAGCTTTCCTATCAATCTCCTCTGCTAGTAAAGTAGTTATTTATGTTGATGTCTCATCTACATTCACCTCATAAGGTAATGGCCTTAGCCATGCCACCCTAGGCATAACAACCTGAACATAAGTGTGGTTTGTATCCACTAGAAAGCATATGTCATTGTAGTGCTTATCTACTAGGGATACAAGAATTCTACTTCTTTTCCTCATCTTTTTCTTGAATTCAAAAAAGTATCTTTCCATAATGCTATCAAAATTATCTCCTAACTGATGAATAAACTTGTTGATTTTATAGGTTACTAGTCGGTCCTTACTCGATACAACATCTTCTATGGTAGGAAAACTATTTTGCACATAAAAGAATAAAAAAATGATTAGGGAACCAAAATTACACATAGAATTCTTAGCCTTCCTGATTGATGTTGGGTTCACGACAAGCTAGGTCAACTAAAGCTTGACAAGATCATAAGTATGATCTTTCTTTATCATCTTCCATGCTTGATCAACTACGATCCATGGAACACTATCTAACCTGCTTGACTGATAAAATTTGTGAGCAATTACTCTCATTGAAAAATCTATCTCCGGATCTATGATTGTTGAGAATGTCATTCCTCTCTTATTCCATACTACCTGTGTGTTTTTTTGAATTATTTCTTGACTCTAGCATATCATTGTTTTCTTCCTGGTAAGACTGGGATAACTGGTGACTCGGTGAATCATATCCTTGCTAATCTTGACCAACCCATTCTCCAACCATATTTTCATGTCATGAAATCTTGTCAAGATGATCTTAATCCATTCAACCTTGAAATTAAGCCAGAAATCTAGGGCTCAAACTAACCCTTTCTTGATAATATGCTGATGCCCTGCCTTCAACACTTCATTGATACATAACTTGTGGTAAGCCTACCTCAGCTCATAATCATCAATCTCTCCAATTTTGCACATGTAACATTTGTGTACATCATGTATCATCAAAACCCTCAATGGAATCAATGACAGGGCCCCCAAGAGATCTTCCTTCACCGTGCTTTCTGAAACGGCTTGGAATTTTGGTGGCTTGCATGCATCACTCCTTACAATTTAGACACTCAAATCTTCTTTCCCTTATTTCCTAACTATTGAATATGAGGTAGATGCCATATTTCCAAATTTAGGGTTCAAATTATAAGTTCAAGTAGCTCGGTAATACCTTGTTTCAATCAGTCCTTCATGATGTTTGCCGATGACACACTATAAAGATCTTCACAAACTTAACTTAGCATAGATAGCTCTTCTTAGTCACTTAGAAATCACTCTGCAAATTCTCAAATCGCTGGGTGAAATGAGAATGAATGGTAATTTTTCACTTTATAGACTCAAACGGTAACTTTTAGGGCTTCATTAAATGATCTATACACTTTGTAGGTGAATACAATTGTCTCGGCCTTCACATGACAACTTAGTTATCATGTAATCATACTCGGTTGAAACCATGACTTGGTCAATGCTACCATTTAGTTCAGCTTGGTACATATGACATCTTAGCTATTATAGGATCTTGGCACACACTGAGTGACTCGATCACTATAGACTTAAATACTGATGCTCGACATAAAAAATGCAATATAACTCTTTTCTCAAATCTATCCTAATGCATCTTAATTCATCCAGCTATGGACTTTAACATATCAAATGCCAGGAACTGGTGTAAAATATGAAACTAGAAAATTTAGTTCCTCACATACCTTCTTTGCTTAGTTAGAAGTAGTGTGATCACCTTATCCATTAGATTGGGTGACCTTAGGTTCACTGGATCCACTACTGCTTTCTTCCTCTTTCTTTGTCCATGTCTTATTCATCTAGTTCTTATCTATTCAATAATTTCTTCATTTTTGAATTGTTCATTGCTCGGTGCTTGTGCTTTGCAGTCTCTTTTTATGTGACCAATCTTGTGGCATTTGTAATAGACCAAACTTCCACTCATCCAACTCTTGGATTTACCTCCAAAATGTGTCCTCACATAGTTTTGTCCAATATAACCATATTCTCCATAATAATGACAACTATACCATGTATTGTAATCCCAATTGAATGTGTTACCTTTCCTAGGTGCTCTATTCTGCTTATGGGATGTCTACTTAGCATTGGATCTACATTCTTGTGCTCTATGACCATATTTCTAATAGTTAAAACAATGTCCTTGAAATCTAGGTGTGGTAGGTGGATTATTGAGCTTTGACCTATATTCATGTGCCTAATGTCCATACTTCTTACATTTAAAACAATTTCCATTAAATTTTGGTTTAGGATTGGACTTACCATTCTTTCTTTTGTATATTTTTTTTGTGTGTCCTAGCTTTCCACAATGATGACATGTAGGTTTGTTGCTCTTTGACTTTGCATTCCTCTATTCTCCATTCTTTGATGATGCACCTTCTTTAGTGGATGATAGGTGCTCATCACGTCCAAGTCCAAAAGTATCATTGGATCTTCTTGGTGACCTCAACAATTCTTCAAATTCTTCAAATTATTTCAGATCTCAATTCATTCTTTAGTTGACTATTTTCTAATCTAAGATTTGTGATTTCCATATCTTTTCTACTCAACTCTTGATTGGCAAGTAACAGTTGATTTACCATGTCCAATTGATTGTTTTTCAGCCTCTGCATATCACATGTCCTTTCATCAAGTCTTATGGACATTTTTCTTTTATCTTCTTCTATCATTGTCTTGTCTTCTTTAGCTTTCTTTTTCTATTCAATTACTTCACATAGTCTTACTGATTGAATCTCATGAACTCTCTCTTCAAACTTCTGACATCTTTATTTAGTATGTTGTTTCTTTCTAACAAATTTTCTATAGCTGCATCACTTTCAGTAGAGTTTCCATTTTCAAATAGACCTTTAGTGTCTTCTTCTTGATATTGTGTCATTCAGTTGAATTGCCAATTCTTTCCTTCTACTTAAGGATTTCTTCAATTCACCTCTGGCTGCTTCAAGTTGAATGCCAATCTTGTAATTCTCTATGATCTTTCCCAACTTATAAACCTCCATCTCCAAGACCTTAACTCTCAAGTGATTAGACTCCTTTTAAGAGACCAAAGCTCTAATACCAATTGTTGAAAATTTAATATGGGAAAGTGAGATACTGAGAGGGGGGGTGAATCAGATATCTCCAATAATTCATTTCTTTAAACTAATTCGACATGCATATCATAAACATGAATTTCAATTAAATATATCTAACATTCTAACTTCATCCATCAAATGAAACACATAACACATAAAGTTTGGTTACCTAGAAACCCTTGAAAGGTAAAATTGGGGTGGGGATGACACCCACAAATCTTCACTACTGTAGTATAAAGTTTTCTTGTTAGGGCTACAATGTTTGATCACTTTAGATGATCTACTCTATGAGGGGTCTTCCCTATTAAGAGCTTACAAACTTATACAATCTACCTTGATTAAAGGATTTGAAACTTATAGATAAGTAAGTACTCGGTTAAGAGATTTATGAAAGCTTGTTAGGACTACTCTGTTAAGAGATTTAACTTGATTCACCTGCTAAAATGTATCAGTACCTAATCCTTCAGTTTGCGCTAAAAATGGTGATAAAAGATCTCCTCTTTCCACTACTTATTTGATCTCAAAATCAAATGTATCTTGGTTCTATCCTTCACTTCTTTTCTCAATCACTCTACCTGATCTCTGCATCTGATCATCAAAACACTTTTCTATTATGCATACATGAGATCTCCTTCCTTACATACATACATTGTTTTAGGGTTTACATCTCATCTTATATAAACATCTTATCAACCTCCTAGATCAAGATCAACAATCTAGACTCATTTCTTATGTCTCTTAAGCATTCCCTTTTTGTGATAGGTTACATGGATTACATAGGCATTAATGATTAGATATACAAGGTGTAATCAACTCCTTGATTCCTTCAACAAATAATAAATCTTGCATAGAAGTCGGCCAAAATGGTTTACCTTGGTGTTTGTGCCATAACAAACACATATGTCAAAACTAGCTTGCTCCATATACGAAGTCTTTGATGCTCAAAATTTACTATTCTTCATGTACTAGTTATCAGCACTGACTCTTCTATACAACTTAGTATAAACAACTGGACAAGTACCGAAGTACTCAATGACCTCTGACTTGTTCAATAGTAACTATTGCTCGGTAATTGTACAAGTTTATACATAACTCAGCCTTTCCAAGATGACTCGGTCATAGTGATGACCGACCAACATTGCCTAGAAAATGACTAAATGCTAGAAACTAATAGACAACAAAACTTAGGGATCAACATTTTCCACATAAGAAAAGATCTAAAAACTCAAAAAGTCAAATAAAATTCAAAGTCAAAAACCATAATAAAATTAGTCAGCTTAAAATTCTAACTCATTCATAAAGATAAGTACAATGATTCAAACAAAAGTGTTGAATGATACATCATCCTCTTTTATTCATAAAAAGATAATTTAGAAATAAAACAATTTTTTTACAAAGTGGTGTTTGCCAAAACCAGATCCTTTGATCTCACCCCTACCAAGGAGCTAGCCTCCTCTACCTGAACATCACTCCAACTTCATCCTGTGAAAAAAACTCAACCACTTGATTTACGATTAGCAGGTTAGTCCCATAAACATTTTAATTGAATTAAATAACATCATATTTTGTAGAAAATTTACATCATTTAACATCATAATTCATGTAATTGATTGAAATAAACCATAAAATTTGATATTATGTCATTATAAAATAATACATCATTATAACATGAAATTAGCGTAATATCATCAAAAGTTGAAATCAACCATAATGTAGTAACTAACATGTCTAATATAACATCATAAACATATTGAATTAGGTTGAGAGATATCCAATAAAGTCAACAAAAGTCCAAGTGTGCATAAAAATCCTAAAAAATATAAGCCTACTAGGTCGAGTCATGACAAACTACCTTTTTTTTAATAAATTTTAACAACAAAACTAATTCAAATTGATAGTTGCATGTCAATTTTTTCCAAAAACCCTAAATGTTTACATTGAAATTTGTTTCCATTGTAAGAAGCCTCTTGGCTTAATAACCTTTCACATTGAAAAAGAAATAATTTTTTTCCTCAAAATTAGTGTAAAGTAAAAAGTTTAAATGAAAACCATGGAAACCATGTCATCACAAATTGTTTAGCAAAGAGTAATACTATTCGGGGCATGTATAATTGAGATAGAAACTTCTAACCTCGAATAATTCAACTATTCAAGCTTCTAGAAAAAGCTTTAGTAAAGTTTGAAAACTTATGGGTTTGTTGGTGAAAGTCCAGCCATGGTTGACAATTTTTATAGAGGATGAAACTTTATCTTCTTAGAGGGTTTATAATTAGCAATTTCACTTGATAAGGTGTAATGATTATGCTCATAGGAAGATATACCAGAGTAATATATAGAAGAGTGAGGATAATTTTTGAGTAATTTTAATCCAAAGAATAATAGAAAAATGACGTCTTCATATTGTTGAGTTGAGTTTAGCTCATAATAGAAAGACCATATCTCATTTTTGCATTGTTATCATGTGAGTTTATCTCTATAACTTCATAAGCATTTAACATGTTAGTTTCTTGCTCTTGTTTTTCAATCTAAATCACATAGAATGCTTAGCTTAAATGGTGAATGAATCTTAGTCTTGCATCTCATAGTATCTTTTAACCTTCATTTTCATCTTCATTTGGAATCCCTTGTTGCAAGATATTTCTTCATACAAGTTTTGTATCATTTTGGGTCCGTTTTAGCTTGCATTTAGGCTCTAATCATTTTGAGCTTGCATTGGGGATCTTTTTCATTGTGTTTTGGAGAACACATCAAAAAATATCCAAAATGAACAAATCTAATGGAAATTGGGTGCTTCCATTTTGGTTCAATTGGAGGTGGTGTTTTTATTCCATTGTTGTTGTTTTTGCATGCTTTTAAGATAACACTTGCTTGTCTACACATGCTCTCGGCAGGTTAGGTTCTTCACACTCACAGATAGATAAAATATTTAATTGAATGCCATTACCTTGATGATTAATTTTATTATCTTCTAACTTCCATAGGAAAAGTGTCATTCATTTTGGTTTTGATGTAGTCTCTTCTTTCCCAATTAAAAGTTGTTTTTAGTAGTTTGATACTTATGATTTATATGGAGGAAGTGCCTATAATCATAAAACACCTGCTTTGCTAAACTTTTTGAATGATGAAATTTCATCTTTGGACTACACACTAGACATGCAAATTTTTCCTTTGTTTATAGACATGCAAGATCATGCATAGTTGGATTATTTATATGTTAATTTTTATAATTATATATATTGAATAGATTATTTTAAAAAATGCATGATATATACTTTATAAAATTAAATAATGTTAAAGTGTACAAGTTGAACTTTATAACATACCACAAAAATGTGTTATCCCTGGGGCATCATGAATTGTCCATACAAGCATTGCATGAAATTGAAATTTTCATTTTCCTCTTGGTCTAGACATGTCATGTTAGAATTCTTAAGCACTGAGAGGGGGGATGAATCCGTGAAAATAAATTTAAAAATAATTCAACCACCAATTTGATTAACCTTACCAATACCTTCAAAATAGTAAAGCATATAACTAAAGTAAATAAATAAAAGATAGCAATATCAGACATCCACAAAATCATCACACTAAAACAATGATTTTTGTGTGGAAACCCTTGGTTAGAGGGAAAAACCACAATGGGGATGACACCCACAATCTCACTATTCTAGTAAATGTGTTTTCCTTGTTAGGAGCTTACAATTACCCTTTTCTGAGGGTTCACCCTATTAGGAGTGATTAATACCTTGTTAGAAGTACTATAAGATCTTCTAAGATCTACCTTGCTAGAGGATTTCAAAACTTTGTTAAGAGATCACCCAGTTAAGGGATTTACAATAGGAACCTATTAAAGTTCACCCAGTTAAGGAGTTTATAATAGGAACCTATTAAAGTTCACCCGGTTAAGGGATTTTCTTACTATAACTTCTAGGGAACAACAAGTTGAATGATTTGGATGTAGCACTAAATTCTTGACAGATCCAATCCAATCTCTCTCTCTCTCTCTCTCTCTCTCTCTCTTTGTGTGTGTGTGTGTGTGTGTGTGTAACTACTCACTAATCTAACTCTATCAGATCTCTGATTACAACCCTAATTGATTTCACAATCAACCATAGAAACCTTCACAAATATCACAATAATAACAACACAACACTTTCAATATGAGAAGTACCACTTAGATACATTTCTAGCACAAATTTCATGACAATAAAATGTTTTCCCTCCAATGTGATAATCTCTATGCAAAACACAATTTCCTATGACTGTGTCTACTTACAATAAGACTTGCATTATATTTCTCCAAAATATTCATACACATTTTGACTTCTCCAATGTACCACCTTAGATCTTCACAAAATAGTATCCTTGAATCCACAATTAAATCCTCATCAATTATATCACCATTATGACACATCATCATAACACTAAGTACCATCACAATCTCTATACCATTTACTGATCTAACATCTTTCAATTGATGCTCAAGAACATGTGTTCTTACCTATTTAAATGACTATATCACTAAAATCTCTATCACCGATCAACCAAATGAGTTTTAGTGGAAACCACACTTTAATATAACCATATTGACATTGTATCTGTGACTGCACCTCATAAATATTTGTTTGTCACAACCACTACCATAGTGTTGACCTCTCTTTCTACTAATATTTTGGACTTAACCATTTTCCTTTATAACCAATTACTTATCCTTCACACAATTTGCATCTTGTACTTCACCGATTATGATACATGACTAAAATGACTTAGTTTCCATCAATGACAACCAAACCAATTGCTTCCAATTATTGCAACCTTGCGAACTCAACATAATTCCAACAAACTTCCCATTTTTCATTGATGGAAATTTTATTCTTATACTTCACATATTATCCCTTAGCATATTATCCCCCTTTGATAGTAATGCCAAAGATGCACTTACATCCTATCAAATATTTCTTTGAAGTTTATCTTTTATGACTCTAAGGATGTTTCCCATGAATTATTCATGTCCTCCAATGTAATAATTTTCTCAAGTAAACTAGACACCAAATTATCCATACTCTCCAAGTTTCTCATGTTAGATATAGAAACTATCCCTTTGGCCTTCTTCACATGTAGTTTCATGACATCTAATGTAGGGGAGATAAATTATTGTATCTCTAATATAATAACCATTCTTCTATCTTTTTCTTGCTATATTTTCTTCATCTTTTGAGATAACTCCTTCACTTGGTACTAAAATTAGTAACTAAGCTTGAAATAGGATCAATCTTACCAGTTAAGCTCTCTAACTCATTTTGAAATTCAACTCTCTTCTACTCCACATGTTTCACAAACTTTGAATGATTAGAAATTATAGTGAATATATGTCCTACCTTGACCAATGAAGTCTTAACATCTTTTACTAAAAATGTCAATTTTCCTTTATCTTCAGTAATCTTCTCCTTTAGTTTTCCTATCATATTCTTCTCTAATTTATCCTTTTCCATTTTTACCATTGCAAAATGAAAATATTTTCCTTGATCTTAAATAGATTTTATCAATATGTCCATTTGATCTATAATAAAATCTTCTTCATCATACTCAACCTCAAGAACTAGCTTAGCTAGGATATCTCTTGCTTGTCTCAATACTCTTGCTTTTTTCTTCTTTGATCTCATTTTATCTCTTTCAAATTTATTCATCAATTCTTCTGAGTATTTATCATTTCTTTAGGTTTTATCTTTTTTATACCTACCAATGTGGTAAATATCTCTTCCTCTTCAACTTCCTCTTCTTTTTCTTCTTTTGTTACTTTCATCGGTTTTTTCTTCCTTATGCTAGTCTCTCCAAGACTTATTTTCCTTCTCACATCATATTCTACTTCAAATTATTTATGACTTCCAATATTTCCTCTACCTTCTCAAAAACCACTTCTTTTTAATACTTCACATGGGATGATGAGGGAGTATTATCTTTACTTTTATGTCTTCAGTAATTACCTCATCTTCTCCAATTTATTCTTGTGCTTCTACTCCATCAGTTTGTGTTAACTTAACATCTTGCTCCTCAATGTCTTTAACATGAATAGGGATATCATCTAGAACATCACCTATAATTTCTTCATGTGTATATGATTCATCAAATCCTCAGTTACTGGTTATTTACCCTTCTAATTCTCATCAACCTCTTTTTCTTGATTTTCTTCTTGTTCTCCTTCCTGTATCTTTTTCTTCCATATCTCCACTATTTCATCAAATACATTATGTGTCTATAAAAATAGTATACTTGTTTCTCTATTTCTGATTTTGAAATCATGTCTATACACTTCCACCATAATCTTTACATCTTCATGATTCAAATCCAGTTGCACTTGCATAAGTTCTTTTTCCATAATTTCTTTGTCCATTCTTAATGCATCTGTCCATTTGGCATGGATTATATCATAAAGATATTTAGGTAAAACTTTATATAGCTTACTTGGAGTCATAAAAAAATTGTGAAGGCTAAATAAGATAGCTTCTTCTATTTTGTTTTTTTCGTCATCATTTAGAGATCCATATCTCTTACCAACTCCTTCCATTTTGCTAGTTTCCATTATGTCTTTAGCAAGATAATCAACACTAGGGGCTTTCTTCATACCACTATATTTTAACTTCTTAGCATCCTTGTCTGATTCAGTTTGAACATCTTCAACTTCAAGAGATTCATTTTGATCATTCTTTATATATGTAGATTTCCTCTTCCTTTTGTAAGTTTTCTTTACCAATTTCATTATAGTTTCAACTTCTTTTACAATAGGTTTACTCTTCTTTCTCTTCACTTTTGCATAAGTGAATGGAGCACTTGATGATGGGTCTTTAGATGCAGCTTCATCACTACCAAACTTCCACTCTAGGGTAGATAAAATTCTTCTATTTCTTCTTTCAATAACTAGTTTCTTTAGCTGAATATTAATTTTAGCAAACGCCTCTTCATAAGTTCCAAACTTCGGTCCTTTCCTACCAAAAGGTTAAGAAAACAATTAAATTGCATGAAGTTTCACTAACTCAACATCTACTTCATAACCTATAGGTGGAACCCAATGAGTTATATGTTCAACCATCATCATAATACAAGAATCAATATCTACTAGGAAACATATATTATCTTTGTATTTATCTACTATGTTGGAAGGAACTCTTTCACACTTAAACATATTAGATTTAAAATATTTGAAGTAACCCCACATTAAATTGTTAAAGTTCTCACCTAACTCCTTGATAAACTCACTTATATACACAACTACTAGTTTTTCCTTTGACCAAAAAACATTTCCTCTTCTAGGGAATAAATTTTGGATGAAGAAAAGCATACATACCAGTAGAGAACCATACTTGACTGACTACTTCTTGTCTTTCTTTATTCTCTCCACATTCACAAAGAATTGACTTCTGATCATCTCACATAAGTCATATAGTGAATCATCTTTCACAATCTGATAACCTACATGTAAAGCACCACCAGACATGTTAACTCTGCCAGATTGGTATACCCGATTATGTGTGTATTTTTTGGTAGCTGCAATCCTGAAACACAACACTTCAATAACTCATTATATAAATTGTTAGCACATGAAAATCAATCAAAATCATAACAATTTTAATCAAATTATTTCTCTCTAACTAATACAAGTATGGAAAGAACCTAAGATTACTCTCAGAATTAGATCCTAAATAGTGACAATGCATGTTAGAATGAGAGATTCATGTTTAATAATGCATCTCAACTATCAAATTTACTTATGAAAGTCATTAATTCATTAACTCTTATGCAATTGAAATGTTTTCTAATTATCTAGGAAATCAAATGAACAACATGCATGTATGAATTCAAATTAACTATTTTCAACCTTGTTTGAGATTTGAAAATTCTTCTTTTGTAGAATCTTGAGAATTTGAATAGATGAGATGCATCCTTGATGAGTGGTTAAGATGGTTCCTTGCTTGATCCATGTGATGAGCTTTGATTGGTTTAAGATGTCTTTGTTGTCCCCTTGAGAGGTGACATGTCATTTTGGAGTGTTTTTATTCATTTCTTTTAATTAATTACTCTAGCCATGCATTTAATGGGTTTGATAATAATTAGGCTTAGAGAAAACCAAAGTGACGTTTGCTCAATTATTGGTAATTAATGCTTGAATTATAGAATTTTATTGATTTTATCAAATTTAATGAATTATGTTAATAATCAAGAATCAAATTAACACAATTAGGAGTTTTATCCCAAATTAGGACAAATAAGGCATTAGGTTTTATTAGCCCAATTTTAGGTGATTACATTTGCCCCTCTTTGAATTACTTTGTGAACAACACATGAATTCAAAGAAAATCTGATTTAAGACATGATTCAGCAGAACTAATAGATTCAAGGAGATTTAGAGAGAAGAGAGAACTACTCTGAACTCAAGTGATTTAGAGAGCGGTGAGGACCACTCTGATTTTAAGGAGATTTAGACTACAGTGAATCCACTCTGAAAGATTTGGAGAGTAGTAAAGAGAACTAATATGAATTTAAGAACTTTGAACCTGATTGAACGAAATCCTACATGATTCAAAATTCATCAATTTTGAACTTGATTGAACAAGAATTGACCATAATGATTTTGAGCTTGATTGAATGAAAACCGATAAGAGATTTAGATGAAAAAAAATTCAGTTAAATTTGATTTGCAATAACTAAACATGATGACAAATAACCAATTTGATTTGAAGTGATGAAATTGATCAATGCCGTAAAGATTAACAACATCAACTTCATTGAAGATAACTGTCATGCCCCTGGTGTTTAAGAATTTGATTGGAAATTTTGAATTTTAGTATGATTATGCCCCCTCAGGACCGAAATCAGAATAAATATAGATAAAATTAATGTTTTCAAGCATTTAGGAAAGATTACAGTGATTGAAATGGATCTGGATCAAGTGAAAATTATTTAGGAAGTGTTAGCAAGCAATTAGGATCAAGTTTAGTGTTGAAAGAAAATTGTTTGACCAAGTTTGACCATAAAATATGAGAGTTGACCAAGTTTGATTGATGTTTAAGCAATATCCTGGTTTGAAAATTTGATGAGTTAGTGGGAAATTCACTTTTCATAGCTTCTGGCAAGCTTTGCGTGCATTAATTACACTTTGTGTAGCTTTTGTAAAGTGCATTTGACTAAACTTTAACTTTTGTTGACCATTGATTTGAGTGATAATCGTTACTGAATTGATTGTTCATGTTTGTGATATCTTCCCTGCTCATTTTGCCCCTATTTGATAGTAAGTTGACCATAGTTGACTTCTACATTTTGAAGGTTGACTTTGCTTTGTAAATTCATTTTTATTGTATTTAAGTGATATAGATCATCTATTTCAATTTTGGTCCCAATATAAAGCTTCTGTGACATCTTATCATGAATGTACCCTAGGTCCCTGAGTCCCCGAGAGGCTTAAATAGGCCCAAAAGGGTCATTTTACTATTCATTTTCACTATTCACTATAGTAATTTTTTGATCTCTGAGAGATGGAATAGTGTTCCCAGCTGAGCATCACTGATTTGAGCTTTCTCAGCATCACAATCGACTGACCCATTATGCAACACCTATGAGTACCCTATAACGCTTCCATTCAAGTTTAAAAATTTAATTTCCTACTTTTTTCATGCTTTTTATAGCCAAAAAAATTTAGGATCGCATCCCGTATGCAGGATCACACCCTGTCAAACCCGTGTCACATCCAATTTTTCACCAAATTCCAGATCACATCCCATGTTTCCTAGATCGCACATTGTCAGGTCGCATTCGGTTGAATTTGTCCAATTTCTTAGCCATTTAACCAGATTTTTGTGTTTGGTAAGAACATGGTCGCATCCAAAGATTCTGGATCACCTCCCAAATTTCCTAAATCACATCTGGGATTTCTTGGATCACATGCAGTTAGGATGTTGCATCCTAGGTTCCTGAATTGCATCCAAGAACCAGGATCACATATGGTCTATTTTAATTTTTTATCCAATTTTACTTATCCGTTTGAACTTTTTAGGCAATTTCCCATCAATTTCTCTTATCTAATGCTGATATAGTGTCCCTATTTTCTATTGTGCAATCTTAATTTAGTGTTATATCTTTTCGGTCACCCTAACCTACACAGGTCTTAGATCTGCATGAGCATCTCACTCTTATAGAGATGAGTGTTATAGCTTGGTGTGACTTATGGAGCTTGGCTAATTTACCCAACATTCAGGTGAATCATGGGTTATTGACTACCCTAGCTAAGAGATGGAATTAAGAGCATAACATATTTCACTTGCCAACTAGAGAGATGACCGTAACTCTGGAGGACATCTGGTAGATCCTTCATGTTCTTGTGATGGGCTCGTGCGTTGAGTATGAGATGGGAACCAATGTGGTGATGACAGATGCAAGGCATCTTTCCGATGATGATACTATTGCCAAGAGATATATGAGTTGGGACCACATGGTGGCCAACTATGCGTGACTTCCTATGTACCTGGTAGGATTGATTAGAGCTCTTATGATGCCTAACCATGGGCAACATGGTTTCATGTGTGGATGACCTAGTCACCTCATCATTTTGTATGGGGGAGCTGCATCCTGGCTCATATGTAAAGGGAGCTCCATGAGATAGTCTACCAGCACTCCCAAACCATGATTGTCATGATATTAGTTCTTCAGATCTGGGCCTGGGAGCACATCCCAGTCACACGACCCATAATAGAATGATAGAGAGATGCAGAGCTATCGTATATCTATATGTACTCTAGCAAGTTATAGTACCCTCAGCTGGGAAAGATAGATTACTAGCAAAGAGTTCTTGATGATGTTACACAAGTTGTCTAGTGGCCTTATTTATATTGTGAGGAGTGGCGCTCTCATATTCACCAGATGTCATTCTTTTTCCTATCCCAATATCTGATTGGCTGGACTAGATATATCATTGAGTTATTTTTGGTAGGCAGGGTTTTGAGGTAGTTCGATAAGGTACAGGGCATGTCACAAGAGATAACTGTCTATGCCCGGATCTGTGGTTTGGAGGCATAGTGGGGGTCTCATCTTATATATGAGACCATGTTACATGAGATATCACAAATGGTTCTAATGCTATGGGACTATCTTCTTGAGGTGACTGATGGTGGTATCATTGATGGGTATCATACCCATTATTCACAACATCCTTAACCTAGATTCACTTCACCTGATGAGATGGCTCCTCACCTCGAGGATGCGCTTGATTATGATCCTATTGATGAGGGTGGTGGTCGAGGCTGAGCTACCAGAGGTGGAGATAGAAGCATAGGTAGGGATAGAGGGAGAGATGGTGTCCATAGAGGAGTCAAAGATGGAGGGAGAGGAGATGGAGATGGTGGAGGAGGAGGAGGGGGAGGTGATGGAGGAGGAGGAGATGGTGGTGGTAGATGATGTGCACCTGGTGGGGATGTCAGCTAGCAGAGTCGGTAGAGGAGGCTGAGTTCATGCACCATAGAAAGATACAGGCCCACTTGTACACCAAGATTAGCATGTTCAGCAACAAAGAGCAGAAACAGGGGGCAATGGTGGAGATTGGTAGGCTCAGAGAGGTCCTCTAGCAGGTTGTGATGGAGACCCATTATCAAAATGTGAGTAGGATAGGGTTGTGATACGTCTGGAGGTAGCCACACTTAGAGCATGCCTTGCTAAGAGAGATGCACATTTAGCTAAGATCAGAGAAGAGCATGACAGACATTCTCATACGGCCATCCACTAGGGACAGAGGACCACATACTTTTTTGCTTTGTACTATGCCATTGTGCCTGCCACACATATAGGTCCATTGTATTCTACTATTGTGCAACAGTAAGAGGGTGCCATGCTGCCACCTATTCCTGGTAGATTAGACACACCTCCTCCTGATCCTCCATTAGAGGATGATGGCACTAGCTAGATGTGATACTTTTGTACATTGCTCATATTTTTGTATCACACAAACTCTTATTGTATCTCATTGATATATCTTGTACTATGTACCATTTTTTATCGATGAACATTATGATGTCTCTTGGGATATTTATGCTGATACACTGATACTATTCTTTGATGATATTCTGATACACTTTATGTTCTGATTCTCTTCATGTTCTAATTCACTGTCACTATGATATTTCAGTACTCTTTCTGATATGTTGATGATTCATGATATTGATGCCTTATCTAATTTGTGTTGCTTCATATGATATTCTTTGATTTTTGCACATGTGTTATAATTATTGATATATGTCTCATGCTTTGAATATTGATCTCATGTTAATACTTGGTCATGATGATTATATAGTGATGTCATGATATTATTTCATTGATATATATGCATATGTTTTTTGTATTTCCCACACGTTATGGATGTATGGATGCAGAATTTTATGCGATGCTTTATGATAATGTGTGCAGTTTTCATTTTTATGCATGTTCATGGATGCATGAGATGTAATGCGATGCGATGTATGGACATCTCACTTTTATTTATGTATGAATGATTATAGATGCATTATGCATGTGTATTTATGATACTAACATGGTTATAAATGTGAATGGGTATCAGTGATACATACTCAGTCATTTCATTTAAGTTTTTTTATGATTATATGATGTACTTGGTCAAACTTGGAAAATGGTTATGTTTTTAGAATTTTCAATTATATGGATGCTTTGTTAATTGAACTCACACATTCATACTGATGCAATTTAAAATTTATGCAACTATATTAAAATGAATGCAATTTAAAATTAACTTCAATGCAACTAAAAGATGAAATGTATCTAAATGAATCTAATGCAATTTAATATGAAAATGCAACTGAAAATGAACCTAAATATAATTATCAATGAAATGCACCTAGACTAAGACACCTAGGATAGTCACTATTTATTCAAAGTGGATCTATTATCATCTTAGAGCGTTTGTAATTGGGACCTCATAGGTTAGTAAAATTTTCACTGAAAGGCTTAGCAATCATGAAAATATGAATACTTCCCTTTCATTCATCATGTCGAAAGCTAACCTAAACATTAAAGAATATAGGCTAGAATGTTCTGTTAGTTACTTTCTATTTTATATAAACCTTTTCTATTTAGATGCAAAATGTATATATACCTGCAATGACGTTTCATTTTAAATTCATATCCTTGGGTATTTTCTTGATTTATTATGCACCTTACTAGGAAGTAGTTTTTTTAATTTTAGTTTAAAACAGGCAAGGAAATAAATCCAACATCACTAAAGATTTCATAGGAAATAGGTCGAGGTATAAATGGCATTCCAATCATTATGGAGGCACTTATCATAGACACCCATTCCCTACGATCACCTTAGATCATCAGATTTATCACCACAAATAGAAGACAAAGAAAACGTTATACCCCCAGTCCTTGTTTCTCTCATCCACTTTTAGACATCATTGAGTCACTCAAGAAAACATAACAATAATAAATTGATAATAAGAAAACTCATTATTCTTTTATTATAATCAATGTATTTTCTTTAAGAATAGACAATTGTGATTATAGTGTTTAGAAACACTTTTGGTTAATTTGCAAACACACATAAATTATTATCAATCATAGATTTTTATTTCATCAATAAGTGTCTCACTTGTTTAGTGTTTAGACACACCCTTATTGTCATGACATAGTGTTTATGAACACTTTTTAGGTCTGAGTATTAAGAAATAATATTTGTTGTTGGTATTAAGAAATACCTTTTTTTTCATAGTTTAACGTCTATTGCAGATTAGTGATAAATGACACCCTAGCAAAAAGTCCTAACATCGACTAAGAGACATGAGTGACTTTGATCATTTCCCCCTAGGAAAATAGTTTACCTAGGACCTTAGTGTAGATAGATTCCATCCTTAGGAAGATACAATTTTCTAATAGTATGCTTTAGGGTTTGGCTTGTCACAAAAGTGATCAGAAGATATGTACAAATTCAGATTTACATTGGCCAAGCATTCAAGAGTTGTCTTGATAGATAGAGCATTGATTACAAGTAGTGCCTTTTTACCAGGTTTTCACCACTTGGCCACACTTTTCTATTTTTGCTATCATGGCGCATGTTTACCAGGTTTTCACCAAGACACTTCTTTCTCTTTTTCATTTTTTTGTACTTTTTATTTTTCAATTTTTTTTGGACTCACCAAGGCATCTGTTTACCAGGCTTTCACTGAGATGGTCATTTTTTAGGAATTTTTGTATTGTTTTTTATTTTTTCAGGATCAATATTTGTTGTTTTTATACTTTTTTTAGGAACTCTTTTCATTGTATAGGTGCTATCTCAAGAATATCAGGCATAAAACCTTTTCAGATGTAGAGTGTTGATTGGATCTAGTAAAAAATCTCCCTCAGGTGTAGCTAATTGATAGGCTCCTAATCAAAATGATGTTGTAATGACAAAGGGACTCAGCTAGTTGGGTTCAAACTTTCCCTTTTTCTCTTGATTTTGCTGATTTTTAGGATTCTCTCTCAAAAATAGATCTCCTACCTCTTGGTTTCACCTTCTTGTTGTATCCTCTTGACATTCTCTTTTGATAGAATTTGAGATGATCAAACGTCTGTTGTCTGTGTTCATCTAGCAATTCTAGCTCTTGTAGTCTAGAGATTCTATAGTCCTCATCAGTGACTAGATGTTTCAATGATACCCTCAGTGATGGGTTCTCTACTTCAACTAGTAATACTGCCTCTGATCCATAAACTAGTGCAAATGGAGTTGCACTAGTTGGTGTTTTGATGCTAGTTTGGTAAGCCCACAATGCTAGATTTATTTGTAAATTCCAATCCCTTCCTGATTTACTCATTGTTTGATGCAAGATTTCAATATAGTTTTGTTTGATGCCTCAGCCTGTCCATTACCTTGAGGGTAATAGATTGATGAACAGTGCTGAGTGATTTTGAATTGGAGACACAAGTCATCCATGTATTTGTTTTTAAATTGACCCCCCATTATCAATCACAATCGACAAGGGTATTCCATATCGACAGATGATATAGTTCAAGATAAATAGTGAATTTTTTTTCTAGTTGCATTAGACAATGGCACAACTTCCACCCATTTTGTGAAATACTCAGTTGCAGTAATGATGTATTGGTGTCTATTTGATGAATTTGGGTATATTTGTCCAACTAGATCAAAGGCCCATTGCTGGAATGGCCAATGTGTTATGAAAGGGATTAGATCCCTTGTTGGAGCATGTATCCAGTTGCCGTAATCTGGCATTTCTTATATGTTTTTGAAAAATGGATAGAATCTTTTTCCACTATGGGCCAGTAATATCCTACCCTTAAGAGTTTCTTGGCTAATGAAAAACCATTCGAGTGTGACCCACACACACCTTCATGAACTTCCTTTAATGCATGATTAGACTCTTCATTTTCTAAACACCTAAGAAGTGTACCATCTAGACCACATTTATACAAGTCATTAGCAATGATTATATAACACGATGCCGCTCTTATAAGGCATCTCTTTTCATTTATGGAATAGCTTTTAGGGCTTGTTTTTTCTTCTAGGTAAGAGTAGATGGGCATATCTGGATAAAACTTGAGTTTCAAGGGAAAAAAAAATCTGGGATTCGAGTGAGTCATAAGAAGGGAATGAGAGTTCTTCCACCAGGAAGTCATAGCTAAATTTATGTTCTCAATTTTTAATAGTGATTCTCAAGTAGCCATTTCATATGTTGCTTTGTTTTTTGATCTTGGAATTTTCTCAAATATGATCAAGACAAAGTATTTGTTCAAGTCATCCACCATTCTTTTGTAAGGCATTAGCTTATCATATTTTTTTTGATAGTCACCATTCACCTGATTAATAATGAGACGTGAATCTCCATAGATGTGTAATTCAATAATTTTCCATTCTATTGCAAGTTTTAATCTATTTAGTAGAGCTTCATACTCTTCTATATTGTTTGTACATGGAAAGATCATCTTATATGCTTTTGGAATTTTATGTCCTTGTGGTGTCATGAATAAGCATCCAACTCCTAATCCTTGTTGTGTGAAAGAGCCATCAAAATAAATTTTCCATGGGTGTTCTGTCAAGTGCATAATAGCTTCATTAGGAAATTCAACATGTAATGGCATGTCATCTATTAATGGTGTTTTTGCAAGTTGATCAACTATCACTTGTCCTTTAATGGATTTTCTATCAACATATTCAAAGTCAAATTCACTTAGAACTAGGACCCACTTTGCTAATCTCCCTGTCAACATGCTTTACTCAATAGATATTTGAGTGGATCAATCTTATCCTCTAGCTTCACCTTATGTGCCAACATGTAATGCTTGAGCTTTTGGGATGCAAATACCATTGCTAAGCATGATTTTTCAATCATGGAATAGTTCAACTCATATGTGACTAAAGTTTTTCTGATATAGTATATAACTCTCTCCTTTTTAGCCTCATCTTCTTGTGCAAGAAGTACTCCCAATGACATATATGTCACTAATATGTATAACAATAAATTTTTTACGTAGATTGGACCATTAGGATTGGAGGATTCATCAGATATCTCTTAACTTGTGCAAAATTTTCTTCACATTGCTCATCCCAAGTGAATGTAGTTCCTTTTCACATTAGCTATGTGAAAGGTTGTACCTTATCCACCAACTGAGATATAAACCTTCTTATGGATTGTATCTTGCCTTGGAGAGTCCTCATTTGACTAATGTTTCTAGGTGGTTGTATTTCAAGAATATCTTTCACTTTTTTTGGATCCACCTCGATTCCTTTTGTTGAGACTATGAATCCTCGTAACTTTCTAGATAATACCCCAAATGCACATTTCTTTGGATTAAGCCTTAATTGAAACCATTCCATTCTATCAAATATTTTCCTTAGATCTTCTATATGTGTTGTCCTTATCTTTGATTTTTCTAGTGTATCATCTACATAGTCTTCCATGTTTCTATGCATCATGTCATGAAATATTGTAGTCATTGCTCTTTGATAGGTTGCACCTTCATTTTTTAAACCAAATGACATCACATTCCAATAGTATGTTCCCCATGCACATGTGAATGTGGTCTTTTCTTGATCTTAAGGAGCAATTTTAATTTGATTATATTCAAAAAATCCATCCATCAATGAGTACATCTCATAACCTGTTGTCAAATCTACAATCATGTCTATATTGGGAAGTATAAAGTCATCCTTTGGGAAAGCCCTGTTTAAATATTTGAAGTCTGTGAAAACCATTATATATTTGTCTACTTTAGAAACATGAAATATGTTTGATATCCATTCTGCATAGTCAATGGCTCTGATGAATCCATCTTTTAATAGTTTTTCCAGTTCTGCCTTGACTAGTAATGCCACATGTAGATTCATTTTCCTTAGTTTTTTCTTTACTAGTTTCACATAAGGAGAAATAGACAAGTTATCCATAATAAAATATGTATCCAATCAAGGCATATCTAAATAAGACCAAGTAAAATTGATCTTCTTTTCTTTAAAGATACCGGTGAATTGAATCTTTTCATCTTCTGTCAATGACTGAGCAATGTGAACTAGTTTAGGAGCTTCTGTTATTCCTAGATTAATGGGTTGTGTTGGTTCAATCAACACTGAGGATATTTCCTGAAAATGATCTAGGAGGATATCAAGAATCCCATCCTTAGGCACCTCTAGGAGGTTTTCACCATCAAATGCATCTTTTTCTTTTTCTCTTTTTGAATCTGACACTTCCACTAGGTGGTTTTCACCATTAGATTTCTTGTTCTTTTTGTTTTTCATCTTGAGACTGAGAAACTTGATATCCTCTTTAGTCATAATTTTTCTTTTTACACTGGTGGAAGAAGGGAAATGTTTAGAAGCGTTTAGATAATAGGCTAGGGAATAATCATTGTCAAAATATAACAGGCTTGTGGTTGTAGGCTCATGCAAGTCTATCAGTTCAAGATGTATTAAGGACAAAGATCAATTGTGTTCAAGAGACAACACCATTTTATTATCAATGTCATTAACTTGTAAGATGTTTTCTATTAGGTTTTCTTCTAAAGAGATGTTAGGATTATTAGAGTCATTATCATTATTATTAGAGTTCATGTTAATGTTATGTAAGTCTAACTCTAGCGACCTAGAATTGGAACTCTCCCCTTCTTCAATTAGGAATCTAGGATCATATTTATGTATCACATCCACCTCTATATCTATCATAGCATTAGAAAGAATATCCCATTCATATTCATGTGAGTCTACCTGACTATAATATGAAACTCCCAAGAAGTGGAAAATAGTCATTGGTACTTCAACTTCTTCATTAGCATTATTCTCTTCTTCTTGCAATGATTCTTGTGGAAATGTCATTTATGGTTCTTCATCAAAGTGAGGTGTGTCAAAAATAGGGATTCCTTGTTCTTGTTCTATTTCAGGTTCTTTTGTTTGTCCTTCTTCTAGTTCTTGTTCAAGATTGATGCCAATTTCTGATAATGGATCTCCTTGTAAGAGCGGAAAACTTTCATAGGAAATAGGTTGTCCTTCCACTTCTTCTTCATCATCCAAGTCTCTTGATCTATCAAATATAGGACCATTTTTTGCTACAGGATGAGATGTTACTTCCTTGAAACCTAAACCAATTTTTTCCTTCGGGTTTCTGAAATCCATATGTATTGGTTCCACAAGTCCTTGTTTTCTTTGTCCCAATGGTCCTTTTCCTTTGTAACCCATTTTCTTCTTGATCTTATATCTTTTTCCATATTTATCCATGGCTATCTCTACATGCTTGATATTTTCATCTTCTTCATTTTCTTTATATATCCATTGTAAGACAACTTTCTCTTCCTTTTCTCCTTCAAGGGACTCCTTTTCTTTGACCATTATTGTTCCTTCATGTATTGTTAGAGCACTACCATTAGAAGTTTTAAATTTAGTTGAAGGCCGTCCTTGAGACCTAGGAGATATGGGGAGATATGTTAGTGACATTACAAAATCTATCTAGTACTCACCAATACTTGTTTCTTGAATGTTGAACTTTTTAGAAAAGCTTCATAGAACTATTTCCTTGGATGTCTCTGCTTTATTGGAACTTTATTTATTGTGTGGAACCATGCTTTCTATTTGTTTAATACTACTACAAGGATATGTTGTGTTAGCTGAAATAGTCACTTCCACTCCATTGTGAGGAAACTTTATACACTGGTGGTAAGTAGAAGGCACAACTTGCATTGAATGTATCCACATCCTCCCAAGAAGAATGTTATATGTGAGTGGTAAGTCAAGGACTTGACATATCACATCTCTTTCCATTGGTCCCACTCTAACAACTAAGACAACCAATCCTTTGGAGGATCTCTCTTCTTCATCATAAGCTTTTATTATTATCTTCCTTCTGAGAACAATTGCATGTTCAAAAAATCCCAGTGTTTTACCAAATTTTGTACATATGTTCAATCTAGTGCCTCTATCTATTAAGACGTGCTTGATATGGTGTTTATGAGTAAGAACCTATAGATGAAATGGTTGATTATGTGGTTGGTTTAGTGACTTATCATATTCCTCAGAGAAAGATAGGTAATGTGGAGAATTTAGGTGACCAACCATAGTCTAGAATTTGTCCACATATAGGTCCTTAGGTACATTAGTATTGAGAAAGGCTTGATCACGGACCTCCCTATGACTAGGAGAGATTTTTAATAGCTCTAGAATGGATATTTGACCTAGCATGCAGTGCAAATGGTCTACTAGATTAAACATTGGAGGTAATGATAGTTGTTTAGATATTGTTGTTGCTGGTGGGTTTTGTTAGTGATTTTTCTTGCTGAATCTTAATACACAACCTTGCATGCTTAGATAGAACTCTATGATTCCTAGACTCTTGATTCACACAAGAAAATACTAATAAACAAGGACCAATTCCTTCTTCACTTCAAGCTCTTGGCTATAGGTGGGTGTACCTATTATATCTACTTCTTCAAAGTATTACAATACTAGATTATATCCTTGATGCAAACCTAATCTTCCTAGTCCTTTCAAACATACATGAAAGTAAATAATCTTTTAAGTTTTGTAATGATGATATCTTGCAAATCGAGGATAGACCAGTTCTTTAACCTAGGGTAGAGAGTCAGAAAGAGAAAACATACATCTACAGAGAACTCCTAAGTGAAAAACATCCATAACCTAGATGAAGTGCCTTAAAAATCACCCTCTCTTAAACACATTTAATCATCAAATTCTTGCAAAAATTTTGAGCTCTCAGAGATTAACCTAAATGTTTTACCCTTTCCTTAAAAGGAACTAGAGATTAAAATCACAGATACCTTGTAAATGGTGCACTAAAATTGCCTTACATATTCAACACACAAAAGCTTTAGGATTTAGACAAAAACACAACATAGATATGCAAGGGAATTCCGATGTATTCAAGTAGAATTTCAATGTATCAATACATTCCAAATATGACAAGCATTCCCAAGAAAATCAACAATGGAGTCAAAGCCTCTTCTTAGAGTAAAATTTTCATCATCTTTCTAACAATGGAGAGAAAGAAAAGATAAAGGAAAGCATCAAAGCCAGTCACTATTGACAGCTACCAATTTTCCAAAAAATCTCCTTTTCCCTCCCATTCTGATCCTCTTTCACTTGGTCATCTACAACTGCCTTTACAATTATTTCTCCCTCCAAGCGATTTGATTCCAAAAATACCAGTCCATTTTACTCTTTTCTGATGCTTTGAAACTAAAAATAAACATTGCCACTGGATTCCTCATCTTCTGCCATTTTTGAAAATATACAATATGTCTATATTTGGATAAAAATAAAGGCTCTAGACATTATTTTATGTGAGCAACTGCAACTCTTGAAAATTTTGAAATTCTCCTATAGTCTGGACTATGCAGGCTTTTTAAATCTTTCTGCAACTTTTAAATCTGGGTGGGCCCCACATATGCCACATGGCATCAGCTGATTGGATGCTCCAATTTAACCCTTTCTTAACCACTAGAATTTGTAGACTTGAAGAATAAGCATTCTCATGATCTCTAGATGTTTTTCACTTAACCATTTGAATCTAGAGACTTGGAGACTACTTAGTCTCATGATCTCTAGATGTTAGTGACTTAACCACTAGAATTTGCAGACTTGGACTAGACTACTTAGTCTCTAGATCTATGAATGTTAGTGACTTAACCACTAGCATTTGCAGACTTGCAGACTACTTAGTCTCTAGATCTCTGAATGTTAGTGACTTAACCACTAGCATTTGGAGACTTGGAGACTACTTAGTCTCTAGATCTCTGAATGTTAGTGACTTAACCACTAGCATTTGGAGACTTGTAGACTACTTAGTCTCTAGATCTCTAGATGTTAGTGACTTAACCACTAGCATTTGGAGACTTGGAGACTACCTAGTCTCATCATCTCTAGATGTTAGTGACTTAACCACTAGCATTTGGAGACTTGGAGACTACTTAGTCTCTAGATCTTTGAATGTTAGTAACTTAACCACTAACATTTGGAGACTTGAAGACTACTTAGTTTTTAGATCTCTGAATGTTAGTGACTTAACCACTAGCATTTGGAGACTTGGAGACTACTTAGTCTCTAGATCTCTGAATGTTAACTGTCCACTTTTTAGCAAAATTTAGTGCTTTCTGGTCATCAACATGCATCCCAATGCACTAGTTGTGCACACACTTGAGAGCCTCTTGCTCTTTCTTCATTTCATTATGTGAGAGCTTTTTCATTTAAACACCTCAAATGCCCAATTCAAGATGAATGTGGGATCAATCTATTAAAGGTTTTAAAGATTTTCATTGAAAATTTCCTCATAGTGCCCAACCGGCATGCATACCAAGGTAGGCCCTCAAGACAGAGGCAACCACAGCCTCTTCTTTCCACTTGCTTTACATTACATATTGGCAGTCTTCCTTTTAAACATTTGTTTACACAAGAAACTAATGCATGTGGGACAATGCTGATAAAATAAAAAACTAGCTCTCCAAACTCCTACGCAAACAATCAAACACACTAGCATGTTAATTCCTTTAAAACCAATGTACAGTCATTATTTGGCCATTTCAGAATGCTCCTTTGGCTTTGTGACAACCACACACTCCTTTCAATATATCATTATCTGCAAATTTTTAGTGAGCAGGCTTTACATGATTGGTTTCATATGCTGCCTCTTATGTTTGTCCCTTTCAAAGTATACATGTTGCCTTCATTCTCATTCATTATGTGCCTCTACTTCGATGTAGGCAGCTCCCATTTTCACTTCTTTTGTGATGCAACAACACATTATAAGGAGGCTCACACTAGTTTGAGGAAGGTTGCATGAGACCTCATTGGTCTACGCAGCACCAGATTGGAAAGGTATGCATTCTCTCTGAATGTATACATTGCAGATTTATAAATGTGTGCATCTCTTTACTGGAGCTTATTTGTGCTGAAGCAATCTTCATTGAAGTGGCAATCTAGATCATCCTTCAAGACATCCCCTTTTTACAGTTTCCTCTTGAATTGAAAGTTTTTTTATTTGAATCATATCAACATCATCTCTGGAGATAATTCCATTGCCCTTTAATTCACTTCACTATCTTCCCTTTTAAAACTCATCAATTGCCAGCGGCTCTATGTAGCCGGCAAAGTTTTAATTTTTTAAAAAAGAAGCAAGCTGGACCCCAAACGGGTCCGGCCTGAATTTTTTTTTGAAATCAAACACCTGGACTTCAAAAACATTACCAAGATGACTGAAATTTGTAACCGGATCCAATCTAGATAATCGGAAACTTTTAAAAACTTCAAAATTTTATACTTTGCCAATCGACAAACTTGAATAAATCACCTCCAATCGCCCCTTTAAAACATTGTTCAAAACTAATCACTGGAAGCTGAAACTTGGCATATACAAACCTTGTAGTACATCTAATCACCATATAAAATGACTTCACCTAAAGATGAACAAGGAAAGATTTAAAAAAAAATTAAATTACCCATTCAGAATTGCCGACAAACACAAATTGAAATCACTGTGAACTGCCTCGGAAGGAGATAAACTAAAAATATCAAATGATGAGTTGAGGGCGAGCCACTGAATTTGGTAGAAGAATCATATGCAAGGAATGCAAGAAAACAACCCTCAACTGGAGAAAACCATCTGACAAAAAACTATGAATTTAGAAAATAGCTACTTTGTGAGTTTATTCTATCTGCACTTTTCATCAGCACAAAGCACTTTTTGTCTGACCTTGCAAAGCTGTCAGATGGAAACCTCATAGATTGAAAACCTAGATGAATGATCTATCTCATGCATATAAAATAATGCTACAACTAGATTCCCAAAGTGATCAATCAAGTATCCCGAAATAATCCTCAAAGTTACCTCTCCAGAACATCTTGAAATGAAAGATAGTGAAACCATAGAAAGTGCATTTGGAGCCGGCTGAGGAAAGGGGGCAAATAGTTTGATCATGATTCCAAAATGATTAGGAAAGATCACTTTCATGTCTACAATATAAAATGACCTTCAATTCCTCTTGACCACTTACTGAATGCAATTTGCATGACCTCAAAGTAGGCCACTCAAAAAATTGAATAATGCAGACATAGAGAAACTTAACAATTTGCAAAGGGAATGGCATTGGAAAAGTGATTAAACAGACACATGGGGGGCTGAAACTTTTCATAAACACTCTTTCTCATGCCTACAACATCATGCAACAACCGACATGCAATGACCAATCACAGGGCAATAAATGTGCTTCCTCAAAGTGGGCTACTCAGTGAAAATCAGGAAATAGGCTTTATGCAAATTTTTGGGAACACCCTTAAATGACCACTTCAATAATATGTTAGAACTAGAAACAGGGACCTAAAACCTATTAAATATGTCAAATGATAGGTGATAGACACCCTATCCAAGTGACGCATCATGAAACTCAATAGGCTCTTTTATCCGTGCACCCAAACTAAGCACCTTACAATGAATTTCAAAGGTACAATTCCCATACTTAGAGAAAATTTAGAAATATGGACTCAAAATATACTTAAATTTTTTGGGCTCCAATAGTGGCTTTGATTGGGGACATGTGCTCCATGCGGGCATGCAAAGAAACCAGAATCTTTGGTATAGCAGACCAACCAAACTTTTCAACTTTGACTTGCCTCTCTCTTCAAAACTCGAAACCCTTTACTAAAAGAAAAACCACACAACTAAAAGGAAAGAAACTGTACACGATTCACATTATTTACAAAATCTTCAAACTCTGACAGTGTGAATCAACTTTTACCTCTATCAAAGATATAGTTCTCATTTCCACGAATCCAAGGTAATTTGAAAACATTATTTTCACCGACAAGATCAATCACACTGTTACAAATCTTCATCATACCATAAAAGAAAAACCCAGTATTTTCACTGTCATTTAGAATTTGAAAGTCCCTAGAATTTTGAAAATACTGATCATTGTATAACATAAAAATGTTACACTCTTAAGGTTTCTAACCAGCTACGGAGAAAAACACTTAGACTTAACTACTAAGCTGGACACATGCTGGCTTTCTTAAAAAATTTCTTGAACATCAAAAGAAAACTTCTGAAATTCAACTCTATGTATACCATATGAATGTTCAAAAAAATCACCTTTAACCACAACTTGTGGCATTAAATTTGAATCACTCTGAAAAACATCAACATGCTAGATTGGGAAGATGAAAGACTCAAATTCTCCCTGATAACTAATATAGTTTTCCTGATTCTTTTCAGCCTCTTTTAAAAATAAAACATCATTATTCATTTCATCATATTCCTAAAGAAACGAACATACCTCTGGCTGAAACAAAAAATCAGTTGTAGAACTTGAGACATCTTCCATTTCTTCATGAAACATCTCAAAATGTGGCATGAACAAATCAACAGGAAACCCATTGCATATATCCTTATCTTGGCACATGTTTACCAAGCACAAATCACTTTTATAGGGAACACGGTCAACATTGCTAATTTCTGTTTGACAAGACATTGTCTCAATTTCATTAACAATATCATAACTATCAATGTTTACATCAAAAAGGATGACCTCCATTTCTGGTGAAGAATTACAATCAATGCCAATCTCATAATCATAAGAAATGCCTTCACAGAAACTTTCATAGACTGTTTCATAAAAATTTGAAAGCGGATCAACTTCAACATTTTCAACAAAATTGTCACTTGAACAATTTTCAATTCCATATTCAGATTTATCTGAATCAACAGAAGAATTTGGAAATATTGACATTGATTCATTATCACAATCTGAAAGCACCTCAAACTTGACATCAACATTTTCACAAACATCAAATTCCTCTAAATCTAAATTATGAAAATGATTTGAAAGAAAAACCTCATGCTGCAATTCAGACAAAGAAGACATCATTCTAAGCTCTTGAGAATCAACATATTTATCAATTAAGCAATCACAAAGATCACTTGCAAGACTTCTAAAGTGTTCATTATTTTCTCCAACAACATCATCACATTGCTGCCCCTGAACTACCATTGTTGAAGATTCATTTTCCCCCAAATCATTTGACTAATCATTATTCTGAAATTGGGGTTGATTATGCATATTGCAAACAACATCAGGCACAAAAATTGGACATAATCTTAAAGGCTCAACCTAATCTTTGTTAGTTGAAATTACATCAATTGGATCACAACATTCACCATGATTTTCATTATTTACTAGAATCATTGAATTAACACGAGCACTTGAGAAAGCCATCTCATGCAATCTTGCATTTTCAACACCATGAAGCTTTGGCAATCTGAACTTTTCATCCTTTCTATATTTGATGCTAGCTGAAAAGCATGATGAAGATTTTGTGGTTCCTTGTCTCTCAACAAGTAACCCATCTTACTATCAAATGCAGCCAAGTAAATAACCAGAGATAATGCATCATGAGGCCTACATTTCTCATAAATTCTCCTTAGTTCTTTCCCAAATTTGAGATTGAAATCATTAACTAACTCATCTTTTCCTATATGAATGTCGACAAGATCAACTAACAGATTATACTCACAAATGAATTCTCCATATGTTTCAATGAATGTTCATTCAAAATTCTTCCAAGAATAGATAGAATGGTGGGGCAAAAATGAAAACCACTCCCTAAAAATTCCTACCAATGATTGTAAAAACAATATCATAATTACATATTCATAGATGACATCAAAATCTTCAATCAGGTCAATGAATGCACTTAAATGTTTTTCAATTGATTCTTCTTTTCCCCCATTAAATTTGGGCAAGAATTTCAGATTTCTAGGGGTATTACATTTGGGTAACCAGGAATACCCTCAAAGTCTAGAGGTGAATAACCTTTTAAAGTTCTTTGATCTCCTAGCTGGGATACCTTTTGGGACATGACTACATTCGGAGATACACAAGGCTGGGAATATTCAGAGAACATTTCTACTTTCTTCCTTTAAGAAACCATAACCTTGCCTATGAAAACTCAAACATAAATCCTTATGCAGATTTTGTCCATGGTAAAATTAACATATCCCTTTCCCTATACATTGCATACACCATCAAATATAGTAGCTAAATCTACTCAACATACTTGTATGCAAAGCACCATAATATTTTCCCTTTCACTTAGTGCTTATAATCACTAAATAGGGAAACATTTTCTACACACATGATTCTCATAAAAACTTGGATATGAAAATCAAAATACCTGGAGATGTTGTGGTAGCTGTTCAATTCTAATATGAAGTTTCCTTCAAATCACTTCTCAAAACATCCGTAGAGTCACCACCTCTTTGCAGAGGACAAAGTTTGGATCAGCTAACAACCTTTTCTCAATTTTGAACTTCCTTTACCAGAAAACACAACATAACTTCACAGGATACAACTATTTGTTAGGATCATAAAATATATTACAAGAACATATTGATCAAACAGAGATTTAGAGTTGCCACTCACACTTGGTGAGAAAATATAACAATTTTTTGAAAATAATTAACTCTATGATCACTTAACCAAACTCTGGGATGAATCAGCCAATAAAAAAAAAAGCATCTTATATTTGGTATCCTTTACTTTTCCCTAGCAGAGTCACCAATTTTTTGCGACTTGGATGGGCTAAGTCAGTCTGAATTTCTCAAACATAGGATTATTATGATCAATCCCTAGCAGAGTCACCAATTTGTTAGTGATGTTTCTTGCTGAATCTTAATACACAACCTTGAGTGCTTAGATAGAACTCTATGATTCCTAGACTCCTGATTCACAGAAGAAAATATTAATTAACAAGGACCAAGTCCTTCTTCACTTTGAGCTCTTGGCTATAGGTGGGTGTACCTATTAGATCTACTTCTTCAAAGTATTACAATACTAGCTTATATCTTTGATACAAACCTAATCTTCTCAGTCCTTTCAAACATACATGAAAGTAAATAATCTTTTAAGTTTTGTGATGATGAAATCTTGCAAATCGAGGATAGACTAGTGCCTTATCCTAGGGTAGGAAGTCAAAAAAAGAAAACATACATCTACAGAGAACTCCTAAGTGAAAAACATCTAGAACCCAAATGAAGTGCCTTACAAATCACCCTCTCTTAAACACATTTAATCATCAAATTCTTGCAAAAATCCTATGCTCTCAGAGATTAACCTAAAGATTTTACCCTTTCCTTGAAAGGAACTAGAGATTAAAATCACAGATACCTTGTAAATGGTGCACTAAAACTACCTTACAGATTCAACACACAAAAGTTTCAGAATTCAAACAAAAAGACAACACAGATATGCAAGGGAATTCCAATGTATTCAGGTAGAATTTCAATGTATCAATACATTCCAAATCTAATAAGCATTCCCAAGAAAATCAACAATGGAATCAAAGCCTCTTCTTAGAGTAAAATTTTCATCATCTTTCTAACAATGAAGAGAAAGAAAAGATAAAGGAAAACATCAAAGCTAGTCACTACTGACAGCTGCCAATTTTCCAAAAAAAATCCTTTTCCCTCCCACTCTAATCCTCTTTCACTTGGTCATCTGCAACTGCCTTTGCAATCATTTCTCCCTCCAAGTGATTTGATTCCAAAAATACCAGTCCATACTGCTCTTTCCCACTACTTTTAAACTGAAAATAAATATTGCCACTGGATTCCTCATCTTCTAACATTTTTGAAAACATATAATATGCCTATATTTGGATAAAAACAAAGGCTCTAGACATTATTTTATGTGAGCAACTGCAACTCTTGAAAATTTTGAAATTATCCTATAGTCTAGACTATGCAGGCTTTTTAAATCTTTCTGCAACTTTTTAATTTGTGTGGGCCCCACATATGCCACATGGCATCAGCTGATTGGACACTCCAATTTAACCATTTCTTAACCACTGGAATCTAGAGACTTGGAGACTAAGCATTCTCATGATCTCTAGATGTTTTTCACTTAACCATTTGAATCTAGAGACTTGGAGACTACTTAATCTCATGATCTCTAGATGTTAGTGACTTAACCACTAGCATTTGGAGACTTGGAGACTACTTAGTCTCTAGATCTTTGAATGTTAGTGACTTAACCACTAGCATTTGGAGACTTTGAGGCTACTTAGTCTCTAGATCTTTGAATGTTAGTGACTTAACCACTAGCATTTGGAGACTTGGAGACTACTTAGTCTCTAGATCTCTGAATGTTAACTATCCACTTTTTAGCAAAATTTAATGCTTTCTAGTCATCAACATGCATCCCAATACACTAGTTGTGCATGCACTTGAGAGCCTCTTGCTCTTTCTTCATTTCATTATGTGGGAGCTTTTCCATTTAAACACCTCAAATGCCCAATTCGAGATGAATGTGGTATCAATATGTTGAAGGTTTTAAAGATTTTTATTCAAAATTTCTTTATAGTGCCCAGCTGGCATGCATACCAAGGTGGGCCCACAAGATGGAGGTAGCCACAGCCTCTTCTTTCCACTTGCTTTACTTTACATATTGGCAGTCTTGCTTTTAAACATTTGTTTACATAGGAAACTAATGCATGTGGGACAATGCTGATAAAATAAAAACCCAGCTCTCCAAACCCTTACACAAACAAACACAGACACCAACATGTTAATTCCTTTAAAACCAATGCACAGTCCTTATTTGGCCATTTCACAATGCTCCTTTGGCTTTGTGATAGCCACACACTCCTTTCAATATATCATTATCTGCAAATTTTTAGTGAGCAGCCTTTACATACTTGGTTTCATATGCTGCCTCTTATGTTTGTCCCTTTCAAAGTATACATGCTGCCTTCATTCTCATTCATTATGTGCCTCTACTTTCACATAGGCAGCTCTCCTTTTTACTTCTTTTGTGCTGCAACAACACATGATAAGGAGGCTCGTGCTAGTTTGAGGAAGGTTGTGTGAGACCTCATTGGTCTATGCATCGCCACATTGGAAAGGTATGTATTATCTTTGAATGTATACATTGCAGATTTATAAATGTGTGCATCTCTTTATTGGAGCTGATTTGTGTTGAAGCAATCTTCATTGAAGTGGCCATCTTGATCATCCTTCAAGACATCCCATTTTTACGGTTTCCTCTTGAATTGAATTTTTTTTTATTTGAATCATATCAACATCATCTCTAGAGATAATTCCATTGCCCTTTAATTCACATCACTATCTTCCCTTTTAAAACTCACCAATTGCTAGTGGCTCTATGTAGTCGACAAATTTTTAATTTTAAAAAAAAGAAGCAAGCTGGACCCCAAACAGGTCTGGCCTAAAAAAATTTCAAAATCAAACACCTGGACTTCAAAAACATTACCAAGACAACTGGCATTTGCAACTGGATCCAATCCGGATAACCAAAAACTTTTAAAAACTTCAAATTTTAATACTTCGCCAGTCGGCAAACTTGAATAAATCGCCTCCTATCGCCCCTTTAAAACAGTGCTCGAAACTAATCACTGGAAGCTGAAAAATGGCAGATACAAACCTTGTAGTACATATAATCACCATATAAAATGGTTTGGCCTAAAGACAAATAGGGAAAGATATTTTAAAAAATGAAATTACCCATTCAAAATTGCCAGCAAACGCAAATGAAAATCATTGCAAACTGCCTCGGAAGGAGATAAACTAAAAATATCAAATGATGAGTTGAGGGTGAGCCACTGAATCTAGTAGAAGACTCAAATGAATGTAATGCAAAAAAAAACCCTCAATTGGAGATAACCATTTGACAAAAACTACAAATTTTGAAAAATAGCTACTTTGTGAGTTTATTCTATCCACACTTTTCATCAGCACAAAGCACTTTTTGTCTAACCTTGCAAACCTGTCAAACGGAAACCTCATGGATTGAAACCCTGAATGAATGATCTATGTCATGCATAGAAAATAATTCTACAATAAGATTCCCAAAGTGATCAACCAATTATCCAGAAATAATCCTCAAAGTTACCTCTCCAGAACATCCTGAAATGAAAGATAGTGAAACTGTAGAAATTGCATTTGGAGCCGGCTGAGGAAAGGGGGCAAACGGTTTGATCATGATTCCAAAATGGTTAGGAAAGATCAATTCCATGTCTACAATATAAAATGACCTTCAATTCCTCGTGACCACTAACTGAATGCAATTTGCATGACCTCAAAGTAGGCCACTCAGAAAACTGCATAATGCAGACACAGAGAAACTTAACAATTTGCAAACAGAATGGCACTGGAAAAGTGATTAAATGAAAACATGGGGGCCTAAAAATTTGCATAAAAACTCTTTCTCATGCCTAAAACATGATTCAACAACTGGCATGCAATGACGAATCATAGGGAAATAAATGGGCTTCCTCAAAGTGGACTACTCGGTGAAAATTAGGAAACAGGCTTTATGCAAATTTTTGGAAACACCCTTAAATGACCACTTCAAGAATATGTTAGAACTAGAAAAAGGGACCTAAAACCTATTACATATGTCAAATGATAGGTAATAGACACCCTATCCAAGTGACACATCATGAAACTCAATAGGCTCTTTTATTTGTGCACCCGAACTAAGCACCTTACAATGAATTTCAAAGGCACAATTCTCATACTTAGAGAAAATTTAGAAATATGGACTCAAAATATACTCAGATTTTTTGGGCTCCAACAAGTTTGATTTTGAAGCTCCTTTGAGAGTGAGCTTATCTTGGTTTCTTGTTACAACATTAGAAGATTCAGTTTGGTTTTGGACCCCTTTTAGTGTAATCACATGGATGGACGGTTTGCATAGTTCCACCATATGAATTATATTATCATTATTAGTATATGTATAATTAATCTTTTTACTCTTGGAAGATTCTCCTTTTTTGTAGTTAGGAAATGGAGTCTGGAATGCTTTATGATTGTTATTGGTATGATGTCCATCCACCTTAAATTTTTCTTCTTCAATTAAATATTGAATAACATGTCTCAATTTCATACAATTATTAGTCCTGTGTCCTTTATTGCGATGAAAATTGCAGTAGTTGTTATCATTCCACCACCTTGGTTTTACTTCTGGTTCCCAAGGTTTGGAGTCAAGAATTGTGATAATTTTATTGTCCAAGAGTGACTTTAAGACCACTTCTAATTAATATATCTCCCAATGGTGTAAATGTCCTCTTGGGTCTTGCTAACCAAGGCTTTGTTCGAGTATTAGGTTTATTGAAAGTCTTGTTAGCCATTGGTGTCATTGTCGAATTCAAACTATTTCTCTCTTGGAGACTTGTCGTGAGATTAAAAACTTCCAGTTTTGGTTTGGTATTAGGAGTATACACAACTCCATCATTGACCACATTCTTATTCTTGTTTCCATATTTGTACTTGTCTTTGGAGGGATAGTATTTGTCCTTGTTTTCTTTATTGATTGTAATCTCCACCTTGTTGATCAAGACCTCTTCAATCTTGATGGCACTATCTATCATCTTATCAAAACTTGGTGGAACTTGTAGTTGTATAGGAAAATTCATCTCGAGTGCCAAGTTATTGATAAAAATGTCTATTTTTTCACTTTCAGGTATTTGTCTAGCGTATCATGTAAATATCTTCCTCCATCTTTGCAAGAAAGTCAAGAATGATTCTCCACTTTTCTATTTGGTATTTCATAAATCCAACATAGTCACAGTGTGCTTGATGTTATCGGAGTATTGTTGGATAAAATTTTCAACTATTTCTTCAAACAATTTGATTCCTATAGGTAATTTTGAGAACCAGTCCATTTCTTGTCCACCTAAACTTCGTGGAAATAACCTCATAAGGTACATTTTTTCATGCATGAATTCCATACTTGATGTGAAAAATTCCCTCACATGGTCTTGAGGGTCATAATTTTTGATGTATTTTTTATATTTCAAAATTTTGACATGCTAAGGAAATGGTATCATCTTCAATCCCTTATCAAAGGGGAAAGGACAAATGTGTTCCAAAGAGTACTATTTTGTTGATTTGTCCTTTTCTTTCTTTATCTCTTGGATTTCTCCTTGCATAGAAAATAATTGCCATGTCAAAATGGACATAGGACTAAGATCCTCCTTTTGTTTGAGTTGATTCACATCATAGTCTTTAGGTAGTTTCACTCCTTGAGATGCAAGTTCTAGGAAGTATTTTTCCTTGTTTTCTTCCAATGTTCTTTCAAGGATTTTGTTGAATCTTTTTCTTCTCAAAGCTCTTTGGCATTCTTGTTCTATAGGATCTTCATCATCATTGGAGTCATAATGTGCATCTTGGTGTCACGCTTCTTTTTGGTTATTCTATTCTTCATGATTATCTTGTTCTTCATGATTATCTTGTTCTTCATGTCTTTCATCCCAACAGAAGTCACCTTGAGTAGACATATTTGTTGCGTTAGGGGTTACTGTGTGAGTAGCACTAGGAGTTGTTCCAAATAGAGGATTGATTCATGAAGTTTTTCCTCTTTCAAATGTGATTAATGGCACTTCGTTCAAAAATAGATTCCTTTCAAATTTGTAAGACTTATGTCTTGTATTAACCATGAAAGCTTGAGTAAGGAATTTTTTGAGTGTCTTATGTGAAAGTGGGTATGAAAATATGCAATTGTCTAATTGTAAGTCGAAGGTTGCAATAGTGGGTTTGAAATGTCTTAGGATCCAATGTCAAAGGGTTAGAGTGCCTTGATAGTGAGTTGTGAACCAAATTCAAGTGGATTTGTTTTGATTTATTTGAAAGTTCCAGTGTCAAAGGGGTTAGCATGCCCTGATAGTGAGCTTGGAATTTGATTTGAATTTGACAGTGACAAGGAAACTCCACAATTTGAACAATCATAGATAGACCAAATAGGATGACAAGATGTAGGCCAAAAAGGGTATCAAAAAATGCAAAAATCCAGGTTGTGATAGGTACATAAGTGCTTTTGGCCCCAGATGCTATCCTCAAGATGTGGCTGATAGAGTTTTGGCCCCAGATGCAACCCAAGAAATATGGGGTGTGATCCCTAATCTAGATGTGACCTAGGAAATATGGGGTGTGACACTATTTTTACTAGATGCGATCTGGGATACGAGGTGTGACACAGGATACCAGATGTGACATTATGATGACTTGTCTAATACAAAGTTTTGTCAAATTTTTGAAAATATGTTTTCTTTGTCTGATTCCAAGGACTTGTAGGTGTCTAAAAATTCTTGTGGTTTATTCATTTAAGGGATTTATCTAAGATTTGTATTTAAAACACATCAAGCAATCATGTTTAGAGAAAAAACACCTATCCTTCCTTAGATGAGGTAGAGATTGGAAATATTTGTTCACTAACTTAGGAACACACTCAACGACTCCTCAGAATATGACAGTCCAACAAAATGCAATGGATGTCGGAGGCCATATTAGTAGAGTAGTAATGTCAATGAGTGCTCAATATGGTGAATTTCTTGGGGCAATTACTATTGGCCTTGCACAAGTCTTACCAACCTTTCAGAGGTAAACTGGGTAGCATCTAACTTGGGCTTTTAAGGAAGGAATCCATTCATAACCATCTCCCATAGTCTCGCAAGAAGGACTGAGGCCTATAGCCCTATGAGTACTCAAATCTATGTAGTCTCACAAGCAAGATTCAAGTGGCTCCGCTCTACACAAGATCTAAGCATGTCATTGGAAAAGATCAAATCCAGGTTCCAATGAAAAAATGAATTATGTCTTCCGAGATTTTCATCTCAAGGCAGCATCAAATTTTATAGTGCCTGGTGGAAGAGTCGGCTTAAGATTTGTCCCCACTTGGGTCATTTCTAGGAGCTTTTTTCCTCAACCAGCAGGCCCTCTAAAGGTATGCAATAAAAAGGAAAGATAGATCAATAGCTTAAGGTTTGGATTTTTGATTCTCCATGAAGAAGAAGAGCATAATATCCTATCTCAAACTATTTCTCCAAGACACATCATGAAAAATTAATCAAATTACCCCAATTTGACCCCAAATTACAAGCTAACTTTTGAGTTTCTGATTTTCCAAAGGGAAAAGAGCATAATCCTTTGATTAGTTTTCAACATGATTTAAAATCATATTAAGTTCCTAGAAAAATAAGCATAATGTCTAGTTGACCCTTTTAGGCAACCTGCAAACAACCATTAGTAGTCTCAAATTTGTAGATATCTTTGACAGTTCGACCTGCAGACCATTGTTAGGCTGTTAAAAATCTACAAAGAACACAAAATTAACCCATTTGATTTCAGAAAAATCCAATTTGAAGCAAATATCCCCAGATGAGACCCAAAGTTTTACTGAATGTGATCCCCTTTCCCAAATGCAATCCTGAATTCACTAAAGGTGATACCTTACGAGATATGATCCATGAAATCTCAGATGTGATCCAAGAAATGTCAGGTGCGATCTTGTTTCCCAAAAGCAACTAAGGATCTAGGATGCGATCTTTTGTAGTAAAAAACATAGCAACAAATTAGTTTAAAAGGCAAAAATCTAGGGCTTGGCCTCACGGTGGACGCCATAAATGTGTGTTTCTTTTGTGGTAGCTGTAATCTTGCAACACAACACTTCAATAACTCATTATATCAATTGTTAGCACATGAAAATCAATCAAAATCAATAATTGAAATCAAATTATTGCTCTCTAACTAACACAAGTATGGAAAGAACCTAAGATTACTCTTAGAATTAGATCCTAAACAGTGACAATGCATGTTAAAATGAGAGATTCATGCTCAATAATGCATCTAAACTATCAAATTTACTCATGAAAGCCATTAATTCATTAACTCTTAAGAAATTGAAATGTTTTCTAATTAGCTAGGAAATCAAATGAACAACATGCATGTTTGAATTCAAATTAACTATTTTCAACCTTGTTTGAGATTTGGAAATTCCTGTTTTATAGAATCTTGAGAATTTGAACAGTTGAGATGCATCCTTGATGAGTGGTTAGGATGCTTCCTTTCTTGATCCATGTGATGAGCTCTGATTGTTTTAAGATGTTTTTGTTGTCCCCTTGAGAGGTGACATGTCATTTTGGAGTGTTTTTATTCATTTCTTTTAATTAATTACTCTAGCCATGCATTTAATGGGTTTGATTTAATTAATTAGGCTTAGAGATAATCAAAGTGGTTTTTTCTCAATTATTAGTAATTAATGCTTGAATTATGGAATTTTATTTATTTTATCAAATTTAATGAATTATGTTAATAATAAAAAATTAAATTAACACAATTAGGAGTTTTATCCCGAATTAGGACAAATAAGGCCTTAAGTTTTATTAGCCCTATTTTAGGTGATTACACTGATAACCTATTACCATCAATGTGAACCAAACTTCTCTATCTTTGATATCATCTATTTTCATGGCTCTTTTGTCTTGTCTAGATTTGGTTAACTCAGTAACCAAATATATTGTAATCGTTCTCAATGTACATTTTGATCCTTGTGCTTGAAAACTAGTAACTCTATGAATCATCATCTTTGAAATCTTGTATACTGGTCATGCACTCTTTTTAACACATAGAAAATCCAATCAGCATGGAATTCAGTGGGAATATCTACCTCATATGTTAAACTTTTTGCTTGTAGATGTTTGAATTCATCTCTCAACACACCATCGGTACACATACTCCCATATTATTTTTTAATAGGACTAGCTCCTAGTTCTTCAATCTTACAATGAATATAAGACCAAACATCTTCAATCAATAGCACCCGTAGAGGAATTGTAGATAGGGCACTCAACATATTAATCTCCGTTGCTTTGATTTGATGAATCTTGAACAATGGTTGAGACTTCTCAACAATGTTCATCAAAACATGTGTACCAACTCTCCTTTCCATATCGACCAACTACAATAGTCAAACAAATTAAATTGTAGACCAGATAGATAGCTTTGCACAATATATCAGTTAGGGATCTTGATAGATTGATAGCAAAATAGGCTCAAGTGATCAAATGGATGTAAAGGTAAAAAAGAGAGATCACTTCCCTCTATTTATCATTGAGTTATAATCGTTACACATTTCCAATGATAAAATAGTGCTTTCCCAAAGGTAGGAATAGTGTCATATCACTAATTTAATGCATATCAACTAATATGTATTCTAACAGTTATAAATGATATCAAATGGTAAAAGATATGTACCATGAAAATTTTAATTTTGATCACCATATAAACATCAACAACTCCAAAATATTTATAAATACCAAAATCACAACATCTTACACCATAATGTGCATATACATCTTATCGCTCTCAGATCTAGGTGATGGGTAAAGGTTTTTCTTTACATGCTCCCTCTAAGAAAATAATGTGCTTAGTTTGAAGAAGAATCCTCTGTACTAGAGGATGGTGAATTTCTTTCAAATGATTTTACTTCTTCCTATTTACCTTCCCGCTTCTCTCCTACTTTTCTCTAGATCTATTTCTCGATCAATTGCCTCAACATTAACAATCCTTTTGCCTTTTCTATCCTTTGACTGGTAGGATGACCAGTTTCTGAACTAATAGTTTTTTGCAAGATGACCAACCTTATGGAAAATAAAGCATGCAATACTGATTGACCTCAAAGGTCCATCATTACCTCTTTTTATTCTCATTCTACAATTCATCGTTGTATGACCATAATTTCTACATACAGAACATGTTACATCAAATTATCTCTCTTCCATTAGGGCTTACCGGTTTGACCAAAGACCTAGGAACATAAGCTTTACTCATGCAATTATCAACTTTATGTCCATAGTTTTCACATGCAAAAAAATATCCATCAAATCTACCACCATTGGATCTATTGCTAGATCTCCTATTGGATTAGGATCTATAATCATATGCAGTATGACCATACTTATGAAAATTATAAAAATAACCATCAAATAAGTAGGGTTTGTTCATAGGTTTTCTCCTACATACATTTGTAGTGTGACAAGGCTTTCCATAGTTATAGCAAGTATGTCTGTTAGGTTTCTTACCTTCATTTCTTGGCTCTTCCTTCTAGACTTGTGGCTTCTTAGGTTTAGATTTGGATGACTGTCCGACTTCAAAAGTTCCTTGATCAATGTAACCAATACTGGTTTAACCATTATTTCTCCTTTGTTTATTCAATTTTTCAACAAGCTTTTGTGATCTTTCATTGTACTTTCTCATTTTCTCATTGAGTTCTTTCTCAGATTGCACCTCATTCTTCAACTTTGCATTCTCATATCTAAGTTTTTTATTATGACTTATGACTTGCAAATTTTCTTTGGCAACATCATGCATTTGACTTCTATATAAGGAAAATTCTTACCTTAGTTTATTAATTTATTCATCTTTATCCTTTATAAAATCCTCATAAATCTTTCTTGCACTTTTAGCTATTATCTTTCCTTCTAGATCTTCAAACATCCTAACAGTTTGACTTTCAAGCTCTCTTTTCATATTTGTCACTTCTTCTTTGAGTCCTTTATTCTTTTCCATTAGATATGCAATTGATTCTCCAAATCTTCAAACATACTACCTTCAGATAGTTTTTCAATATAGTCCTGACTCTCATCCGGTTGTTCAATAAGTTTTCTCCTTATTTCTAATGATTTCTCTAGTTTCTCCTTCAATTCATGGATCATCTTGTGTACATTATCAAGTTCTATTCCATGCCTGTAACTCACCATAGTTATAGATATTTCCCTTGAAAGGTGTTAGACTTATCAACAAGAGGACCAGTGCTCTAATACCAATTGTTAGAAATGTTAGGCACTGACAGGGGCGAGGGTGAATCAATATAAACAAATTTAAAGCTAATTCAACCACCAATATGATTAACCTTACTAATACCTTGTAAATAGTAAAGTATATAACTAAAGTAAACAAATCAAAGATAGAAATATTATACATCCAAAAAATCATCCACATGACACAATAAATTTTGTGTGGAAACCCTTGGTTAGAGGGAAAAACCACTGTGAGGATGACACCCACAAGCCCACTATTGTAGTAAATGAGTTTTCCCTATTAGGAACTTACAATTGCCCTTTTCTAAGGGTTCAACCTGTTAGGATTTATTAGTACCTTTTTAGAAGTTCAATCATATCTTCTAAGATCTACCTTGGTAGAGGATTTCAAAACTTTGTTAAGAGATCACCCGATTAAAGGATTTACAATAGGAACCTGTTAAAGTTCACCCGGTTAAGGGATTGTCTTGTTATAACTACTTGGGACCAATAAGCTAAATGATCTAGATGTAGCATTGACTGCTTGACATATCCAATTTATTTCTTGCTCTTTGTAACTTCTCACCAATATGACTCTATTAGATCTTTGATTGCAACCCTAATTGATTTCACAATCAACCATAGAAACCTTCACAAATATCACAATAATAACAACAATGTGCAACACTTTCAATATGAGAAATACCACTTATATACATTTCTAGCACCAACTTTATGAGAATTAAATGTTTTCTCTCCAATGTGATAATCTCTATGCAAAAAACAATTTCATATGACCACATCGGCTTACAATAAGATCTATATTATATTTCTCTAAATAATAAAACATGTTTCAACTTCTCTAATGCATCACCTTAGATCTTCCATAAAAAGTATCCTCAAATCCACAATTAACTCCTCATCGATTCTATCACCATTTTTACACATCATCATAACTATTGTGGTCCCACAACCATGCTTCCCTTTTTTCCTTTTGGCTTTAGGGCCCCCCTTTTTTTAGCTTGTCCTTAGGTTTCGTGTCTGTCTGTCTGTCAGTTTTGTTCTTTAGGTCTAGTTTTTTTTAGTTTTTTCATTGTGTCACACTTTCTCACTTTCAGAGGTCCAAAAGTGTGAAGTGTTCGAAGGTGCAAAGGAATTTCTCAGCCTTAGGTTTTCTAAAATCGCTCAAGGTTCAGACTTTTTAGACATCCGAGAAGTCGAGAGGTCCAACTCCCTAAAGGGAGTCCACCTTTCAGAGTTTTAGCCTTTCAGAGGTTCGAGACCACCAAAAGGTCGAGAGGCCAATCAGTGGGGGGCTAACGTAACTCATCAATTTTCCTATATAAGGCAGTAAATGAGTTTTTAACCGCACTTGTTTTCGTTGCGCATATCATCTTTTTTGGATCTTTTTAGTGTGCCTTTTTTGGTCTTCATTTTCTCCTCATTGTTCTCATCATCAAGCTTTTTCATGGTGGGTTATCTCTATCTTTTTGTCATTTTTGGTCACCTACATAGGTTTTCTCACTTTGCCTGGGTTTAGCTAGGGTTTTCTAATTTGTGGGTACATTTCTTTTTGTTGAATGTAGCAGTGCATCCTATCTCCATCTTGTCTTTGGAATTGATAAATACTTTGGCAAGCCACTATGTACCTGATGAAAGAATGGTCAAGAATAGCATGGGTGAGGTGGTCCTAGATCTAAGGCCAGATAATATTGAAGATGTCTTCCACTTGCCAAAAGGGGTCAACAAGTTTTACAACTTTCACATCAACAAGGGAATGAAATTCTAAAACAAGGATGTTTCACAAGCTCATGACATAGTAAACAATGAATACCTTATACAATCCCTACCCAAGAAAAAATTGGACCAGATAGAAATGCGAAGAGGGTATATGAAGGAAGATATCCAAGTAGCCATCACCAGGATCAGCCAGGTTTATGGGCTGCCTAGGTCTAGTCACTTGGAACCATGGATGATCCTACTCATTGAGAAGATAAGGGAGCAGCAGACAAGGTTTGATTGGTCCACTATCCTTAGTGACAACTTGGATGAGCAACTGATTAGAGTAAAGACCGACCCACATTTCTACATGACATCTTATGTTGTGTATCTATTAGTTGCTAGGACAATATACCCAGGGTTAAAAAAGGTTGGGGTTATGGGAGAGTTGCATACATGGCCATTCATGATGTACCCATAGTTGATTAGGAAGGAGTTCTACACCCACAACAGACCTGATTTTTGTATTGTTAATGATGCCTTTATTTTTTCCATCATACACTCCATAGAGGGAGACAATGCTAAAAGAATGTCAATTGAGGCTGCTACTAAGGTGAAGGCCCTTAGGGTATTTTACATTCATTTTAGAACCTTCACATACATACAGGTGGTGGGGCGCACCCTGGCCCCTAAGAAGCTACCCAGGTATCCTTCCGATAGAGTTGTCCTTTTGGAGAGAATGAGAAAATTGTCCAATCTCCATGAGAACATATGACATAAGAAGAAACACTATTGGTATTTTTTGATTTCCATAGGGCCCCACTATGTACCTAATATGAAGATCTACAAGCCTCTGACTCTCGAATGGGATGAATTCCATTTCCCTACCTACAACCTCATAAGGACCCATTTTCATCTAATTGGTATGCACAATCACATAATGAGAAGGCATTATGTGCATGAGCCACACATTGAAGACCATTGGATAAATTGTGTGGATGACTATGAAGTCAAGATCCATGATTATTGTTGGATGAGTTTGGAGTTGGCAAAAACTGCTCTATTATTGAAGATCTCTCCAAAGGTGAAGGCAACTGATTTTGATGATGTTTTGGATCCTATTTACAATCAGGACAAAGTATATACCAGAGCCATTCTAAATGTAGAGGTGGATAGAGATGAAAATGATGATATTGATTTCAAGGCCAGGCATATCATCAAAGTGCTAAAAGAATGGATCACTCACCCATTTTATATGCAACCTATGTTGATGAAGCAACTACCAGAGCAGCCCTCCAAAGAAAAGAAGAAGAAAGGAGAGAAAGTACTGAAACCACAATTTAAAGAGGCTGCACCCTTAAAGCCAAAAATGGTTTATAGGCATGAGAGTCCTAGAGCATATGGTTTGGCTACTCATTCAAAGAAGGCTAAAACTAGAATGAGAGGAAGCATAGAACCTCCAAATGTACCTTCTCCCAGTGGTCATGAGTCCCCAAGTGCAACAAAGAAAACCCCAAGATTCAAGGTAATAGGACCTAAGCTGGCTGGTGTGATCAAAGGGAATGTATACAAAAGGAAGAAAGGCTCAATGCCAACTCATATGGACACCCTCTTAGAGGATAATGAAGATGATATGGATCAAATTCCTCTCAGTAGAAGAACTCAGTCCATAGGATCCATGAAGAAAAGAAGAATAATGGAAGATGATCAAGAAGATATCTAAGGGTAAACCCAAGCAGAATCAATAAATCTTGATGCTTTGGGTGACGATGAGTTTGATATCTCCACTTTCAAGGGACTTCATGGTTTCCAAGAAACTAAGAAAGAGGCTCCAGCCATAGGACAGTCAGTGTCTCTTGATTCCTTCCCTACACAATTCACTAGTCCCCGTGGGAGAGGAGCTCCACAAGGGTCCCAAGAACTATTTGAGGAACTGATAGCAGAGGTCCAAAAGGAAACAATGGAGTTGGGAAGAGACTCTTACATTGGTGTCACTTCTAAAGAAGATATAGCTACACAAGCTCCCTTGGTTTTGCATATAGTTCCACCTCCACCTCCATCTATGCATCAAACTCCACTTTTGCCTCCATTTCAAACCACTCTATTGCCTCCACAATCTCCACCATTTCACGATCCCATGCCAACTTTTCCTCCTCCACTCATGCATTCACCCACTCCCCTTGTTGCTCCAACTCCAACTCCCACCATGTAGAATCCTCCTTCTCAAGCAACCGCTCCATCATTGGACCATACAGAAATGTTGGCACAAGGGTCTCAAGAGCCCAAGAAAGAGATGGAAACAATGGATGAAATGTTGTCAGAAGGGTAGGATGGATCAAAAATAAGATAGCTAAGGAATAGCAGATAGCTGAGGAAGAGAAGACAACCGAGGAAGAATAGGCACTTGAGGAGGGAGAGTTGAATGTGATGGAAGAATAGGAAATAGGAGGAGAAGAGGAAGGCCATGAAGAAATGGAGATAGAATGCCCTGTGATTACCTTGACTCTCTCAGCTCCTTATGAACAACTCAATGCCTTTTCAAAGCCCACTTGGTTCACCAAGGAAATTCAGCCAAGGACTAGGGTATACAAAGATGATGAAACAGATATGGCGACACTAGGGAGAGAATTCCATCAAGCTCCATCCAGCAACTGAGCAAGGACACTATCGTATGTCACACAAGATCAAGTGGGGACATGGAAGGAATAGGTGGTTGTTCCCATAATGAGCATTAGTACAACTGAAGTCACTCCAGATGACTACGTGCTAGAGGAAGTAGATTTGGGGGAACCAACCAGAGAGGTGAGTAAAACTCTAGCTACCCTCAGACTAAAGCATGCCCTTGGTTTCATGGATAAAGATGAGGAGAAGATAAAGACATTAATGGAGTAGAATGAGGCTATGAAGAATTTCATTCTTAAGACAACGGGTGCCATTCACCCTAGTAACCTTGAGGCCTAATTACAAGAAATTTTGGAGAAGAAGGGTGATGTATCAATAGACATTCCACATTCTTTTGTACAGGCTTGTGCAGACTGGAAGGAAGATTTTGAGGAGTTCACCAAGGTAGCTCTTAAGAAGATTCTGAGACCTCTTAGAGGCATTCTTCAAGGAATCACATCCTTGGTAGAAATCATGAGCGAGGAGGATGGCATGGGAGAAAAGATTTTGAAGTGGCAAAAGACACTAGACGACCTTGTAATAATATGGAAGCAACACTTCCAAGTTTTGGTGAAGGTATATGAAGGCTCAGAGCTGGATAATTTTGAGAAATGGATCCAAGATATAACCAAAGTGTTGATTGTTTTTGAAAAGGTGCTTAAAAAAATAGATAAAAGAAGGGATAACAGTCTACTTTTTGTAAAGGAATTGCATAAGTTCTTTGAGGGATTGGACTTAGATTTGTATGACAAGGATGATGATAAAACCATGCACTCTATGAACATCATCATTAATCAATAATTAGCTATATTCAAACAAGTCAAAACAAAGGAATACCTCAAACAAATGTTTTATCAAAAGGAGGAGATCCAGAAATTAATTTCTAGAGAAGAGGAGATACAAGGTTTTGCAAGAGATTTGGTCGCCTTCCGAGATAGACAAAAAGAAATCCTTGAAGGAGTCAAGATGACCAACTTTGGAGAAGTGCTAGAGATTTTGGATAGGTTCCACAAAGCCCATCCAAAAGTACTCCCTAGTCAGTGAGCAGCCAGTTTAGACTTGGTCAAATATTGTGTAGAGAAAAGACAATTTTTTGGTACTTAGCCATTTTTGAGCACTTGGTTTTTCAAAATTTCAGCCCTAGAGAACTTTCAGTCTATGAGAGTCCAAAGTCAAAAATTTGGGATAAGAGGACTCAACACTTGGTCAATTTTGGAGCTTGGTTTTTTTGGACCAATTGTTAGGATTTGTGTGTTTTTTGGCACGTCTGTCATTTAACTCTAGTTATCTCAGACTTCATTTTTCAGTCAAATGGACCTCTCTTATGGGATCATTCCTACATGATTTTGGGGTCTCTTTCAGTTGGATCCATGAGGAGAGTCTATAGCCAAGGATTGAGGGCAAGATTGTGAAGTTATATCAAGAGCATGGACGAGTTCTAGCTTCATTTTTGTGATGTTTTATGCATGATTTGCTCAAGTTTTATAATGCACGAGGTTTAATCACGTGCTAGGGTAGTTTAACTTTTTCTTAGAAGTAGTTTCCTTTATGTAATCTATAGTTTAGATTTATTTTCAAGTTTCATGCAGCCAAAACTCTAGCTGCGAAAATAAGAGCACATCTCTATAAATTGTAATAACACAATGTAATGAGGGTCAATTTGATTATTAATGCAATACATACAATTGGTGCTTCATTCATAGTGTGATTTTTTTGCTATCTTTGCAAGATTTTTGAATGTGTGAATTGCTCATTTATTTATTTCAAAGAGCTAATTGATTATGTGGTGGTTTTAAATCGATTCTTAGTTTGGTGTTTCCTGGTGTTACATTGCTTTATGGTGATGAATTATCGAGAAGATCTTTCTTTTGGTGCTTTCAAGATAAACTTGTCTCATGTGTGCACGCATCTATGGTGGCTTTTTGATTCGATGAGTTTCATCTTATCATACATCTGCATTCATTTTTGTTGATGATTGCATCTACCTAGCTGAAGATTGTGATTTATTCTGATCTATGTTTTGTGGGTTTCCTCATCTTCTCGATCTTTTAATTTGCAAAGTGGTGTGATATTGGTTTATGTCCATTAGTTTCTTTTCAATAATTTCTTTCACATTCTTGTTACCCTACTTCCTACTTTTCTTTGCAAAATCAATTACGGTAAATTAGTTAGATTAACATTGCTTTCATTCTAAAATTTGAAAACCCAAAAAAGAGAAACATTGTGGTATTTTGAAGTTTATTTTGCAGCCTTCTTTGAGATACGAACCAGCAAAGGCCTCCTTGTTAATAGATTCACATTTTTCTTTAGTTGAACTATCCAAGAGGTTGAGACCTAGCCTAGAAGGAACCTTGAGATTGATTCACATTAGTCTTCCAAGAGGGGAATTTACTTCTGTAAATTCCTAGCCATTGTCTCGTGTAAAAATGACTCTCAAAAAAAGTGGCTCTAGAAGGAGGGCCATTGAAAAGAAGACCCCAGAATATTAGATCGTTCTCTCCCAAAAGGTTTGAACGAGTCCTCAGATCTTCACCAAAAAAAGGGGAATTCCTTGAAATTAGAGAAGTTCACAGACCTCGCAGCAATAGAACAAAGCCCAGAGAGGATACTTCACATCATCCTAATCTTCCTCTATTTTTGCACATTGTTGTCTTGCCTGTTGCTACTCTACTACCAACTCCAATGGCATTTTTTGCAAATGCTCAAAGCTCTCCATTGGACATACATGGATAGCTCCATGAGCTGCCCAAGAACTCTGAGAGATTCTATCCATGTTTAATCTATGGAGAATCTAGGACAGTGGAAGAACACATTCTTGCATTCAAAGAGTTATGCAATCATAAGGAGATTGCTCATTAGGACATCGTGTGCCTTTTTTTCCCCTACATATTGGGGGAATTTTCATACAACTGGTATCTAAATTTCAATGAGGATCCATCACTGCATGGGGGGAATTTGAAACCAAGTTCCTAAATCAGTTCAAGCTATATGTGGATCCGGCCAATCTTCACCACCAGTTCATATCAGTGAGAAAAGATCACAATGAACCAATTGCCATGTTCAATCACCATTTTCATAAAATGTATCAGAAGCTTGAGGCTCCTTATACTATACTGGTTGGGGCTACTATACATGTGTACCTACCTGCCTTGGACCCACTAACATCCATATTCTTGAAAAGGCTTCCCCCAGGTGACATAGACACTCTAGGAAAAGTATGTAACAAGGCTATCATGTTTACCCAACAAATGGATCCGCAAGCAAGTGGAAGTTACGGTGTTCCACCAGCATTAGGGAAAGCTGCTATGACTATTCCATTCACAAAAAAAATCAATTCTCGGTGTAACACAACCCAAGGCTCAATCTGATCCCAACTCCATATGCTTCTGCCCCACCACTCACCATCACATACCCCGGATATGATGCGCACAAGGCAGCTCTGTGTGAACAAAAGGCTGCTGTCCCAAATGAGTCAGACCATGCTCTAGTGAATTATTTGGATGCCATGAAAAAGATGTTGTCCCATTTGACAAGGGAGATCACCAAAATGAAGCTTAATCCACCTCAGAACTAGGACAATTACAACAAAAACAATAACAATAATGGTGGAGGTTATGGGAATGCTTCTCAAGATAAGAGGTTTGGTCAACAAAGAACAGAAAGAACATGGAACACATGTCCAAATAATGGTAGCATACCCTTTGACAATGGCAACTTCTTGAACTCATTCGAGGTTAATTTTACTCAAGTTCCCAACACACACCAACCAAATAATGAGTATAGGGGGGAGTTTGACAACCAACAAATCCAAGATCCTGATAAATCTCAGACCCACTTCAGTGCCATGGTCTTTGACCAAACATAGGTGGTCCTACCAATAAAACAATGGAAGAAGATTTTGTCTTCCCTTTCAATCAAGAAAGTCAGTCGGAGTACTCCAAGATCCATGCTTTTCAAAACAACAACAAAAACACTTATAATCTGAGAAGCAGAAGAGAACCTCTGACTTACCATATTCCCCCAAGGATGCAGCCACTCCACCTGATCCACAGGATAGAAACAATCCTATACCTCCTCCAGGCCCCAGTGCCAGTGGTGCCCTGATAGTACAACATCAACCCGCTATGCTAAAGAATCCAGCCTGGGCCAATGAAAAATACAATGTAGTGGATGAACTGAAGAAAGTTAGAACTAATATGTCAATGTATGACATGTTACAAAGTTTTCCTTCCCAAAGAGAAGCCCTCCCGAGATCATTGGATCATTCCAAATCAGCCTCATCCATCAATAACACTAGAAATGCATCCAACATAAACATGGCTGAGGCGATGTCGACTATGTTCAAGGATAGGGTAGAAGTACCCCCATTCTTACTTAGCCTCAAGATCTTTGGAAAAAAGTTTCATAACTGTTTGATCGATTCAAGAGATTCTTGTAATGTCATGTTGTTATCCATATGCCATAAGCTAGGGATGAGTCCTCAACTGACCAATAGGGTCATGATTCAACTTGACAAAAAAGAGGTCAAAGTCATAGGGGTCTTGAAGGATACACACATACAATTGACTGTTGACCCCAGAATCTAGGATTGCATTGACATTCATGTGGTGAACATCCCAGAAACATATGGAATGTTGCTCAGCAGAGAGTGGACCCAATCATTGAGAGGTTGGTTCTCCATAGACTTTACACAACTTTGGCTACCATGGAAGGGGCTTAACAACCAAATCAAGATCAATGCGGAGCCCAAACTCAAACAAATTATAATCGAGTACAATGCCCTGAATGAAGTCTTGTTCTCACAAGCTAACCTGGGGGTGTATTATTTTGATAGAGCTTTCACATTCCATCTTAAAGAGGAAGAGAACTCAAATGATAGCCTGGTGCAAGGGTTGGTGAATACTCAAATTCTCGAGGAGACTCTCACAGAATTCATAGGGGGTATGATGAAAAATATGAGGCATCTTGGCCAAGATGCTGACCCAAATATACTGATGCTACTAGGGTATTGTCTCCTCCACCAAACAAATCACTTAGAGTTTACATGCCAAGATTACTAGGACGTAGTGGTCCAAGTAATGAGCCAAATGTCTGGTACATCTGAGCTTAAAAAGGATGAAATGGGTTCCCCTTTCCAAAAAATACTTAAATAAAGAGAACTTGGAGGTCCCAAGTATAGAGGACCTATCACCACCCGAAACCCCCGTTGAACCCCAGATCAACACACATCTACCCAAAGTAACTTTAGAAGCCCAAGCCAAATCATCTTCTCATAAGAATCACACTATCTAGAAACTTCAGTTTGACGGCTCCAAGTGTAAACAAGAAGCAGGAGTTGGGGTTGAATTGGTCAACCCCCGTGGGGGTTCATAGTATGCTGCTTATTGGCTACAATTCTACTACACCAACAATGTTGCCGAGTACGAGGCTCTAGTTTGGGGTCTCCTCGTGGTACACAAGAAGAAGGTGAAAGCATTAGTCATGGAAGGTGACTCATAGTTGATAGTCTGACAGATCCAGAGTCAGTATTCATGCACTGACAAGTGATTGGCTTCCTACCGCAATCGCATTTGGGACCTAATTGAAGATTTCAAATATTTTAACATCCAAAGTGTCCCAAGAAGAAGGAATATTGTTGTTGATGCTTTGGCAGTATCGGCAAGCTCTTTACAACCACTGGAAAAATCTAAATTGAAGAAATTATCCATTGAATTAGTGGTTGTGCCAGCTGTCTCGGATAATATTAAAAACTTCTAGGTATTCCAAGATGATCAACAGATACTGGAGTTTATCATGAATGTTGAAATATTTGACAAATAGAGGCTCATTGATGAAGAAGAAGATGAAATGGAAGAATTAGATGACTTAGGGATCTTAAAATTGTAGACTAACTCCATTTTGAAAGGAATGGTAGCCCTAGAAAGGATTTTTGATAAAGATGAACATGCTCCAGAGAGGGGAAAAACACCCGCGATAGGAGGCAATGATTGTGATCTCTACAACTTGGGCACACAACTTGAAACCAGGGAAATTCATATTGGAAAGGTCACCGCAACTAAAGAAAAGAAGTGGATGGTAGAACTACTCAAGGAATACAAAGATGTCATCGCCTGGAGTTATGAAGACTTAAAGACGTATGATCCCAGTGTTATCACACACAACATACCCTTGAATCCAAATGATAAACCTTTTTGCCAAAGATAGAGGCTTGTGAACCTTGTTATCGAACTCATGATCCAAAAGAAGGTACAAAAGTTGCTTGATTCCAAAATTATTTTTCCTATCCGACATTCAACTTGGGTAGAAAACCTTGTCCCGGTGAGAAAGAAAAGTGGAGAGGTGTGGCTTTGTGTAGATTTTTGAAATCTGAACAGGTCTTCCCAAAAGGACAACTACCCTCTTTCATTCCTTGATGAAGTATTCTAGGCGGTTAATAGTTCCCAAATGGTGTCTTTCCTGAATGGTTACTTTGGGTACAACCAGGTCATGGTAAAAGAAGAGGATCGCATGAAGACAACTTTTACAATGAAGTGGGGGATATTTTCTTATCGTCATATGCCATTTGGTCTGATTAATGTGGGAGCCAATTTCCAATGAGCTATGGATGAGGTGTTTAGAGGCCTAGTCAACAAATGCATAGTCATCTATATGGATGACCTCACATTTTTCTCCAGGAACCATATGGACCACATTGAAGATCTACGAAAGGTCCTGAAAAGGTGTCGACACTACGAAATCTCACTAAATCCTAAGAAGTGTGTCTTTGGGGTAACCCAAGGTAAACTTCTCAGGCACATCATATCCAAGACAAGCATCTCAATTGACCCAGAGAGGGTTGAGGCTATTCTCAAATTGGTTCCCCCGAATACCCGGAAGGAGTTGAAATCATTTTTTGGGAAAATCAACTTCGTCAGAAAGTTCATCAGTGGATTTATAGAGATAGTGCATTCGTTGAATGATATGTTAAAGAAAGATTCTAAGATTGAGTGGAGCACTCTGGCTAAAGAAGCCTTTGAAGAAATCAAGACATCCATTGCCACTTCTCCAGTTCTAGTCGGCCCCAATTATCTTCTACCATTCAAGGTTTATTCCTTTGCATTAGAGCACTTATGTGCAGGGATCCTCACACAGAAAAAGGAAGGAGAAGATGAACGACCGCTAGCTTTCATGAGCTATCCCCTAAAGAACGTGGAACTCAAGTACCCAAATCTTAACAAACAATCTTTTTCCTTAGTCAAGGTCATCAGGAAATTCAAACACTACATCCTCTGGAGTAAGGTCATCGCTATTGTTCTTGATCCAGTGGTCAAATCCTTGCTGATGCAAAAAAAATTGGGAGAATGAAGAGGGAAGTGGATGGCTATATTAAAAGAGTTCAACATCAAGATCCAACTAATGAAATTAGTGCTAGGTGAAGGTCTTACCAAGATGATGGCAGAAACAGAGCAGGGCTTGGTGTGCCAAGTGTAGACCAAGGAAGGAGTGGTCACTGATATATGGTATCAAGATATACTTTACTATTTGTTGCAAAAAAATTTCCTAGAGGCATTGAACGGGTCACAAAGGAGAGCACTAAAGAATAAAATTAGTTCATACATGTTGAAAAATGGGAAGCTCTACAAACGCAATTACGATGGCCTCTATCTATGTTGTTTGGATGAAATAGAAGCCGAGCAGGTTCTCACAGAGTTTCATGACAAGTATGGTATTGGACATGGATCAACAGAAGCCACAACCCATCAAATATTGAGATCTGGCTATTATTGGCCAACTTTGTTCAAAGACACTCACAAGCACATGCGCTCTTGTCATATTTGTCAGACTAGCACCATACATGAGAGACATCTGGCAATGCCCTACAACTATTTTACGAGGTGCATCCATTCGCCCAATGGGGGCTGGATTTTGTGGGGATGATCAATCCTCCATCATCTGCAAGGCATCAATAAATCTTGACCATGATTGATTACTGCATGCATTGGACAGAGGCACAGGTTCTAAAAAACTATACTACTAAGGTGATAACCAAGTTCTTAGAAGAGTTCATCACCATGAGGTTTAGCATACCTTTCTTTTTGGTATGAGACAACACCCTTTATTTCTCTTCTGCATCTCTCATTCAATGGGCCTTCGAGCACCAGGTAATTCTCAAATTCTCGTTACTATCCACAAGGGAATGGAGTTGCTGAATCAACCAATAAGAACTTGACCATAGTAATCAAATGCCTTTTGGATGATAATCCTAGGGATTGGCACACTTAGTTAAAATATGCCCTATGGACGGATCGCATGAGAATCAAGAATTCCTTAGGGACCTCTCCCCACCAATTGGTCTATGGTCTGTAGCATATTTTTCTGATGAACCTAAAAATACCAAATTTGAGGTTTATGGATCAACACATTGAGGGTGAGGATCGGGTGTAGATTCATCTCATGAACTTGCTAGATCTTGAGGAGAAAAGAACCATGTATTTGGAGCATGTGGCCAAACATTAGGTTGTTGTCAAGTGTTGGTTTGACAAAAGAGAAACAATAAAAGCCTTTAGGATTTTTGATCTAGTTCTAATGTGGGATAAAGCAAAAGAAAAACCAGGTAGGCATACTAAATTTCAACATTTGTAGATAGGCCCTTTCTAGATTGCAGAAATTCTAGGAGAGAATACTTTTTGGATAAGTTCCCTTGATGGAGAATTGGTCCCATTTCTAGTTAATAGCCAATTTATCAAGCATTACTTTGGTTCCTAACAGGCCTTTGTATAATTTTGTACATTCTTGTATTTTTAGAGTCTTTTCTTTCATTTTCTTTTGGGTCTTGTCGTCTGCATCTTTTTGTTGGGTCTTGTTTGTAGGGGTGGATGCTTCTCGAGTTTAGTGTTCTACACCAGGTAGTTTGGGCAAGAGATAAAGGTTTTCCTTTGTCAAACCCTTTGATGTAGTTTTGTCTTGCAGTGAGCCAGATACAAAGATCGGAAGTAAGCCATTTTCTTTTCAGACTTCTCGAAAGGGTTCATCAGAACCAACCATCCTCAACACTAAAACACATTTAAAAGGGATCTTAGGTCATGATTTTCTCATGATAGGATTCTAGTCGGAGTCAAAAAATGCCCATGGTCATGAAAGAGATCGCGCGTTAGAACCCTATCCTAACTGGAATACAGACTAAAAGAAAAGAGCAAGAAAGCAAAAAGGAGGAACACATAAAGATGAGATTAATAAAGAATAAAGCTCCAAGATAGGGTAGCACAGTCTAAATGCTGCCCCAGTTTTTAAAAAAAAAGAAAGAGAGAAAAAAAAAATAATACCTGATAAAAACTAAAAGGAATACCAAAGTAGCAGAGGTTGAACCAAAGAAGAAGAAAACCATTCAGAATACGATGGTCCAAGTTTTAGGCTAACATATGTCAAGTCTAAGATCCCTTCAAAGAAGTTTAAAACTTTGAATAAAGTTTGTCTGCAGAAAGGGAAGGTTAAATTGACTCTAGGCTGAATTCGCATTGGTGGGCAGTGATCTGGCGATGGTTGGTTGATAATTAGTGGAAGCTTAAAGTGAAGGATTCTTGGAAAATTTGAAAGCACATAAACACACACTGGATAAGGATGTTATGAGGTCCTCAATTGTGTTGACGTTAAGATGATCATTCTGGCTAAAGGATTTGTGTTTGGTTCACCGTAGGACGGGGTTGTTTCAAGGTGGAATGGCTATGGAAACTTGGGTTGTTTCCCTTTCTTTTATTGGGGCTATTTGTTTTGGTCCCACAATCACGCTCCCCCTATTGCCTTTTGGCTTTAAGGGCCCCCCTTTTTTTAGCTTGTCCTTAGGTTTCTTGTCTATCTGTTAGTTCTTTTGCACTTTCGGAGGTCCCAAGGCACGAAGGAGTTGCTCAGCCTTAGGTTTTCTTAAATTGCTCGGGGTTCAGACTTTTTGGATGTCTGAGAAGTCAAGAGGTTTGATTCCTCAAAGGGAGTTGGTGTTTCGGCCTTTCGGAGGTCCGAGACCACTAAAAGGCTGAGAGGCCGATTGACAGGGGACTGATGTCACCCGCCGATTTACCTATATAAGGCGGTAAACAAGTTTTTACTCGCACTTGTTTTCACTACGCATATCATCTTTGTTGGAGCTTTTCAGTGTGCCTTTTCCGGTCTTTGTTTTCTCCTCGATGTTCTCATTGTTAGGATTTTTCATGGTGGGTTCTCTCCATCTTTTCTTTTTCTTTCTTTCTTTTTGTCATTTTTGGTCACCTAGGTAGGTTTTCTTGCTTTGCGTGGGTTTAGCTAGGGTTTTTAGGCTTCATTAGGTTTAGGTATCTTTGGTCTATCTGGTCTCACCTCAGGGATTGTGAGGTGGTCCACTTCAATCCCCTGGCCCCAAGTTTGTGGTCAAACTCATCTTCAAGTCTGACACCAAACCCTTAATTTGGTGTTTTTAGGGATCAGAGTTTTGGACCTTCACGATCTGAAACTCTTCACTTTCTCCAAAGAAAAATTTTCTAAGTGCCAAACTTTTGGCATTTCGGCATTTTTGCATCCTAAAACAGTTGATTGTCCGAGCCGCTGAAACCAGCGAAGTCTAAAGAATCTCCAAAGTCAAGACATAAGGTTGTTCCTCAGTGTTTCAGAGGTTTCTCCCTCTAAAACTTCAAGACCACCAATTCATTGAAGTTCAAAAAAGGGACATCACAAGAAAATTAACTCAACCAGCTCTCTTTTGGCATTTCGGCCTTTTCGGCTTTTCAAAGGTCTCGTACCCCTGAAAGTCCGAAATGCCAAAATGAGATTTTCAAATCCTTTTTCAAGCCTTTGTTGTTCAAGAACACTTTATTTGTATTGATTTTCCTCTCTTTCCTATAATTTCATGGTTACTGATTCATGACCTTTACTTTTGCAGGAATGGCAGAGAAAATTATTTCACCAGCTATGAAATACCAATTTAAGGGTTATCATCCACCATCCAAAGTCAGTAACTTGCACTTGGAGATTACAGACACTGACATTAGCCACGTTAGTTGGAAAGAATACTTGGTCAAATGTTCCCAACCAACAGGGAGATATGAGGACTCCACTTCATTAGAACATTGCTCTTTGGTGAATGCAACAGCGCATCCTGTCTCCATCTTATCTTTGGACTTGATATATACTTTGGAAAGCCACTATGTACCTGATGAAAGAATGGTCAAGAACAGCATGGGCAAGGTGGTCCTAGATCTAAGGCTGGATAATATTGAAGATGTCTTCCACTTTCCAAAAGGGGTCGACAAGTTTTAAAACTTTCACATCAACAAGGGAATGTAATTCTACAACAAAGATGTTTCATGAGCTCATGACATAGTAAACAATGAATACCTTATACAATCCCTACCCAAGAACAAACTAGACCGGATAGACATGTGAAGAGGGTATATGAAGGAAGATATCCAAGAAGTCATCACCATGATGAGCTGGCTCTATGGGCTTCCTAAGTCTAGTTAGTTGGAACCATGGATGATCCTACTCATTGAGAACATAAGGGAGCGGCAGGAAAGGTTCGATTGGGCCACTATCCTTAGTGACAACTTGGACAAGCAACTGATCAGAGTAAAGACCGACCCACATTTCTACATGACATCTTATGTTGTGTATCTATTAGCTACCAGGGAAGCATACCCAGGGTTAACAAAGGTTGGGGTTATGGGAGAGTTGCATACATGGCCATTCACGATGTACCCACAGTTGATTAGGAAGGAGTTCTACTTCCACAACAACCCTAATTTCTATATTGTTAATGATGCCTTTGTTTTTTCCATCATACACTCCATAGAGGGAGACTATGCTAAAAGAATGTCAACTGAGGCTACTGCTAAGGTGAAGGCCCTCAGGGTATTTTATATTTAGTTCAGAACCTTCACATACATTCAGGTGGCAGGGTGCACCTTGGCCCCTAAGAAGCTACCCAAGTATCCTTCTGATAGAGTTGTCTTGTTGGAGATAGCGAGACAATTGTCTGATGCCAACAAGCACATCTGGCATAAGAAGAAACATTGTTGGGATTTCCTAATTTCCATAGGGCCCCACTATGTACTTGCTATGAAGATCTACAAGTCTTTGACTCTTGAATGGGATGAATTCCCTTTGCCTACCTACAACCTCATAAGGACCCATTTTGATCCAATTGGTACATACAGTCACATAATGGGAAGGCATTATGTGCATGCGCCACACATTGAAGACCATTGGATAAATTATGTGGATGACTATGAAGTCAGGATCCATGACTATTGCCGAATGAGTTTAGAGCTGGCACAAACCACTCTATTATTGAAGATCCCTCCAAAGGTGAAGGCAGCTGATTTTCACGATGTTCTGGATCCTATTTACAATCAGGACAAAGTATATACTAGAGCCATTCTAAATGTAGAGGTGGATAGAGAAGAAAATGGCGATATTGATTTCAAGGCCAGGCATGTCATCAAAGTGATAAAAGCATGGATCACCCACCCATTTCATATGGAACCTCTGCCGATGAAGAAACTACCAGAGCAGACCTCCAAAGAAAAGAAGAAGAAAGGAAAGAAAGTACTGAAACCACAATTTAAAGAGGCTACACCCTTAAAGCTAGAAACGGTTTATAGGCATGAGCATCCTACAACATATGGTTCAAATACTCATTCATAGAAGGCTAAAACTGGAATGACAGGGAGCATAGCACCTCCAAAAGTGCCTTCTTCTAGTGGTCACGAGTCCCCAAGTCCAACAAAGAAAACCCCAAGATTCAAGGTAATAGGACCTAAGCCAGCTGGTGTGATCAAATGGAATGTATACAAAAGGAAGAAAGGCTCAACGCCAACTTAGATAGACACCCTCTTAGAGGATGATGAAGATGATATGGATCAAATTCCCCTCAGTAGAAGAACTCGGTCCATAGGATCCATGAAGAAAAGAAGAATAATGGAAGATGATCAAGAAGATGCTGAAGGGGCAACCCAAGGAGAAGTAATAAATCTTGATGCTTTGGGTGATGATGAGTTTGATATCTCCACTTTTGAGGGACTTCATTGTTTCTAGGAAACCGAGCAAGAGGCTCCACCTAGAGGAGAGTCGGTGTGTCTTGATTCCTTCCCTACATAATTCACTAGTCCCCATGACAAGGTGGGAGAGGAAGATCCACAAGGGTCCCAAGAACTATTTGAGGAAGTGATAGTGGAGGTCCAAAAGGAAACAATAGATTTAGGAAGAGACTCTTCCATTGGTGTCGATTCTGAAGAAGATATAGCTGGACAAGTTCCCTTGGTTTCGCACATAGTTCCACCTCCACCTCTGCCTATGCATCAAACTCCGCTTCTGCCTACATTTCAAACAACTATGTTGCCTCCACAGCCTCCACCATTTCATGATCCCATGCCAAATTCACCTCCTTCACTCATGCCTTCACCCACTCCCCTTGTTGCTCCAACTCCAACTCCTACCATGCAAAATCCTCCTTGAGCACCCACTCCATCATTGGTCCACATAGAAATGTTGGCACAAGGGTCTCAAGAGCCTGAGAAAGAGATGGAAACAATGGATGAAATGGTGTCAGAAGGGAAGCATGGATCAAAGAGCAGACAACTAAGGAAGATCAGACAGTTGAGGAAGAGAAGACAGCCAAGGAAGAACATGCACCTGAGGAGGAAGAGTTGAATGTGATGGAAGAAAATGAAACATGAGTAGAAGAGGAAGGCCATGAAGAAATGGAGATAGAACACCCTACAATTACCTTGATTCTCTCAGCTCCTTATGAACCACTCAATGCCTTTTCAAATCCCACTTGGTTCACAAAGAAAATTCAGCCAAGGACTAGGGTATACACAGATGATGAAACAAATATGGTGACACTAGGGTGAGCATTCCATCAGGCTCCATCCAGCACCCGAGCAAGGACAATGTCGTATGTCACACAAGATCAAGCGGGGAGATGGAAGGAATAGGTGGTTGCTCCCACAATGAGCATTAGTAGAACTGAAGTCACTCTAGATGACTACGTGCTGGAGGAAGTAGATTTGGGGGAACCAACCAGAGAGGGGAGTAAAACTCTAGCTACCCTTAGACTAAAGCATGCCCTTGGTTTCATGGATAAAGATGAGGAGAAGATAAAGACATTAATGGAGAAGAATGAGGTTGTGAAGAAGTTCATTCTTAAGACAGCGGGTCCCATTCACCCTAGTAACCCTGAGGCCTCATTACAGGCCATTTTGGAGAAGAAGGGTGATGTATCGACAGACATTCCATTATTCTTTTGTACAGGCTTGTGCAGACTGGAAGGAAGATTTTGAGTAGTTCACCAAGATATCTCTTAAGAAGATTTTGAGATCTCTTAGAGGCATTCTTCAAGGAATCACATCCTTGGTAGAAATCATGAGCGAGGAGGATGGCATGGAAGAAAAGATTCTGAAGTGGCAAAAGACACTGGATGACCTTGTAATAATATAGAAGCAATGCTTCCAAGTTTTGGTGAAGGTATATGAAGGCTTGGAGCTGGATAATTTTGAGAAATGGATCCAAGATATAACCAAAGTGTTGTTGTTTTTGAAAAGGTGCTTAAAAGAATAGATAAAAGAAAGGGATAACAGTCTTCTTTTTGTACAGGAATTGCATAAGTTCTTTGGGGATTGGACTTAGATTTGTATGACGAGGATGATGATAAAACCATGCACTCTATGAATGTCATTGTTAATCATTAATTAGCTATATTCAGAGGAGTCAAAACAAAGGAAGACCTCCAACAAATGTTTTATCAAAAGGAGGAGATCCAGAAAATGCTTTCTTGAGAAGAGGAGATACAAGGTTTTGCAAGAGAGTTGGTCACCTTCCAAGATAGACAACAAGAAATCCTTGAAGGGGTCAAGATCACCAACTTTAGAGAAGTGCTAGAGATTGTGGACAGGTTCCACAAAGCCCATCTAGAAGTACTTCCTAGTCAGTGAGCAGCCAGTCTAGACTTGGTCAAATTTTATGCAGAGAAAAGATAGTTTTTTGGTACTTAGCCATTTTTGAGGACTTGTTTTTTTGACATTTTGGCCCTGGAGAAGTTTCGGCCTCTGAGAGTCCAAAGTCTGAAATTTGGGATAAGAGGACTTAACACTTAGTCAATTTTGGAGCTTGGTTTTTTCGGACCAACTGTTAGGATTTGTGTGTTTTTTGGCACGTCTGTTGTTTAACTCCAGTTATCTTAGACTTCATTTTTCAGTCAACTGGACCTCTCTTATGGGATCATTCCTACATGATTTTAGGATCTCTTTTAGTTGGATCCACGAGGAGAGGCTATAGACAAGGATTGAGGGCAGGATCATGAAGTCATATCAAGAGCACACACAAGTTATAGCTTCATTTTTGTGACATTTTATGCATGATTTGCTCAAGTTTTGTAATGCACGAGGTTTAATTCCATGCTAGAGTAGTTTAACTTATTTTTAGAAGTAGTTTCCTTTATGTAACCTATAGTTTAGATTTATTTTTAAGTTTCATGCAATCGAAACCCTAGCTGCGAAAATAAGAGCATAGCTCTATAAATTGTAATAACACAATGTAATGAGGGTCGATTTGATCATTAATAAAATACATACAATTGGTGCTTCATTCATAGTGTGATTTTTATACTATCTTTGCAAGATTTTTGAATGTGTGAATTGCTCGTTTATTTATTTCAAAGAGCCAATTAATTGTGTGGTGGTTTTAAATCTGCGATTCTTAGTTCGGCGTTTGCTAGTATTACATTGCTTTGTGGTGACAAATTATCGATAAGATCTTTCTTTTGGTGCTTTCAAGATAAACTTGTCTCATGTGTGCGCGCATATTTGGTGGCTTCGTGATTCGATGAGTTTTGGCTTATCATACGTCTGTGTTCATTTCCGTTGATGATTGCATCTACCTAGCTGGAGATTGTGATTTATTCTGATCTCTATTTTATGGGTTTCCTCATCTTCTCGGTCTTTTAATTCGCAAAGTGGTGTGATATTGGATTATGTCCATTAGTTTCTTTTCAGTAATTTCTTTCACATTCTTGTTACCCTACTTCTTACTTTTCTTTGCAAAACCAAGTACAGTAAATTAGTTAGATTAACATTGCTTTCGTTCTAAAATTTGAAAACTCAAAAAAGAGAAATATTGTGGTATTTTGAAGTATGTTTTGCAGCCTTCTTTGAGATACAAACAAATAAAGGCCTCCTTGTTAACAGATTCACATTTTTCTTTAGTTGAGCTATCCAAGCGGTTGAGACCCAGCCCAGAAGGAACTTTGAGATTGATTCACATCAGTCTTCCAAGAGGGCAATTTACTTCCGTAAATTCCTAATCATTGTCTCGTGTAAAAATGATGCTCAACAATAATATTATCATCACAATCACTATACTGCTTACCAATCTAACATCTTTCAACTGATGCTCAAGAAAAAAAAGTGTTCTTACGTGTCTAAATGACTGTCACAAAAATCTCTATCACCAATCAACCAAATGAGTTGTGGTCAAAACTACACTTTAACCATCTTGATACTGTATCTGTGACTGCACCTCATAATTCTTCATCTATCACAACTTCTACCATAGTGTTGACCTCTCTTTCTACCGATCTTTTGGACTAAACCATTTTCCTATATAATCAATTACTTATCCTTCACACTATTTGCATCTTGTACTTCACTGATTATGATACATGACTAAACTGACTTAGTTGTCATCAATGACAAGCAAACCAATTGCTTCCAATTATTGCAACCTTGCCAACTCAACATAATGTCAACACATTATACATAGTGATGTCATTTCATAACTTTAGTAACTCATTGATAAAAGGATCGATATATATATATATATATATATCTTTAAGTTGTTACTTACCTAGTTGAATGAATAGAAACATTATGTAATTATTATAACCCTTTTACTGCAATATATATATATATATATATATATATATATATATATATATATATATATATATATATATATATATATATATATATATACTTGGAACAATCATTGCCAACACTACGTGCCCTCTTTATTGACATCCATGTAGGAATGTTATTGTTGAAAACAAAAATAGGCCACACCAAGTAAATAGATCTCAGCTCTCCAAATGGATTGACATTGTCCACTGCCAATGAAAGCCTGAGATTAAGAGGTTCTTCTTTAAAGTGTGGCATTTTTTCCTCTATGTCCCTAAATGTAGAACCATCCACATGCATTCAGAGAATGTCATCTCCACTTCTATTCCACGCATGGTAATCTATAAATTGTGCTAAGCTTTCGCACCTAAATAATCTTTGCATATGTGAAATAATGGAAATATAATAAAGAACCTTGCGAGGCACCTTTTTTGTTAGTTGATCTATTCAATATCTACTAATACAAAATTTTGGGCATTCTATTGAAAATTCATGTTGTTTATGATATATAATATGATCAGTGGGACATGCATCTATTGCTTGATACTCCATTCCAATATCTTTCATATTGGTAGATAATTTGCGGTATGAGCGAGGTAGAATATTTGATGGTAATAAAAAAATTTCATCTATCAATCTACAACGAGAATTTTTTTTGTTAATATAAAGAACATAAATGGTACATATTTTACCCTTTATTTACTAGTGATGAAATAACAACAAAAATAGATGAAAAAAGATGACCTATATGACATACCTTAACATAAGTGAGATTATTATATTGGATAAACCATCATAATCTTCAACTTCACCAACAACAATATAGTAGAGAAAATAGTTATTTGGTAGCCTTCATAAAGGGGCTCGTATGCCTTCTCAAGTGCAGGTAAATCATGAACAACATCAAAGTAATCTCGATCATCATGATCAGTTGTGCCAGTACTAAATGTGTCATGGATCAATGTATTTGTTCCATCATGTTCAACTATGTTTTCTAGCGCTTGATCATCTTCTTCCATAGGACCATTAACTTCACTTCGATATTCACACCTCTGTGTTCCTCCACTTGGAAAACCACATTCTCTGGGTCGTGCTAGTCCATATCATGTGCCCTAGGATGCCCCACCTATATAATAATGATCAACACAAATAAACCATGATCATGATCTCATTATCATGTAATTATATATATATATATATATATATATATATATATATATATATATATATATATATATATATATATATATATATATATATATATATATATATATATATATATATATATATATATATATATATATATAAAATGTTAAAACAATATAAACATTTACAAATACAATCAATATAAACACATATAATGAACAATTTATCAATGGACAATAATCATGCCCCCCTTCAATGTGACCATGCTATCTATAATGTTTCTCAGGTATTGTGATAAAAGTCATCTCCTTTTTAAGCCTTTGCAATTATTGTAGGGACAATAACATTTCCCATCACCTTTTCTTTTCAATCTAGACCACAGTCTAGCAATTGTCTCTTTATTTTGTTTATGACTAATATTATCTGACATGATTTTTCTTTATAGGCAACAAAATCAGACTATAAAAAAATTGGTCTATAACCTTCACAAACCTAGCAAAACATTTTCACAACTACGGAAAATATTGTCCACCCAAGTATATATATTTTTTACGAGGCTAACCCTAAGGGTTTTTTTTAACTTTTTAAAAAAAAGTTTTCTCCTTCATCGAAATTCCGACGAAATCATTTATTGGACTTCCAAAAAATTCAAACATCATTGGAATTTTGACGAATGATGTGCAATTTTTTTAAAATAATAATTTGACATATTTAACTCCATAAAATCTGACAAAACAAAAAAATCCCATAGTTCGTCAGAAAATGCACCTAAATAAGTTAGTGTTTGTAGATAAGAGAACATGCTTGCTCTAATAAGCAATATCCTCTGCAACAAATTTTGGTTGGATAACTAAGATCAGACGTTCTTGGCATCCTTCCAAACATCCATTCACTTTCTTGATTTTTGGAACACTCTTTGAAGGGGCATCACCTTCACTAGAGCTCTTAGTTGAATCTTTAACATTCGCATGCAAAGTAATAGGTGGATCAAAAAAATCTATAGCCTCGGAGCTTACTAGACTTGAAGAGGCACCAAGATGAGCCATGCAAGCTTCTTTACATCACAAACCTCAACCTCCTTCTGTAAAAGCCCTATCCACTAAAGCTCTTTCCTCACGTGCATCTCACATGCCAAAATCCTAACAGAAACCAAATCACTAGTGTAGAAAAAATATAAGAAAGGTGTTGGGCTTGCACCCCCGAGCCGCCTCAACACCCCCACACCTACAACCAAGCCCACCCACGGGCTCCACATAAAACCATGCCCCCTACAGATCAAAACAAAAGCCCTCGCTAATCAATTCCACCCTTGAACTAACAAAATAGAGAACTAGGGCACACAAGCCCTAGCTCGAATCTCCCCACGCACACAGAGCCATCATCAACCCAAATGAACCTTATTTTATAGATATATAAATTTTACATTTATTTGAATCAAATCTATTATATACATCCATTTGTATGAGTCATACACCAGTCCTGCCACTCACAAAAGACACACAAATGACCATAATTGACACAATTTTAAAATTTAGAAATCATAATCATCTAATCTTGTTTGTCATTTTAGTGATTTACAGATGAGCATCAATACTCTCTCACATACGAAAACAACGTCTTCTCTTCCTTAGAAAATAAAGTTAATTTTCTTGTTTTTATACACTTCAATATTATAGTTTCATTGTATATAAATTTATTATTATTTTGTGTTTGTCCAAACATGTGTATACTCAAAACAGGCCACCGTTATCGCAGCAAACTTTTCAAGTGGACGAGGTGCAATCGCCACCATCAAATTTTAAAGGAATTGAAAGCTGGTCAACCGATAAAATTCCATCAAACAAAACATGTAAATGAGTCGGTTCACACAATACTCCAAGATATACAACAAAGCTAGTCTCAGCTAAATAGATGATAGGATGATAAAAACAATGAGCAGTGGACATAACCAGTGCTATTACATATTGTTAAACAATGAATTATAATGAAGCTCTCAATTAACGCTGAGACCACGCATGAATGACCAATAGATTCTGTATATAGATGTTTAATTATTAGGCCCTCTTTTTCTTATAGATTAAGAAGTCTAACATTTACCAAAATAGCAAAGAGAAGAGGGATGAAGAGATTTGATGAAGGAAGAAAAGTGGAGGATGCAGAAGTATTTAAGGAAGGCTGACTTGATGGACTAGGATTGGAACTATTTTGTGCTGGAGTAGGACCAGGTGAACCTACTGGAGTTGGAGGAGATTGAACTGGACTGGTCGAAGAGGGAGGAGATGGAGGCGAAGTTGGATTGTCTTGAGAAGGAGATGGAGATGGAGATAGAGAGGGAGATGAAGTTGGACTGTTCTCAGGAGAGAGAGATGGAGATAGAGATGGAGATGAAGGGGAAATCGGATTGGTGAAAGGAGAGGGAGAGGGAGAAGAAGTCGGACTCCTGAGAGGAGAGGGAGATGGAGAGGAAGCCGGACTAGCTAGAGGAGATGGAGATGGTGTGGAAGCTGGACTAAATAGAGGAGAGGGAGATGGTGTGGAAGCCGGACTTGTGAGAGGAGAGGGAGATGAAGAGGAAGCCGGACTTGTGAGAGGAGAGGGAGATAGAGATGGAGATGGAGCTATTGGAGTTGGAGATAAAAGTGGAGGCAAAGAGTAAAGAGGAGAGGGGGAAGGAGAAGAATTAGGCTTACAATTTTTGCCCTTACCCATATGACATGGAGCCAAAACAACCACAATGAACTTCTCCCCCATTTGGCACCTGCTCTGGTTCCCACTTATGAAGTAAAACGGACCATTGATTGGGAACTTGAATACCGTGTTTCCATCCATGTAGGATGCAATGGGGCCCGAAGTGTTGCACTTGTTATAGCTTTCCTGTCTCACTCTTGCAACAGAATCCACCGAATTATCATATTTGAACACTGCATAATCAATGCATAAAAGTGAATTAAGTCTCACAAAAGTTTGTGGCGGGTAACCGGACAAACCATCTCCAATAAAGACTCTCTCCTTTGTGAATTTATAAAAACAATTATAATTTCATCATTGTAAGATTTTTTGGATCATATTTTGTGATCTATTGAACTCTCTACCATCTTGATAATAGAGATTATGTGTTGTGATCTACAATAACAATAATAAAAATTCGCATACAATTGAATTAAAAAACGAACAAATCATAATCTCTATGATCTGATAACTTTAATCTTTGGTGGGCTTACAGTGAATGGCTTGATTTCACAATCCATGGAGAAAAGCAATAAACTTACAGAGTGTGTCGCCGATTTGGAAGCGGTTCCTCTCGGCCCAGTGGTTATAAGTCTCCTTGTCCGATGGAGAAGGCAAGGTCCAGCCCTTTGATCCTCCTACCACGAACTGGTAACCCGCAACACTCTCAACCCAGTACACCAAAAAGCAAAACACCCATCTCCAAGCTTTTCCCATTTTTGATCTCAACCAGCGACTTCCGTGCAATCTCAATCCATAAGAAGGAGACGGCGTTGGATGTCGCGTAGCATGCGTGGTCGGTTTAAATAAACGTGAAGGAGGAAAGGCTGGCTCATTCATAGCCACACACAGCATGGAGTTTACGTCACAATGCTGCTACTTTTCAAATGGTATGAAGAAAAACGAGTCCCATACCAAACACTTAATCTTTGTGAAGCTACTTTTCCAACACCTGTAATCATGAATGCTTGGACTTGGCCCAACCGACCGATTCGTGAACAAGTCTATTTGCAAGGCAGTTTTTTTTGTGTTATTGGTCGAGTCTTCTCAGACTTTTGCTGCTTCCACACAGGTGTAAATCAATTTGCAAAGAACAATTCCCTGCGTCCTTCGTAGCCAATAAATTCATTCAACGAAGTCAATCTGTCAGCTTCTTCCTTAGATCTTTTTGAGCATTGAGATTATGGGAAGCCTTGTCTTGTTATGCAATGGAATTATGAGATTCGTGGCCCGATAATATCATAGAAAATATCACATTTGTTTAATGAACGTCAAATCAACTTAGATTTTCTCGGTTCCTTCGAGGCTACGCTCTTGCGAGCCCTTGACAATGATCTAACAGTGAGATGATCATTTATCTTTAAAAAATATTGTTTAGTTTTTGGACTATTTCAATGACTCAAATTTTTATATAATTTTTTGGTGGACTTCAACGTTCAAACATAAAGTATAAGTCAATAGATTTGTTAAGGTGTCATAGATTTAGTAGACATGGAAACTATTTTATATGTAAAATAATAAATGATCAAATGGTTGTCAATATGAACTCTTAAATATGAAGAGATAGAACTTATCGTATGTTGTATTAAAAAATTATATATATAGTTCTAATCAATATATATTTATTTTTTAGAAAATATTATAGTTATCTAATATAAGTATGTTATTTATAAAATAAGATACAATTATGCAAATATGTATCGACTTTTTGTAGGCAAATGATGTTCTTATGTGTACAACTAATTGGGGTACCACGGTCTAACCTTGGCTAGTCAAGATGCGGATTTAAATCTGAGATCACAATGGAAATTCATTATGGCTAGGGGCAGTCAAATCACATGATGGAAGCAACAATGAAGCAAAATTTAAAGTGTTGCATGAAGGCATAAATTGGTGTAGAAAACAAAATCTAAAGGAGGTTGAAATTGAGGGTGATTCACTATTAATAGTTGTATGCATGTAAAATTCGGCACATTTAAATCAAGGCAATAAAATACCTATCTAATTGATTTATTCCTCTATTATATAGTTTCATAACTATATAATTCATTTCCTAAATATTCTACATCTACCATAAATTCATTTAAATCAATTATTTCAACTCTTAACTGCACCCACCCCATCCACCTCATCTCTTGTCACATGTAAATCAAATTTTCATGAATTAATAAAAGAGGTATTTTCTCTCCACATGTAGAGATTCCTCTCCAAGCTCCAAGGACACATGCCTTCTTCAAACACCTTCATATGCCCTCAAGATACATGGCCTCTCCAAACCCCTCCATTTTTCTCTCCTTGGGCACTTGTCATTCCATTTGATCTCCAAGGTGTTAGTAAACAGTTTTTTTCTTTCTCAGGGGTGATCTGAAAGAATCTCTTATTAATCCGAAAGGAAAATCAATCACAACACTAACAACTGAGTTTCTTTAATAGAAAACTCTCTGCAAATTGTAAAGGTGCAGCTGCCTTGCTAGTGAATATTCAATTTAATCTTATTCAATAAAGAATGCATTTTATGGGTATTTTTGACCAGAAAATACTTAAAGGCAAAACATTCATTTCATCAACACAAAAGGAATGTGCAATTCCAAGATCATTCAAATTTGATTATCAAGATTATCCACATGCATAAAACTTAAAGATTTACACATAAACCCTCTCTGTTACTTTAGACATACAATCAACTCATATAACAGTCAAGCTTCCATCGAACATGATTCATCTCCATAGGGAAAATAGATCACATATATTGATAAATAACAGTATTTACCACTTTTGAAAGCTTAAAATATATATAAACCATAAGATTTCATATACGTTCTATTATACCAATTTAGAGAAAACTAAAGCATAGATTTTAAAAAATAGTTTTCAAAATCTCAGAGAGCCGACCCGAAATAAGTCTTAAGTCCTTCAATATATAGCTATGCGGGGCTTTAGAACTAACCAGATTAAAACTACCTCGCTAGAGGTAAATAGTTTTTAGTTAAATAACTGACTAAAGCATAAAGCAGGAAAAGTGGGACTGGGGCATGAAAACACCTTCTAAAACTATCCAAGTGTCCCCAGGAACTAAGGTTTTGAGGCTGACACCAGCTGGACCACTTTCCAATCCTCATACATTGTAGTGAATGTGGAAATCACCTGCTAATGTGGTAGTCCAAGGTAAGCAATCCTCTGCTTCCATACCTCTTTCTCTTTCTTAATTTGTGCTACTTTCCCATCATGCATCTCCAGGTGTTTTTGTTGAAATAGGATCATTGATTCCATGCACGCAGCTTTAGAAAAGTCTTTCACAGTTAGCACTTTCATATCTCAGAGTGCATCGAATCGGATTTGAACACTCTCAATGACCTTCTCTCCCGGTCTATTTGACTCCTCCTTAGCCTCAGAGCATTGCTTATCTACCCAGTCCATATCATTCAAGATCATGTCCTTTATTAGCTCCAATTCCTTAAGAAGATCATTCACCTCAGAGATTCCTTGAGCCATGACTTCGTTTCTCCAATCAATACATTCTCTTAGGACATATAAGATTTTATCATCTAATCCTGGAATTGGCTTCTCTGCAAGAAACTTCTGTAAGCCATATTCTTGAATCTCCTCCATCCATTGAATTATTTTGACCCAACTTCCCTTTTCTATTTCCCATTCATCAATACTTGCTCCAACCTTCATAATAAGGTTGTTGGCCTCATTCTGGGACTGGTTCAAGTAACTCATATGTTTAACAGCCTCAGATTTTACATACTCAATCCACCCCTCATATGTCTTAATGACAGCCTTTTTCCTTTGTACCTGATCCAGGAACTTATGGTTAACTAGTGATTTAACATCAATTGAGACTGGCATCTCACTTAATGGAAATGGTTCAGGATGTTGGATAGCATGAATATACTGAGCCATGATTTTCATTGCTTCCTTCATCTCTTTTTTATCCTCTGCATCCTTCCAAACCCTGTTAGTAATATTTCTATTTAAAACCTTAAATATTTTCATATCTACAGCTCTATTGTCCTTTCCTAAATCAATCTTTGACACTTGGTAATCTTGAGTAGAAATTTCTTCATTTCCCTTATCGCTTACTGGTTTTGCAATTTCCTCTACCTAATGGCCAGTACCTTTGTCAAACTCAATTCTAGACTCTATTTTTGGCTTTTTAGTTTTTGGAGTCTTACCTAAGCATTTTCTCACCACATCCTCAATTGGTAGAGACAAGGGAACAACTCTTCTTTTCTTAGCAATGGAGTTCTCCAACCATTGCGGAGCTATAGTAGTTTTTGTCTGTGTGTCATAGCTACTTAAGAGAGCAAGAGAATCTTTTGGAGTGCTTTCTGAACCACTCTGCATTTGGTAGTTGTTTGACATGTTAGGCAAACTAAACTCTGGAACTAGCTCTTCTTGTGGTTCAGCTTCAGAAGGATCTAGATCTACAATAACACTAGAGTCAACCACTGGTTCCTTATCTTGGAACTTGATCGGGTCATCCATGTAGGGGGCTCAACTTGAACTTGAACTTAAACTTGAACTTCAGAAATAGCTGGTTCAAGTTCAAGTTCAATATTACCCATAGAAGATTTATCAACAACAGAGTTAGTCAAAACAATAGCCTTTCTTGAGGAATTTCTTTCCTTGGATTTCACTTGCTTTTTAGAGGACTGAGAAATAGTTTTAGGGGCCTTCTTTTCTAATAACCATTTTTCTATTCTCTTGACTGTAGATCATCTTCTTATGCTTTTGACCAATCTACCTCTGGGATAGGAAGGGCCTCAACTTTCTCAAGAAAGTGGGAATCAAGCACGTTTACCTCCTCATCTTCCTCAACACCATTTGTATCCAGATCCAACTTGAAGGTGATGATTTGTCTCAAAGTCATCCTAGACCACAATTTCTTTCTAACCTCCAGCTCATCTGAGCAGTTAGCCTAGTAATCCTCAAGTTCAAGAATATGCATAAAGGTGGTAGAAACATTAAGGTTCAACTTAGAAAAACCTCTATAATCAAAGTTTGTTCTAGGAGTATAAGATTTTAAATTCAAAGCATGGAGCTCCCCTTCCATTGTCAAGGAATCCTGAAAACTCTTACACCTATATGACCTAACTCAATAGGAAACAAAACACCAGAGGACTTTTTAGAGCTACCAGATATTCGCTCAATGATAACCAATTGCCTATAAATCTCCATCAAAACTATATTATCCAAACAATAAATGGGCAATCTTAGAGGTTCTCTATCAAAAGCTCCAACCCTGATATAAGTGAATCTGGGGAACTGGATAAAATGACATCCATAAACATTTATAACTTGTTTTTCCTCCTCAGTAAGTCTACTATTTTCTTTTCCGCGTAACCCAAAAACCAATTTACCCAAAAATATATCATTGACTATTTTGAGATCCTTTGAAAATCTTTCACTTTGCAAACATGTGTAGTAGTCATAAATCTTCATGTTATTATTCCATGGTTCATTAGGAAGACCTTCCCAAGTTTTACAACAGGAAAGAACATAAATGAGGTAGGACATCATGTAGAAGGGGGTTAGATTGGTTACATTCAGTAGTTCTCTATGAAGCTTCTTTGCAATTAGGTAAGACCAGTCAATAAATTTTTCCCCTCTCAAAATCTTCTAAATGAAACAGTACATCCATTCTTCCTAGTAGAAGGCGTGTTCATTTCCCTTGACTCTATTTAAAAGAAAGACAATGTTTGCAATTTCCTTACGAAAATGCTCGATTGTGAGGGGTTTGGGCAACCATGAACCTCCCTTCTTTGGTTTCGCCAACCAACTTTGAGAAATCAAGGAACTATATCTTTTTGTATCCTCCTCGTACACACGAGCTGCTTCTGCATAAGTCCAAAGCTCATAAGGCTCCCTGTGAGGGATTTTAAGAGCTGCTATCAATGTCTCCCGACTGATTTTTACTAGAATTTCCCCTAAGGAATCCTTGATGCATCTACTCTTCACATTGTATTTATTTGCACATTCCAATACAAGCTTAGGGCATACTAAGGTTAGAGGAAAAGCAACAGCTTCCATTAATCCGCTACCTGTGAACCTTGAGGAGAAAGAGCCTTCTGAAGCATTACTGACCCTATCACATAACTCCCCTAAATTTATATTAACTAGAGAGGTATCACAAATGTCTGGGAGTGATACCAACAAATGGGTCTTACTTTCGACTTTTGGAAGTTTAGGATGAAACAAAGGCATCTTAATAGGAAATAAGAGAATTTTCACAATATAGAAACAATCTTCTTCAACAAACTGAAAGCTGCAAGGAGGAGGATAACTCACTAGTTGTCTATGCACTAATTTTCTTCAATTTCCTTACCACAAAGTCCATTGCTTCCTTTCTCCACAAGAAAATGATAATCAATATGCTTAAAAATTTTAATTTATTAACAAGGCCGATGAGAATCCTCGACAAATTTTACAGGATGGTCTCAATTAATGCACTTATGGATAAATCCTCTATATGACATATCAAGTCTTTTCTCATTTAATTTCATGTCAAAATGACATAAGTTTCTTAGTTCCCAATGTCATCTTTTGATTACTGCACTCTTTGCAATAATGACCCCTTTTCACCACGCCGCTAGCTTTCATATCTTAATTATGCAAGCTTGTACTATCCAGTCAAATTTGGTAACTTCATATAGAAACATTCCATATATGATTTGATATCCATGTTTCTTGAAAAGGCAACTTCCCCGTGGAGGAAAAGAACAAAATTCTTGAATATTCCATCTCTTGGTACTTTGAACTTGAACTTGAACTTGACAAAGTTCAGGGTTCAAGTTCAACTTTACAAAAGACTGACAGACTAAACAGTGGAAATGGGAAGACAGGGATGCACCATGACTCATAACGAATCTTGAACTTGAACTTGAAATTGACAAAGTTCAAGTTCAGCCTAAAACTAGACCCGAGAGTGAGGAAAAAGTTGAGGGTAACACAAGGCAAGCAACACTTGTCCAATTTTGGCTTGCCCATGGACACCTCTACCCTCTTGGGAAAACCTATAAAAGGGAGGTATTTTGGGAAGAAAAGGATCCATACATCCACCATTTTCACAAATTCATGTTTTTGCATCCAGATTATGAATTGGGTTCCACTATCTTTGGAGTCCTCTTTTATGCATTGTGAGGGTTAATATGGAATCATTCATTGCATTCATGCATAATGAAACATATTGACAATTTTAGGTCATCTTGCATCATTATAGTTTCATTTTCCATCATCAATCATGTCTTTCATCCTCATATTCATCTTAGTTTAAACCGTGCATCCAGTCTCATTTTATGCATTTTAGGCATCCCTCATTCTTTGAATTGGCATCCATATTTTTATTAAATTATGATACCTAAGTGCCATTAAAAAACCAAAATAGGATCCTCGAAGATAAAGAACATGAGATGCTCTTGTTAAACTATCTTGTTTATTGCATTCATTTTGAATAGAATTAACCCCTTTTTCCTATCATACATTTTTTGCGCCCATCATGGGGCCCACATCCCTATTTTAAACAATTTTGGTTGTAGGTTTGATATCCAAGCAAGAAAACAGACAATATTAGTGCATTCATCACACTTTTTAGCGCTTTGGTTCAACAGATTAGCGCATCTACCATATCTTCTAGCACCTTTAAATACTCTACCAACACATTTGTTCTCTATTTTAGCACCTTCTAGAACACTGATTTGTCATGTTTCTATCATATTAGTATTTTCATTACATCCTTTAACACATTTACTTGTTATTTCAATGCATTGCCAAAGTATTTTAATGCTTCATTCTTGATAGTTTCTTAATTTGCATTAATATCAGTTGTTTAGTGCTTGCTATCTATTTCTTAGCATCTTCTTTCAATCTTTCAGCGCATTGCTCGTGTCTTATAGTGCTTAATAATATTAGAATTTTTTGTCTTATTATGATGACATGACAGGTGTTAGAGTAATTAGTTAGTTTTATTACTCTTCTTTACTTAAGCTTTCTTTTAGGTACATTATAATTAATATCTTTATTAATTATAATGTGCAACCTAGCTTTTCTAGTTTTAGGGTTTTGTTCACCTTTATAGGTTGAACCTTGTATTGTTTTTTCATTATCTTGGAATACAATTTCTCTCACACCGCTGAGATTTTCCAAGCTCTTTCTTTTTTGTCTTCTCTGGTTTTCTTTCAGCAACAGATTATTTGCATGCAGGTGTTCTTGGCAAACTGTGAAGTTGGATTTCTCAACTTCTACATGGTATCAGAGCTTCCCTGCTGCTGCCTAGTCTGAGGGTTTTGAAACTATGATTTGAAGACAAAAGCCACAACTCCTCTAGTTTTTTCTCTATTGTTTTTTATTGGATCTGGGGGGTCTCTTTTCTTGGAGCACTTTGGGCAAAAACCGACCTCATGATTGCGTCTAGAAGGCCCAAAAACCCTTATTTCCATATAAAACTCGACCTACTTGGCCTCTAGGGCTTCTGGGTGAATTTTACAACCTATTTGGGTCGTACGGCACACAAATCAAATTTTTTCAAAAAAAAAACCTAAAAAATGTGCATTTTTTGGTTTTATTTGGGCGCTGCCAAACGCGCCACCAGGGTGTCACCCCCGCGCCACCCCTGCCCAACCCCAGCGCAACCCGCCACCTCCGCGCCCCCTGCCGCCTACCTCCTCTTCCGCCCAAACAACTGGTGACATCACCCTAAAGTCACCACCGGAACATTTTTTTGGCAATTTTTTTTTCGAGGTTTTTCAAAATTTTTGACGTATTTTCTATTTACCGGTCACTTTTTTCGGCAACCAAAATTTTTTTAGCGTGACAGGCCCGTGACAGGCAAACGACCGTCAAATTTTATGTCGTGATTGGTTTTTTCTAGAGAGCTCATTTTTGGAGGTGCAATTAGTTTTTTGGCCGTAACTTGTGCATACGGTGTCCATTTTCAAAAAACAAAATATCATCAAAAAGCTCTTTCCAAGCCAAAGACAATGGTGTTGGCTTGATTTGCTGATTCAGCCATTTGAGTTCGTGTTTTTGGCATCAAAGTAGAGGCTTTTGTTTCCTCCATCTCTGCATCTGGCATCCAGGTTTTCTCCTCATTTTTTATGCTTTCAGTAATTATTTCTTTGTTGTACAAGGGATAGAATTATATATTGTGAGGGGGTGCAATTTCCTTTCTATAATTTACTTTAGAAAATACCTTCTACTTCCATCTTCTTCTTCTCTCAATGTCGGACCCTTCTATGGCTCGGCTGACACCACACAATTATCACACCTGGAAAGCACACATGACCAAGCTTCTTATGTCACGTGGCTTATGGTCATGTCTGGATGAGAACCAACCTATCCTATAGCATCCCTTTGAGATTCTTTAGCACAGAAACAAAATGGATGAAGCCATGGGTTTGATTGCACTGGACATCTTCAACAGTCTCCTGTTTCACCTGGAAGGTTTGACCACTCCTAGGGCTATTTGGGGTAAGTTTTCAACCTTGTTTGGTACAGTGAACAAATTCCAGAAGCTTCAACTTGATGTAGAGTTAACCTCTTTGACTCCTTCTGATTTCACCACTATAGAGGACTTCTTGATGAAGTTCAAGTCTCTGCGTATATTTTTGCAGGGATGTGGGAAAATCAAGACAGATGATGAGTGTATCTATCTGATACTCTCAAAGTTGCAAGGACAGTATCAGATCTTTTCTTCCACTTTCTACTCCACCATGGATGCTTTGGGTACCAAACATGTTATGCCCTCTTTTGAGACTTTCTATGATAGGTTGACTCGTGAGCAGTCCAAGCTCATTTAGATGGATTTACTTGTAGGTTCACAGTCACAGGCATTGCTTGCCAAGACACCTCAAGATTCTTAGAAGCAGAAGCCGAAGAAGATATTTGATTCCTCTTCTCAACACTCTACTGGCCCACCATCCTCTTCTAAGAAGGAGAAACAAAAGACTGAAAGCCCTACCTATTCCTATTGTCAGAAGGGACCTCATGATGAGTCACATTGTTTTCAGAAGAGATTTGATGGCTATGAGAAACACATTGCAGATTTGCAAGCTCTCCTTCAGAAGAGCACTATTTCCTCTCCATCCTCTTCCACCTCATAGGGGTCTGCTTTTCAGTCTTCTACCTTATCTTTGACATTTGGACAAGATTTTGGACAGGGTCATGCATTACGGGCTTCCATTGCATCCTCTTCATAGGTCCCTTGGATACTGGATTCTGGTGCTTCTCACCATATGGCATCTTCTCCAGAGATCTTCTCTTCTATTGAGGCTTCTCCTATTCCTCACATTCTCATGGGGAATAACACTATTATGCTAGTGTGCGGGAATGGTTCTGTATGCATTTAGGATGGCATATTCAATGATGTATTGTATGTTCCATCTCTATCTGCAAACCTCCTCTCGATTTATCAGATTACACTCAGTGGGTCAGGGAAGACAGTTGATTTCACGCCAGATTTAGTCTTCATTCAGGATAGTGTGATAGATGGCATTATTGCTACAGGGAAAATTGATCATTCCACCCGTCTCTACACCTTCTCACACTTTGGTCCACCATCTCCATCATCAAAGTGCAGCTCTCCTCTTACGCGAGATCATCATGTGGGACATTCAGGTCACTTGAACCTCTGTGTTGTTCCTGAGACCACTTTTGTGACTGCCTCACCTCATCTTGTTGGCGTTTCTTCTCTTTAGCAGGACTCTTCTTCATCACTGCCAAACCCTCTAGCTCCATTCATCGAGCCACTAGGTGTAGTTGTTGAGGATTCTACAGAGGACACTCATCTCCTCTCTCCTGATAGTGTCTACACACCTGTCATACCACCTACATTGGGGATTCCCTTTCAAGATCCTCATGTCTACTCCTTTGAGCATCAACTCGGCCTTCCAGTGACACCTCATCTTTCAAGGGAACCTCTTCAGTGTTCACTATCTTTCACTCCTTTGTATTGGAGTCACAGTGGTTCATTCATTTTTCCAGGGGTTCTTTCATTCTGGGGGGGCTTTGGAGGCCTAACCCTCTCTCATGGGGGGGTTGGCAGCATGTATTATACTTATGGCTTTGAGAGAGTCTCTTGAAGTCAATTTTTTGTCTTTTTCTTGCTTTTATATCTCTTTTTGGAGAGGATTTTTTCCCACTGGGTTTTCTCCTTTGTCTCCGGTTCATAGAGATTTGCTTGTATTGGGTACCTGATCAGGCCTTATTGCCAGGACCCATTTCCTACTTTCATAGCTATGCTAGGTTAGCTTACCTCCTGAGCTTTGCTTAAGGGGGGGTGTTAGAGTAATTAGTTAGTTTTATTACTCTTCTTTACTTAAGCTTTCTTTTAGGTACATTATAATTAATATCTTTATTAATTATAATGTGCAACCTAGCTTTTATAGTTTTAGGGTTTTGTTCACCTTTATAGGTTGAACCTTGTATTTTTTTTTCATTATCTTGGAATATAATTTCTCTCACACCGCTGAGATTTTGCAAGCTCTTACTTTTTTGTCTTCTCTGGTTTTCTTTCAACAATAGGTTATTTTCATGCAGGTGTTCTTGGCAAACTGTGAAGTTGGATTTCTCAACTTCTACAATAGGTTCCCCTAAGTTCAAGAGGTTATACATTGGATTCTAGGTTTCCAATCACACAAGGCATTGAGGACAAGGATTACTCACAATGAACAACAAGAAAAGGAAATAGAAGAAAAATGAGTCAAAGACGAGAGGGAAAGTATTAATAGGTATATTTGAATATCACAAGCTTGTCAATTGAAATATAATGTTTGTATTAATTATCACATCCTGATTTTTAGTGGCCTAGTTTTTAAAAGATGTTTTAGACTTTATTGAATTTCATTGACTATGTCTTATCTAGTTAGATACTTGGACTTATGTTAGATATTTGAATATTATTTTTATGGATGGTTATACTTTTGATTATCATATTTTATGAATATTAAATATTATAGTTGTGATGCAAGGGCAGGGTAGATACAAGCAGAATCAAGCATATTTGACTCAATTTGAACCAACAAACCAACCCTTCTCAAAGTTACACACGGAAGAAATACATAATTCATATGAAGTAGTGAAAACACAACATAAAATAAGGCAAGGTGACTAGAAAACACACTAGTACAAATATTATAAATCCTTCAACATGCCTGGTTGTGAGGCCTTCCGGGTTTCGGCCTTATACAAAGAGAATTATGAAGTCAGAGTCTTAGCTCGCATCTTACCTTCTATTCTATTACTAATAATCTTCTACTACCACCATCTACTACTTCTCTCTATATTCTATATCTCTATATCAACCAACCTAAGCTTCTTATATAGCCAGCTAAGCCACAAGTCGGCTAGTCAAGCATTTAATTACATTATACGTCCACTTAGGAAGAGAAAACCAAAACTATTGAAAGAATAAACACAACATGATGTGAAGTAATATTTAGGTCCAGACATGATCCAAGAACAAATCCCCAAATTTTCAAGGTCCTATCTCCTCATACGAAATTGCGCAAGGCAAAGAGCTTCCACGTTTCATGCGAAACTGGCTAGAAAGTCGATACCTGAGGAAAATGATGATAAATCTTAACTCTAGATGAATTAAGATTTTTTCTCTTAGGAGATGGCTCATAAATAGGTCCACATTATCACATTAACTTTTCATAACAAGAAACCAATTGCTGCAACAACTACAATGCAAACAACCTATAGGAACATAAAAATAGGAAATGTTTTTTGGTTGATGCAAGATTGCTCAAAGACCCAAGATGCTCCTGCATCAAATAGCTGGGGTAAATAAAGAGTTGATGTCCACATTAGACACTACTCATATTCTGACCTAAATCATAAAGATCCCATTCAGCTTGTGTAATCTATGAACTATTTTCAACTGGTTTATCCTTCCACTGAACTAGGTATTCCATGTAGTCCTTTCCTCTGGTACTCTTTCTTACTCATCTATTCAAGATATTCTCAATACTATCTTTATTCTTCTTAGGATAATCTAGATCATCTTCTATCTCATCCATTGATTCAAAATACTCAAAGATATCGGCAATGTTGAATATAGGTGATATATCCATGTCCTCTGGTAATTCCACTTCATAAGCATTTCCACTGTCAAATTTCTTCAAAATCTTACAAGGTCCAAAATTCTTCATTTTTAGTATTTTGTAGGTACCAACTGGAAATCTATTCTTCTTCAAATGAATCATAACCTCATCTCCAACTTCAAAAGATTTATGTCTCCTTTTCTGATCTTCTTTCTATTTATATTTTAGATTACTGACCCCCAGATTTCTTTTGACTTCATCATGTAAAGTTCTCATGAAGACTGCAAAATCCTCAGCTTCAGAACTTCTTCTTGTCTCAGTAGGAAAATCTCTCAACTCTATGATTCCCTTAGGATGAAATCTAGTAACAATCTCAAATCATTTCTTCTTAGTGCTTCTATTCACAGAATTATTATACACAAACTCTTCTTGTGCCAAAGCTAAATCCCAATTAGCAGGTTTATCTCTAACTAAACATCTCAACAAGTTTCCCAAAATTCTGTTCACAACTTCAGTTTGTCCATCTATTTGAGGGTGAAATGTAGAACTAAACTTCAACTTTGTATTCATCTTCTTCTAGAGTTTTTTCCAAAAGTAACCAGTAAACTTAGTATCTCTGTTTGAAACAATAGATTTAGGCAAACCATGCAATCTTACCACTTCCTTGAAGAATAATTCAACCACATGTAATGCATCAGATGTCTTCTTACAAGGTATGAAATGAGCCATCTTAGAAAATCTTTCAACCACTACCAAAATAGAATCATTACCTCTCTGAGTTCTAGGAAATCCAAGAACAAAGTCCATACTCACATCTTCCCAAGGTCTATCAGGTACAGGCAAAGGTGTATATGTAATCCCAAATTCTGACTAGTTCCTTTTGTTTTTTGGAAAATTCTACAACCTCTATCCATTCTCTATACATCCCTATAAATCTATGGCCAAAAGTATCTTTCCGAAAATAGTTTCACACACAAGTAAATTTTAGCTTGATTTTTTATGAGGATTGGTCAATTTTTTTATACAAATTGGTCAACCAAATGACCATTATTGTCATTGAACTTTCTGCATTGATTATTCCACACAATATATGTGTGTCGCATATTCGACCTTTATAGTTGTTGAACTTTTGACTGATCTGATGTCAAAATCATCAATTCAATCTAGAAGAATGCTCGACATATCTTTTAACTTTTTCAATCAATGTTGGTCGCATTTTCGACTCGATATGGTCAAAAAATCAATCGATGAAACACGTCGACTATATAGTATTGTAGTTGAACTTGATGATGTGCAGTCAAAATAATTATCAAAATATCGACGACCGATGCTTGAAAAATTCGTCGAGAGTTGTATCATCTTAAAATGGAAGCACTTCCATTTGTATAGGTTTAGCACCCTCTTTCAGTGCATTTATCATGATAAACCTGCATTTAGGATGCATTTGTATGTCCTGGGTGAAATTAGGGTTAGGATCCTAAGGATTCTCCTTTATTCCCCTCTTCTATGACTCTAATTTCTAGGTAGGATACATAAATGGGTCCTCCTAGCCTTCATCATGTCAATCACATGATCTTTCATCTTTCACAAACATTCTATTCTCATCAAACTTCATTTCTAAGTTTTTGGGCACCTTCGGGGTCTTTAAAACTACATCCTGGCAAAAGTTAGGGTTTCTGGTCAAGGTTGACCTCAACCTCAACCTCATCTTTCTGAGATTTCAAATTTTCAATTCCCGCTTATTTAGCTTTCGGGATTATTAACTTCCCACCTCCGAGTCAACTATTTCGGGCTCCGAAACGGTAAATCCTTTAATTACATTTAATTTAGATCCATTCTCTAAATGTTAGAACCTAATTGGGATTTAATTCTTCAAGGTGGCCCTTCTAGAGGAGTGTGACCTAATTCACTATAAAAGGAGGCCTTCCTCTCTCATTTTCACATCTCATCTCAAGCAATCAAGCTCTCAAGTTCTCAAGGTGTTCAAGCAAGCATTTCAAGTCTTCAAGCATCTTCAAGCATTCATATTTGGAGCAAGAGAGAATCATTCTTCCTTGATCCATCATCATCAACATTTCAAGCATTCAAACATGGAGTAACAATTACGGATTGTGAGAATGGTAGAAGTACTTTAGCCTTGGGGGCTTGGTATGATTTTCTATCACATTCAAATCTATGCATTGTTATTTCATACATATTCATGCTAGGGTTTTAATCTAGAGGATTAGATCTTAGCTTTACACTTTCAATATACACACACACATACTATTTCAATCGGCTATTCGTGGAGGTGGGAATCACCAAAACGGGGGTTTGACTAAGGCAAAACCCTATATAGCCACCCCAAAAACCCCTTTTTCAGATATCTGCAGGTGCTGTTTTGGGAATCGGAGGACAGATTGGAGTACCCTTTTCGCTGAACTTTCAGGATCTGCTAATAGAATCGGAATCAGACTTCAGAATAAAAATGTGGTCTTTGACCTTTTAAAAGGTCTAAGTCAACCTGTGTGAATTTGGAGAAAAGATTTCTGGGTTTTGTCTGCCTCGACATTTCCAGTCTAGAACAAGTGATGAAATTTTCTAAAACATTCTAAAAATCCTTTCTAAATGAATAGGTGATGAATGTTATGTATGTTATTATGCCTCCATTTTCTCCTTATTCATTTTGGTGAACCCGTTTACAACAACTCTTTCTTTTATGGTGTTAGATTTAAATCTTGTAGATTTCTTTCTTGCATTTATATTTCAAAAATATAAAAAAATTGCAAAATTCCTTTGAAAATACAAAAATATTTCTTTTTTTCATGCTTTTAGTACTTTTTTTGTATTCAACATGTATGATTCTTGTTTTGAGTACTTTGATGATGCTTTTATTATACAAGAGGATAGAATCCCTACTGAGGAACATGGTAGCGAGGATGAAAATGGTTTGAATATGGTCTCCAGGATCCTATTCCTATTTCACTCTCCTCCATAGCCTCTCCAATTGACCTTTACCATAGGGTTTGTGCATGGTTACCTTCATGTCCCACTATTTGCAACATTGATAAACCAAAAATGGTATTTCCTAAACCTTTGATGACAGTAAAAGGATGTCCTCCTATAACAGTTAAGGGTAAACCTAGAGATCCCTTGGATTTCTTTGATAACACTGATTCTATTTCACATGCTTATCACACATGGAATAATCCTCAGCCAACTGTTCTAGTTTCTTTACCTCCTTCTCAACCTACGCTTCCCCAAGCACCTAGGTATCCTTCTACCTTTAAGGAGTACAACTTAGTTGATCAATTACGTGCTACTCCTACCAAAATATATCTATGGGAATTACTTCAAACCTCCCCGACATATTATGAGGCTTTGCAAAAGGCTTTATCTACTCTTCCTACTACGCCTCCTAACCAAGAAAACATTCATTCAATTTTGGATTGTATGCATGCTATGCCTTTTGTACCTCCTATTGTATTTTCTGATGATGATTTACCTTCATTAGAGGTGTAGAATCAATACGATGCTCTTATGGTGGCTGTCTCTATTAATAAGAGCATCATTCAAAAAACCTTAATTGATAATGGATCTAGACTTAATGTTTGTAGCATGGACATGCTTAAAGTAATTAAGGCTGATTTATCTACCATTCAACCTGATAATGTTTCTATATGTGGATTTGATAATATTGTGAAAAGAACTTTGGGTATTATTACCTTACCTATTAAGGTGGGTCCAATTATCCTACATACTCCTATTCATGTTATGCCTGAACCACTTAACTATAACCTTCTTTTAGGAAGACCGTGGTTACATACTATGCATGCAGTTCCTTCTACTCTCCATCACAAGGTTCGATTCATCTATAAAAATCTAATGTATACATTACATGTGGATGATGCTCTGAATCCTTCCTTAAACACAGAATATGCTAAAATCTCTTAACCTATTCAACCTAGTAAAGAGATTGAAAAACAATCACCAATACAAAAATCTGAGATAAAACAACCCAAAATTCAACAACAAGAAGATCCATCTTCTTCCTCTTCCTTGACTGAAGATGATTGGGGAACATTGGATTTTAATCCCACATTTATTGGTGAATAAAAGGTCTCTGATTTAGACTTTATGAAGCAACAAAATGAATTTGAGAAAAAGTTTTTATTTCTTCTCCATTATCTGAAGAATTAAAAAGTAATTTTGTTGCCGCTTCAAGCAATGAAACACTTGACACTATAAAAATTGATTGTTATGATATTGTGACATATGTTGCTCCTTGGACTCCTTCTGATATGACTGATCAATATGGTCCTAGTTATCATTTGCTTTAGAAATTAGGATTCAATGGGAAAGGATGTGGTAAATATGAACAAGGTATACAAGTACCCTTGGATAATGACATCTATGACCATACGTATGGATTAGGATTTAATCCTTACCGCCAACCCTCCACTTTTCCTCTTAATGTTAATCATATTTGCAGTGGATAGTTGAAGTTGGTTAACCCATTGCTTATTGATCTTAATCAACAACCTTCTTTGGATATCTTTCGTAAAGAAGAGGCTTTAATGGAATATTTAGGGGCTTATGAGGACTTACCTAAGTTTCATCATAAGCGAGGAAAGCCTTATTGCTTAAAAACTAATGCTTATTTTGGAGAACATGAAGAACAAGATATTGCTCCTTTACCGATGGATTCTTCGATAAGAAGTGATTTATTAATCACTGAGACTATTGATATTCAAATGGATGAAACTAATTTTGAAAGGGTGATAAAACTTGGGAAATGTTTGACTCATGATGAACGTGATCAGTTGGCTTCCCTTTTGCTTGAATTCAAGGATATCTTTGCTTGGACATATTCCAATATGCTAGGTATCAATTCTAAGATTGTTACTCATAACATTGTTTTAAAGCCTAATATGAAACCTGTAAAATAGAAAATTCGAAAGATGAATCCAAAAATTGCTTTTCTAGTCAAAGGTGAAATTGAAAAACTATTGGATTCCAGATGTATCCGTTCTATTGATTATTCCGATTGGATTTCAAACATTGTGCCTATGTCAAAAGGAGAAAATAAGATAAGGATGTGCACTGATTTTCATGATTTAAATAAGGCATCCTTGAAAGATGATTTCCTGCTACCTAATATCGATATTATTGTGGATTCCATAGCGGGCCATGCATTGTTATCCTTTATGGATGGCTTTTCAGGATATAATCAAATTTTTATCCCTCCTAAAGATCAATTTAAAACTGCATTTATAACACCTTGGGGAACCTTTTGTTGGGTCATGATGCCCTTTGGATTAAAAAATGCAGGAGAAACTTATCAACGGGCTATGACTTTGATTTTTCATGATTACATCCATAAGATTCTTGAAGTTATGTGGATGACATCTTGGCAAAATCCATACAAAGAAAAGATCATGTTACTATTTTACGACAGATATTTGAAAGAATTCAAAGTTATAATATGAGATTGAATCCTAAGAAGTGTGTCTTTGGAGTTGATTCCAGTAAATTATTAGGATTTATAATCTCTAAGAGAGGCATCGAGGTAGATACTAGAAAGATCGACACTATTTTTAATATGCCTCCTCCTAAAAATATTTCTCAATTACGAAGTTTGCAAGGAAAAATACAAGCTATCCATCACTTTATTTCTAACTTGGCAGACCGAACCATCCCTTTTACTTCCTTTCTTAGAAAGGATGCCACTTTCTCTTGGAATGAGGATTGTAAATAGACTTTTGAGAAATTTAAGGAGTATCTTGCAAATCCTCCTATCTTGCAGCCTGCTAAGTTTGATAAACCTTTTCAATTATACACTTCAGCAACTCAACAAGCTGTGAGTGCATTATTAGCTCAAATTGATGACAATGGTAATGAAAGGCCTGTCTATTAGATCAGTCAAACTTTATTGGATTATGAAACAAGATACACACCTCTAGAAAGACAATGCTTAGCGATTGTTTATGCATGTCAAAAACTTAGGCATTATCTCATAAATGCTGAAGTTAATGTGATTGTCAAATTTGATCCCTTAAAACATCTTTTCTTGCAAATTGATCTCTCTGGCCGCTTGGCAAAATGGGTAATGTTACTTACTAAATTTGATCTTAATTTTATTCTTCAGAAATCAATTAAGGGACAAGTGTTGATAGATTATTTAGTTGAAGCTCCTTGTCCTCACTCTATTGAAGGTTCTACTCCTATCAAATTTCCTGATGATAATATTTTAGCTATTAAACAGGATGATATTTGGGAATTATATTTTGATGGGTCTAAGTGTAAGATAAGATCTGGTGTGGGTGTCATCTTGATTCCCCCTACAAAGAAACCCATCCCTTTATCATATAAATTGACCTTTCCTTGTACTAATAACATTGTGGAATATGAAGCTCTTATAGCTGGCTTACGAGCCACTTTATCTCTCAATATCAAACATTTACATATATATGGAGATTCGCAATTGATAGTTGAACAAATTAAAGGTGGATATTAGACTAAAAACAATAGAATGACATAGTATAGAGATTTAGCTCTCAATGTCCTTTCACAATTTTCCTCTTACACAATCCAGACATTACCAAGGAAAGATAATCGGCACGCAAATGCTATGGCAAGTGTGACATCCTTGGTTTATCTCGAGAACAATGGTGAAAATTTCCAATTTACAATACAAACTCTTCAAATTCTTGCAATTTCTGATAAGATTACCTCTAATTGTTTCAACTTGCATTTGGATGAATGGTATTCACACATTTTTCATTTTTTGAAGGATGGTACTTTTCCTGAATCAACAATAAGGAATATGCGTAATCACATTAGAAAACTTGTAGTGCACTATATCATTTTAGGAGATGCACTATACAAATTCTCTTATGAAGGTTTATTATTATAGTGTCTCAATAGAACCGAGATTCCTATAGCTTTAGTAGAAGCTCATTCTGGTTCTTGTGGGGGACACTTTGGTGGAAAATATTTAGTTCATAAATTACTTCGAATGGGGTATTATTGGCAAACTATGGAACAAGATTCTTTTATGTTTGTTAAAAAATGCCCTCAATGTAAACAGCATAGTAATTTGATTCATACTCCTACTCATGAGCTTCGTAATCAAGTTTCTCCATGGCCTTTTAGTATTTGGGGTTTTGATCTTATCGAAAAAATCTCACCAACTTCTTCTCAAGGGCATACTTACATTCTCATCGCTACAAATTATTTCACAAAATGGGTTGAAGCTGTCCCTCTTCATTCTACAATAGCAGATGTTATTTGTGACTTCATCCTTAATAATATTATAGCAAGATTCAGTATTCCCTTGATAATAGTTTCAGATAATGGAACATCTTTTAAGAATAAAGACATTGGGAAATTCTTGGAGAAATATAGGATTCAACATAGATTTTCAACTCCTTATTATCCTCAATCTAATGGACAAGCTGAAGCATCGAATAAAATTATTGAACAAATTTTGTGAAAAATAGTTACTAAGCATGCCAAAGACTGGCATACTCAATTGACTTACACTTTATGGGCCTATAGGACTAGTGTTCGTACTGCTACAGGTATTTCTCCTTATAATCTTGTTTATGGTACTAATGCTATTATGCCTTTGGAACTTAAAATACCATCCTTACATGTTTCATTTCATGGGATAATTGATAAAGATACTTTTCATGAACAACGTTTACAAGAATTGGAAATGTTGGATGAACAACGAATACATGCATTAGATCATATAAAAGCTTATCATAAATCTCTCTAGAAAAAATACAATCATAAGGTAATTGAATGAAAATTTGCAGTCGGTGATTTAGTTCTTTATGAGAATTAATGAAATGTGAATGCTTTACCAGGCGAAAAAGGAAAATTTAGCCCTAATTGGCTTGGACCTTTTGTTGTTATTGAAAACTTTGGTTCGGGTGCTTACAAACTTGCTGATATGGATGGTGTTTCTTTTAAGGAACCCATTAATATTATGCATCTTAAATGTTATTACCCTTAATCTCATCTGTTCTATGTGCATTTATGTGTTCCTTATAATGATTTCTTTTATAGGTTATGTAGTTTTAGTAAAAATTACATATTGAGCATGTTTATGCACTTTCTTTCTATTAAGTTTTATATTGACGAAAACATAATATTCAAGTATAGAACTAATTACTAAAGAAAGTTTTTCATTTATCAGCAATACATAGTTTTTCAAAGTTCTGATACATATGAGGCCAATGGCCCTATCTATCACTACACCTATCACAATGCCACTCTGATGGTCGATGATTCCCAGATCTCTCTCCTCTATGATAGGAAGATGAAGATTTGTGTGTCTGTGTATGGCTCCTAGATATGCTCATGGCTTGAACACATTCTTGGAGACTTTGTATCTCTGTCATCATCTTCTCCTCCCTCTCTCTACACATCCTCAACTCCCACTAGATGCATATGGAGATATCGGCATGTCTGCCTGGATCTCTGTGCCCAATGGAAGACTCTCACTCGTCAGCTAGAAGTCGATAGGAAATAATGTTATCCTTAAGAACCTTAGATACAAAACTCCTCCATTCCGCTACACTAGCTATAGAGGAAACATAATTTTTATCATGCTAATATCATATTTATTTTCATCAAATCATATTTGTAATAAAAAAATTTCATAGTCCATACTGGGGTCTCCCTCTTTGACATCACTAAAGTGTCTAGATGGTGGGGGCATGGAGTGACTACTCTCTCCATGCTTGCTATGTCTAGGCTACGGAGGTGGTGTCTCTGTGTGGGGATGTGGGGGCCATCATGATCTCAGTGGTGATGCAAGAGTGATAGGTATATATGCACCAGTATCACTGGCTGGGGGCATGTCCTCCGCTCTATCATCTGCTCTCTCCTCTTCCTCCATCGGTTCCCCCTCAGAGATGTGTTCCTCCTCATTTTTGATATTCTCATCTTCCCCACTGTTTGCACTATCCTGGTGTGTCCTCTGTCTATAATCTGGATCACCTGTAGGATAATCCTCAGGGAAGATAGGGTGGGTCCCTTCTAAGCTCCAATACCTGTAATCTCAGATAACCCTTGCATAGGATACATCTAATGGTACCTCAATATCCTCTATCTCCTCTACATCGCTATCCTCTATGTCTACTACTAAAGGTCAGTGCATCATGTCGGGTCTCTGATGGTATCTCATTGGATGTGCATAGCAAGGTACTACCTTAGGGACTCCCTGTGGTAGGCTGAACTATCTCATCACTCGATCATAATAATATGGCATCACTATATGGCTCTGGTGACCTTCTAGCAACTTACGCTACTAAGAGTGTCTCATCTATAATTGGGTGTCTAGCCACTCTTTCATCTGGCAGTAGGGTCTCCATATCACATCAGTACTAGCAATACGGTCAAGATGTACTCTCCAGTAGAGCATATCTCCAAGTTTCCAGATATCTCTCATGGGATATGCCAAGGCTCTCACCGTACTCACATCTACCATCACTGGCACTCCCTATGGATGTGTACATGTGAAGTGCTAAAAAATCCAAATCTATAGAATGGTGCATGTCGATAAAATCTCTCATTGATACCTCACCAGATGACTCAACTCATGGTATAGCTAATAGAGCATGTTGCGACCCCATGAGAACATAGTCCTCTCTATCTCCATCCTCTGAATCAAATGAGTCATAGGTGAACAAAATACAGTACCCTTTGAGTTGGGTAACACAACCAAGGATAATATGCATAACATCACCTTCTGTACTAAGGGAATATGACTTGATACTATGGATTATAGTGAGATGTGATCTGAAGGAGTCTGCATCACTGGATGCGCACCTGTATAGTACTTTGTATCTGCATGAATCTCCTCCCAACCTCTATGTGTCTTGGGTCTGATAGTCTCTCCTCAGACAGGAAGTCTCATAATCCTGTATACATCCTCTAATGTCACTGTAATCTCACCGGAAGGAAGATGGAAGGAGCATGTATCCTCATCCCATCTCTTTATCAGTGCAGATAACATCTCCCAATGCAGCTTGATCTGTGGAAGGACTGATACCCAATATAGTCCTACATCTCTCAGCAGCTGTAAACCCTCATCATCCAAATTGGACAGTCTCTCCTTGACTTGCACTAGCAATTCCCCAAAGGGATGCTCTCAGAAGCAGATGAGGTCCTGCAATCACAAACCAGCATCATATCAGTCATCTACATCATCAAATCTACAAGAACAACTGATCTAGGTCAAAGTCAACCTCAGTTAGGTCAAGGTCAACCTTACTGGGGTAGGGTTGACTTTTTTGGGTCAGGGTTGACCTTTTTGGGTCAAGGTCGACCTAAATGGGTCAAGGTTGACCTAATTGGGTCAGGGTCAACCTCAAGGGGATAAAATTGACCTTGCTCAACAAAACATGAATCTGGAAAGAATCTTACCTCAAGGAGTGCTCGTCCGGTAGCTAGACGATGTCTCATAGTCTCCAGGCATGTCATTCGTAGTTCCTCCCTTCTCGACATCTTGCTTCTAATTTTGAATCTATAAATGGTAAGAATGAGTAAGTATCTTTTTCATCCCTTTTATAGTTTAAAATTAGGGTTAGGGTAAGAATTTCCTTTTATGCATTACGATAGACATTCATTCTTTTCATCATAACTTGAGTTAGATAACTCCTTTTTTTATGCTGTCAGTGGTGTTGGAATCATGATTTAGATATCTAACTCCATAAACCTATTTGGGAAGGGTAGGAATCCTTCTAATAGGTTTAGGAATGAACTTTTCAACACTCTACATATCCAGTATCTAGAGTTTTCTTATCACCCTGTTTCACCCTTCCAAAGTAGAAAGCCAAAATAGGGGGCATAAGGGGCTCTATATACTTCTCAAACTATCATATAGTAAGCTCTAGGTGATTATAGATTTTCATTAACCTGGTGTATTGCAGGTTCTAACAGTTTTCTACAGGATCTTTACATCAAGGACTTGGCTATATCCTTTTTCATCTTTAAGATATTTTCTTACTTTAGCTTGCATATTCACGTAGTGTCATATCTCAGCTAAAGTGGGGGCTAAATGTATCATCTTAAAATGGAAGCACTTCCATTTGGATAGGTTTAGCACCCTCTTTCAGTGCATTTATCATGATAAACTTGCATTTAGGATGCATTTGTATGTCCTCAGTGAAATTAGGGTTAGGATCCTGAGGATTCTCCTTAATTCCCCTCTTCTATGACTCTAATTTCTAGGTAGGATATAGAAATGGGTCCTCCTAGCCTTCACCATGTCAATCACATGATCTTTCATCTTTCACAGACATTCTATTCTCATCAGACTTCATTTCTAAGTTTCTGGGCACCTTCGGGGTCTTTAAAACTACATCCTGGCAAAAGTTAGGGTTTTTGGTCAAGGTCGACCTCGACCCTGACTAGGTTAGGGTCGATCTCGACCTGGACCTCATCTTTTTTGGATTTCAAATTTTCAATTCCCGCTTAGTTAGCTTTCAGGATTATTAACTTCCCACCTCCGGGTCAGCTGTTTCGGGCTCCGAAATGGTAAATCCTTTAATTACATTTAATTTAGATCCATTCTCTAAAGGTTAGGACCTAATTGGGATTTAATTCTTCAAGGTGGCCCTTCTAGAGGAGTGTGACCTAATTCACTATAAAAGGAGGCCTTCCTCTCTCATTTTCACATCTCATCTCAAGCAATCAAGCTCTCAAGTTCTCAAGGTGTTCAAGCAAGCATTTCAAGTCTTCAAGCATCTTCAAGCATTCATATTTGGAGCAAGAGAGAATCATTCTTCCTTGATCCATCATCATCAAAATTTCAAGCATTCAAACATTTAGTAACAATTAGGGATTGTGAGAATGGTAGAAGTACTTTAGCCTTGGGGGCTTGGTATGATTTTCTATCACATTCAAATCTATGCATTGTTATTTCATACATATTCATGCTAGGGTTTTAATCTAGAGGATTAGATCTTAGCTTTACACTTTCAATATACGCACACACATACTATTTCAATCGGCTATTCATGGAGCTGGGAATCACCAAAACGGGGGTTTGACTAAGGCAAAACCCTATATAGCCACCCCAAAAACCCCTTTTTTAGATATCTGCAGGTGCTATTTTGGGAATCAGAGGACAGATTGGAGTACCCTTTTCACTGAACTTTCAGGATCTGTGAACAGAATCAGAATCGGACTTCGAAATAAAAATGTGGTCTTTGACCTTTTAAAAGGTCAAAGTCTACTTGTGTGAATCTGGAGAAAATATTTTTGGGTTTTGTCCACCTCGACATTTCTAGTCTAGAATAGGTGACAGAATTTTTTGAAACTTCATACAGACTTTAGAAAATAGTTATTTCTATACTAATATCATGATGAGGTATGTACTTTGATCTAATTAATTTCCAAGGATTTTCAGATCTATTTATGCTTCTAAACATCCTTTCTAAATGAATAGGTGATGAATGTTATGTATGTTATTATGCCTCCATTTTCTCCTTATTCAAGAGTATAGCATTCTTATCAAATGTACAGTCTTTGGTCGTCAAAAAATTGATAGAAAATTAAGTTTTTTTTAATATATAATATATATATATATATATATATATATATATATATATATATATATATATATATATATATATATATATAATGAAATCTATTAATATATTATTCGGCAATTGAGAGTCGCTGAGATCTGAGATCATGTGGCTTATTCACAATAAGGAGACATTGTTATCATTGCTCACTGATTGTACCGATGATGGAAGACACTTTCCTTGACTGCGATAACTTGTTTATTAGTTTGTACCAGTGAACATAGACATCACCAAATGTAGCACCTTATTGTAATGGATATCATTCTTGCCATTGTAACCTGCAGTCATTTAGAGACGGACTTGGACATTTAATCAACATACCCACATGCATGTGATACACATCAGCATACACCATTTGGAGAAAAATCATTTTAGGAGGTGGTCGGTAATGGAAATATTTAGTTAGTCATTAGTGAATTGAGAAAATTGAGAAACAATGAAGGGAGTTAACTAGATAATTACCTCTGCTCGAAACACATATTTTCATTATAAAAATCCTACCTGGATAGGCTTGAAACATTAATCAATCTAAAAGACATTGATGAACTAAATAGAAGCGACAACTATAGCTAGTGTGCTTCTATTTAGTTCATTAATGTCTTTTAGATTGATTAATGTTTCAAGCCTGTACGGGTAGGATTTTTATAACGAAAATATGTGTTTCTAGAAGAGGTAATTATCTAGTTAACTCCCTTTATTGTTTTTCAATTTTCTCAATTCACAGATGACTAACTAAATATTCCCATTGCCGACCACCTCCTAAAATGATTTTTCTACAAATGGTGTACATTGATGTGTATCACATGCATGTGGGTATGTTGATTGTAGGTTACAATGGCAAGAATGTTATCCATTACAATGAGGTTTTGCATTTGGTGATGTCTATGTTCACTGGTACAAACTAATAAACAAGTTATCGCTATCAAGGAAAGTGTCTTCCATCACCAATACAATCAGTGAGCAATGATAACAATGTCACCTTGTTTTCAATAAGCCACATGATCTCAGATCTCAGCAACTCTCAATTTCAAAATATTGTTTTCTTCCCCTAGAGTGGTTTATGATCCACTCATGAAAAAATTATGTGTTCTTATTATTTGTGATCAATATGGTTTGCAAGTTATAATTTTTAGTCTTGTGAATAATTCAGCATAAGTCAATTGATTTGTTGAGGTGTCATAGATTTAGTAGATACAAAATTATTTTATATGTAAAATAATAAATGATCAGATAATAATAATAAATGATTAGATGGTTGTCAATATGAACTCTTAAATATGAAGAGATAGAACTTATCGTATGTTGTATTAAAAAATTATATATAGTTCTAATCAATATATATTTGTTTTGTAGCAAATATTATAGTTATCTAATATAAGTATGTTATTTATAAAATAAGATATAATTGTGCAAATAAGTATCAATTTTTTGTAGACAAATGATGTTCTCAAGTGTACAACTAATTGGGGTATCACGGTCTAACATTGGCCAGTCAAGATGCAGATTTATAATCCGAGATCACAATAGAAATCCATTATGGCTAGGGGTAGTCAAATCACATGATGGAAGCAATAACGAAGTAGAATTTAAAGTGTTGTATGAAGGCATAAATTGGTGTAGAAAAAAAAATCTAAAGGAGGTTGAAATTGAGGTTGATTCACTATTAATAGTTGTATACATGTAAAATTGGGCACATTTAAATCAAGGAAATAAAATACCTATGTAATTGATTTATACCTCTATTATATAGTTTCATAACTATATAATTCATTTCCTAAATATTCTACATCTACCATAGATCCATTAAATCAATTATTTCAATTCTTAACTACACCAACCCCATCCAGCTCATCGCATGACATGTAGTACCCCTCCATCGTTTGATTTTATGTTATCCTTGCCAAACTCTTTTAGGCCACTTGTATGTGTGCTTTGATATTTCAGTTTTATTATGATTTTAGATGTATGTCACTTCATGGTGAATCTTTAATAAATGGATGTTTATGATGATTATATTGACTCAGTTATATGATGTTACTTATGATGATGTTATAATTGTTTCAAAATGTTATTTATAATGATGATTATACTTACCCCATACTTGCATGTGTATGGTGTTCATGTATGCTTTTATATTTTTGCTTGATGTGCTTGATGTGGTTGAGGGACCGAGTCACAGTCACTTGCTTGCGAGATCCACACAATCGACTAATCCCCGCCATTGTCTATATTATCTCTATACATATATGAAAATCCTTGTCTCTTATGTAGGTTTGCAGGTACCAAGCATCAACTTCCCTAAATTGTCAGGATGAGTGTGCCCTATCGCTAGTCTCAATGGTAAAAGAGGGGAGATAATATTCGGTTCCAAATCCTAACCTAAGCCATAATATTGTCCTGAAATAGTGGACAAGACTCGTTTATTCCTACCCTTTTTAAACACATCCAATTAGCGTGAGTTTATACCCCTGTCCTTGAGTATGAATGTGGGTCCTTAGGTCTTTTTTATTCTTTTGATTTGTTGTGATTGGTGTGATTTCTATATTTAGATCATTCTATTTCTAGCTATGGGATATTATTTAATTGGAAATTAAATAAATGTAATTATTTAGTTTAATTATTATTTTTATTGTATAGTGAAAGCAATTAATTAATGGAAATTAATTAAATACATGCACATTTGAATTATTTAATTATAAATGTATCCCTTTTTCAATTAAAATGCATTAGTTAATTTAAGGGTTAATTTAGCATGTGGTAATCATGCTAGACTAAATATTTTATTTTTAATAATTTGAGTGCATTAAGTTGCACAATCATAATTGAATAAAATTAAATTAATGATATTAGTTAAAGTTTGGTTAAGTGTTTTTCAACAGAAGGCAAAGTGGAGAAAAGACTTTAGTTCAACTAAAATTGAACTAAAAATAAGAGTTTATTTTTATGCAAAGCTCTCTTGGAGTCGAGTTTGAACTCTTGCATGTGGAAGGTAATTCCTTTATGTGTTGAGGGTTCAGCCATTACTCGGGTACACATGTTGGAGAGAGATTTTTGAAAAGGTTGGATTTGGTTGAGAAATTGATTGGTAGTTTGGGATTCCTTCGATTCTGGTCTTCGTCAGATTTAGTCTTTGGTGTTATTTTTGAGGTAGGATTCGATCATTCTAGAAATTTATGTTTTAGCAATTTTAAACTATTATTTTCTTCATTCATGTTGTTTATCTTGTCTGGAGTTTTATTATATGAATTCTCTCCTTATTCTAGAATTAGTCTTATAGAAATTCTTCTACATGCATTCTTTAATTTCGTATTTTAGAATGTTTCCATTAGAATTTTACAATTTGGATAATTCTATTAAATGGTTGCTTTATGAATTTTAAAGAAAATGGGTCAACTAGGAAACCCTAGATTTGGAAATGATAAATTTGGTTAAATGGAAGTTATTTGTTTTTCTGAGTTTAAGATTAAATTCCAGCTTATTGTTTTACCAGGTTGTTGTTATTAGAGATGAGATAAAAATATATTTATATACATATATTAAAAATATATATATTTATATAAATTCTCTTTTGTTTTAAAAATAAAAATAAAATTAAAAGATGTGATTAAAAACTTTGTTTTAAAAAAAATTGGTTTAAAAAATATATATATAATAAAAAAACAAATAAATAAAAAGTTTTATTTTTGGGCACCTTTTTGGTACCCATGGGACTACGTGTGCAATACCCTAAGGTAATAACACACGTCAATCCCAAGGGGCTGCATGCGCAGTACCCAAAGGTACTAACGCACGTCAATCCCTGCAAGGAACTGTGTGCGACAGGGATGCGGGGCTTGCGGGTCCTCCCTTATCATTATTAATTATTTGTTTTGAATGTTGATTTTATTTATTAAATAATTAGTTTAGTTAATTTTAATTTTAATTTAATTTATTTTTTTGTTTTAAATGATTATTACTTGGTAATTTTTAAATGGCTTTTATAAATATCATTTATTTAATTTTTAAAGGGCAGCTTCATTTTTACTTTTATTTTTAAGGGTATTTTTTATTAAAATTTAGTAATTGGAGGATTTATTAAAATGCATGGTTTTGTTTTGAAATATGGGTATTTTTTTTTAAGATATTAAATATAGATACTACAGTTATGCAGCACATTAGTAATTTTATCTTGCATGTCGTTCGATCATTTATGCATGTGGTTAAATAGGGGAAATGTTTTGGATCTTATTTGTGAATGTTAAACCACACCTTTTGACTTTTAAGAGAATATGTTTTATTAAATTTAAGGGGTTAGAATTGTCAACCAGTGGGTATGAAGTCTAGAGGCGGGATTTAGATATTTTTACCATGTTTGTTTGCCTTGCATATTTTGTTGTGTCGATTATCTTGTTCTATGATGATTCTGGTTTTGCATGTTTTCTATCATCGTTGGAACTAGTTATTGAGATTTATGAGTTGTGTTAACTTGTAGTTATACTTGATCTTGTGAAACCTAGGGTAGGTTAACTAAGTGTGTAGGTGGGAAGTGGCTTGTAATTGGTGCCGGAGCCCGAAAGTGGCTACCAGGATATCCTATTACAAGTAGCTTAATAAGTGATAATTAATGACATTGAGAGTTTAAAATGAATCTAATAAGATATTATGTGCCTCACCCATGCCTAAGTTCTTGATTGAGTTTTGACTAGGATGGGAGTGAGAAGATGCTTGCCGCCTACGTGGATTGGATATGGCATAGTTAGTACCTTGTCTACATGAAAGGTTACTAATGCCACATATAGTCACTAGGGCACCGACATCTTAATAGACTACCAGGATAACCTTAGAGTTAGCTCGTGTGATGACACTTCCCTTTATGCATCTTAGGTGTCCTTTGTGGGTTGGTTGCCTCTGGTTGTGTATGTTGTACCTTGTTATCCTTTGTGTACCCTTTGAGTTAGAAGCTTTCAGGATCTCTTTCTTAGCTTGTTCTATTGATGTTATTATCCAAGTGGGATCCGATGTTATCTCCTTATCACGGTGGGAGTGGACCATTTAGGTTCCACAAGGTCAAGTGGTAGTGATTATTTTACCATTTGAGATTCCGACATTTAATTTGTGTATCAAAGCTGGATGATCCATGTGGCAGTTAATCACTCTTGTTCTTCATTGATGGAGATGTGTTATTATTCCTCTTTTCTATGTGGTCTTGTATTATGGTATCAGTTATTAAGAGATATCATGTTGTACTTTACTTCGGTTATTGTATTACATACCCTGCAACATGTGCAGAGGATGTAGATTATTATGGATACCTTATGGTGCCAATTGTATTTATGTTATCTTTTACATGATGTTGCATTTATCATTCAAATGTATACATGGGATGTATAATTATGTCTAACCTAAATTAATTAATTAATTCTTATGTAATTTTCGTCAAGGAACCCTTGAGAGCTGTAATCTATGTGAGTTTTATATTGCTTTGTATTGCTTCTGCATTGTAAAACTTTAATGTTGTTGATTGTTAACACTCTTCAAAAAATTATTCTGTAAACTTAGTTTCATGTTCAGGTTAAGTTCTCATGGGTTCCCTAGCGGGGAATTACACTTGCTATTAGAACTTGAGTTTCTACACTGGGAGCTCTGGGAAGTTGTGTGCCCATTAGATGTTGATGCAGTTACAACTTCAAACTAAACATAAACATATAATATTATTATTTTCAGACCATTGCTTTGGGATTATGTTATCTTTTGTTTTTGTCTCGAGTTGTGTTGTGAGAAGTTTTCTGGATCTCTATATGATGCAGGAATCATGCCTGAGACTAAAGCTGCTAGAGGTCTTGGTAGAGGTCATGCTGGTAACCATGGAAGGGGTAGACAACCTATCCCTTCTACAAGTGTCAGTCAAGAGAGTCACCACCAGTAGTCTAGGGGTGAGTAGAGAGAGGATTGTCATGATGGTCTTGATATGAGATAGCTCTTGTAGGCGATTCTAGATCATCTTGGTCATGAGTAGGGAAGAGTAGAGAAGGATTTTTTTCATCACTCTCAAATGGAAGAGAGGGTAAGGGAGAGGTCTAGGAGCCCTCCAAAGAGGGACTTCACAGTTGATCCTACAGTTGTGGTAGCTAATCACATGAGGGATCTGATAAGAGGCAGACCTATTCCATTTGATGGGAAAGGAACGAGATTAGAAGCTAAGACTTGGCTTATAGCATTAGAGTAGAGCTTTGCTATGCATCCCTTTAGTAGCAATACTAAAGCCAGGTATGTAGTGATGCAGCTTACTGATTTTGCAGCTGTATGGTGGAAGATAGAAGACGAGAAGCTAGGACTTCAGATGGATATTGTTACTTGGGAGTTACTCCTTAAGAACTTCAAAGAGTGTTTCCTCTCAGATACGTGGAGGCAATAGAGAGAAGATGAATTTCATAACCTGAGGCAGTTGACCCTATCTATGGGAGAGTATGAGCATCAATTTTTTTAACTCAAGAAGTATTCTGGCTTTGGAAAGGATACAACTCTCCTAGTTCAACACTTTGTTAGGGGGCTTAATGCTTGTCTAATTGGGGATGTTAGACTCTTTGAGCCCAAGACCCTTAAGGAAGTGGTCATTAAGGCTACTATTACAGAGGAAAATCTAGCATTGGGTCATAGTGGTCAGAGAGGTGCTTAGCCTAGTGATTCCAAGGGGAATTAGTCTCAGAGGAATGAAAACTCTTAGAACCCTTCTACCTTTTCACGAGGTAATCAGGATCAACTGCACAAGGGGTTCTCCTCCCCATCTCAAGATGGTGGTTCTTAGTCCAAGAACTTCTATAATCGTTAGTGTATCAAGAGTCATTCTTATAGTCATCCTGCTCAGAGTCTTCAGTAGGAGGTTAGTATAGGTAGCTACCAGCAATCTAATGCACCTTCAACAGGGAAAGGTTTTAGTGGAGATTATTTCTCTTGTGGCCAATACAGTCATAAACAAAACAAATGTCCCTAGCATTTAGCTTAGCATTCAGGATAGAGGCCGATAGCTTCTGAGCCTACAGTCGGTGATGTAGGTAGATCCCATAGGGCTTTTACAGCAGGGAATGATCCTCTGGTTTCAAACCATAGGACAAGGAAGGGTCTGATAGGACCTACTCAGTGATCCTTTGCTTAGATTTTTAGTTGGGTGTAGAGAGGTTTATGGGACTTATGTTCCTATTTTTTTCGTAGGCTTCCAGGAGTAAGCCTAATTCTAGGGGAGGTGGATGTAGTACCCCTCCATAGTTTTCTTTTCTGTTACCCTTGCCAAACTCTTTTAGGCCACTTGTATGTGTGCTTTGATATTTCATTTTTATTATGATTTTAGATGTATGTCACTTCATGGTGAATCTTTAAAAAATGGATGTTTATGATGATTATATTGACTCAGTTATATGATGTTACTTATGATGATGTTATACTTGTTTCAAAATGATATTTATAATGATGATTATACTTACCCCCATACTTGCATGTGTATGGTGTTCATGTATGCTTTTATATTTCTGCTTGATGTGCTTGATGTGGTTGAGGGACTGAGTCATAGTTACTTTCTTGTGAGATTCACACGATCGGACGATCCCCGCCAGTGTCTATTTCATCTTTATACATATATGCACATGCTTGTCTCTTATGTAGGTTTGCAGGTACCAGGCATCAACTTCGTTGAATTGTCAGGATGAGTGTGCCCTATTACTAGTCTCAATGGTAAAAGAGGGGAGATAATATTCGATTCCAAATCCTAACCTAAGCCATAATATTGTCCTGAAATAGTGGACAAGATTTGGTTATTCCTACCCTTTTAAACTCATCTAGTTAGCATGAGTTTATACCCCTATTCTTGAGTATGAATGTGGGTCCTTAGGTCTTTTTGATTCTTTTGATTTGTGGTGATTGGTGTGATTTCTATATTTAGATCATTCTATTTCTAGTTGTGGGATATTATTTAATTGGAAATTAAATAAATGTAATTATTATTTTTATTGTATAGTGGAAGCAATTAATTAATGGAAATTAATTAAATACATGCACATTAGAATTATGTAATTGTAAATGTATCCCTTTTTCAATTAAAATGCATTAGTTAATTTAAGGGTTAATTTAGCATGCGGTAATCATGTTAGACTAAATGTTTTATTTTTAATTATTTGAGTGCATTAAGTTGCACAATCATAATTGAATAAAATTAACTTAATGATATTAGTTAAAGTTTGGTTAAGTGTTTTTCAACAGAAGGCAAAGTGGAGAAAAGACTCTAGTTCAACTAAAATTGAACTAAAAATTAGAGTTTATTTTTATGCAAAGCTCTCTTGGAGTCGAGTTTGAACTCTTGCATGTGGAAGGTAATTCCTTTATGTGTTGAGGGTTTAGCCATTATTTGGGTACATAGGTTGGAGAGAGATTTTTGAAAAGGTTAGATTTTGTTGAGCAATTTGTTGGTAGTTTGGGATTCCTTCAATTCTGGTCTTCATTAGTTTTACTCTTTGGTGTTGTTTTTGAGGTAGGATTCGATTATTTTAGAAATTTATGTTTTAGCAATTTTAAATGACTATTTTCTTCGTGCCTATTGTTTATCTTGTCCGAAGTTTTATTCTATGAATTCTCTCCTTATTCTAGAATTAGTCTTATAGAAATTCTTCTACATGCATTCTTTAATTTCATATTTTAGAATGTTTCCATTAGAATTTTGCAATTTGGATAATTCTGTTAAATGGTTGCTTTATGAATTTTAAGGAAAATGGGTCAACTAGGAAACCCTAGATTTGGAGATGATAAATTTGGTTAAATGGAAGTTATTTGTTTTTCTGATTTTAAGATTAAATTCCAGGTTGTTGTTTTACCAGGTTGTTGTTATTAGAGATGAGCTATATATATATATATATATATACACACACAAACACACACACACACACATACATATATATATATACATATATATACATATACATGTGTATGTATATATATATATATATATATGTGCGTGTGTGTGTGTGTGTCTATATATATATATATATATACATACATACATACATACATACTTATATATATATATATATGTATATATATATGTATATATATATATACATACATACATATGTATACATATGTATATATATATATATATATATATATATATATATATATATATATATATATATATATATATATATATATATATATATATATGTATGTATGTATGTATGTATGTATGTATGTATGTATGTATGTATATATATATGTATGTATGTATGTATATAGATATGTATATATATATATGTATATATATCTGTATATATATATATATATATATGTATATATGTATGTATGTATGTATGTATGTATATAGATATGTATATATATATGTATATGTGTGTATATATATATATGTGTGTGTGTGTGTGTGTGTGTATATATATATGCTCTTTTGTTTTAAAAATAAAAATGAAATTAAAAGATGTGATTAAAAACTTTGCTTTAAAAAAAATTGATTTAAAAAAAAATATATAAAAAAATACAAATATATAAAAAGTTTTATTTTGGGGCACCTTTTTGGTACCCATGGGACTACATGTGCAGTATCCTAAGGTACTGAAGCATGTCAGTCCCAAGGGGCTACGTGCATAGTACCGAAAGGTATTGACACACGTCAGTCCCTGCAAGGGACTACGTGCAACAGGGGTGCGGGGTCCGCAGGTCCCCCCTGATTATTATTAATTGTTTTTTTTTAATGTTGATTTTATTTATTAAATAATTAAATTTTTTATATTAATAATTTAAATTAGTTTAGTTAATTTTAATTTTAATTTAATTTATTTTTTTCATTTTAAATGATTATTACTTGGTAATTTTTAAATGGCTTTTATAAATATCATTTATTTGATTTTTAAAGGGCAGTTTCATTTTTACTTTTCTTTAAGGGTATTTTTTAATTAAAATTTAGTAATTGGAGGATTTATTAAAATGCATGGTTTCATTTTGAAATATGGTTATTTTTTTTAAGATATTAAATATAGGTACTCCAGTTATGTAGCACAATAGTAATTTTACCTTGCATGTCGTTCGATCATTTGTGCATGTGGTTAAATAGGGGAAATGTTTTGGATCTTAATTGTGAATGTTAAACCATGCCTTTTGACTTTTAAGACAATATGTTTTATTAAATTTAAGGGGTTAGAATTGTCAACCAGTGGGTATGAAGTCCAAAGGCGAGATTTAGATATTTTTACCATGTTTGTTTGCCTTGCATATTTTGTTGTGTTGATTATCTTGTTCTATGATGATCTTGGTTTTGCATGTTTTTTGTCATAGTTGGAACTAGTTATTGAGATTTATGAGTTGTGTTAACTCATAGTTATACTTGATCTTGTGAAACCTAGGGTAGGTTAACTAAGTGTGTAGGTGGGAAGTGGCTTATAATTGGTGTAGGAGCCCAGAAGTGGCTACCAGGATATCCTATTACAAGTAGCTTAATAAATGATAATTAATGACATTGAGAGTTTAAAATGCATCTAATAAGATATTATGTGCCTCACCCATGCTTGAGTTCCTGATTGAGTTTTGACTATGATGGGAGTGAGAAGATGCTTGCTACCTACATGGATTGGATATGGCCTAGTTAGTACCTTGTCTACACGAAAGGTTAATGATGCCACATAGAGTCACTAGGGCACAAGGGTCTTAAGAGACTACCAGGATAACCTTAGAGTTGGCTCGTGTGATGAAACTTCCCTTTATGCATCTTAGGTTTCCTACGTGGGTTGGTTGCCTCTGGTTGTGTATGTTGTACCTTGTTATCCTTTGTGTACCCTTTGAGTTAGAAGCTTTCAGGAACTCTTCCTTAGCTTGTTCTATTGATGTTGTTATTCGAGTGGGATCTGATGTTATCTACTCAGCATGGTGGGAGTAGACCATTTAGGTTCCACAAGGTCAGGTGGTAGTGATTCTTTTACCATTTGAGATTCTAATGTTTGTGTACTAGAGTTGGATGATCCATGTGGTAGTTGATCATTCTTATTCTTCATTGATGGAGATGTGTTATTATTCCTCTTTTCTATGTGGTCTTGTATCATTGTATCAATTATTCAGAGATATCATGTTGTACTTTACTTCAGTTATTGTATTACATACCCTGCGACATGTGCAGAGGATGTAGATTATTATGGATACCTTATGGTGCCAATTGTATTTATGTTATCTTTTACATAATGTTGTATTTATCATTCAGTTGTATACATGGGATTTATAATTATGTCTAGCCTAAATTAATTAATTAATTGTTACGTAATTTTCCTCAAGGAACCCTTGAGAGTTTTAATCTATGTGAGTTTTATATTGCTTTGTATTGCTTCTGCATTGTTAAACTTTGATGTTGTTGATTGTTAACACTCTTCAAAAAAATATTTTGTAAACTTAGTTGCATGTTCAAGTTAAGTTCTCCTGGATTCCTTGGCGGGGCATTACACTTGGTATCAGAGCTTGAGTTTCTACATTGGGAACTCTGGGAAGTTGTGTGTCCATTAGATGTTGATGCAATTAAAACTTGAAACTAAACATAAACATATTACATTATTATTTTCAGACCATTGCTTTGTGATTATTGTATCTTTTGTTTTTATCTTGAGTTGTGTTGTGAGACGTTCTCTGGATCTCTGTATGATGCAGGAATCATGTCTGATACTAGAGCTGCTAGAGGTCATGCTGGTAACCGTGGAAGGGGTAGACAACCTAGCGCTTCTACAAGTGGCAGTCAGGAGAGTCACCACCAATAGTCTAGGGATGAGTAGAGAGAGGATCATCAGGATGGTCTTGATATGATACAACTCTTGCCAGTGATTCTAGATCATCTTGGTCATGAGTAGGGAAGAGTAGAGCAGAATGTTTCTCATCACTCTCAGAGGGAAGAGAGGGTAAGGGAGAGGTCCAGGAGCCCTCCAACGAGGGACTTTACAGTTGATCCTACAATTGTGGCAGCTTATCACATGAGGGATTTTATAAGAGGGTGACCTATTCCATTTGATGGGAAAGGAGTTGGATTAGAAGCTGAGACTTGGCTTATAGCATTAGAGCAGATTTTTTCTATGCATCCCTTTAGTAGCAATACTAAAGCCAGGTATGTAGTGATGCATCTTACTGATTTTCAAGCTATATGGTGTAAGATAGAAGAGGAGAAGCTAGGACTTTAGATAGATACTATTACCTCAAAGTTATTCCTTGAGAAATTTCAAGAGAATTTCCTCTTAGATCAGTGGAGGTAGCAGAGAGCAGGTGAATTTTACAACCTGAGGAAGTTGACCCTGTCTGTGGGAGAGTACGAGCATCAATTTTTTGAAGTCAAGCAATATTTTACCTTTGGAAAGGATACAACTCTCCTAGTTCAACACTTTTTTAGGGGGCTTAATGCCGTATAATTGGGGATGGTAGAATCTTTGAGCCTAAGACCCTCAAGGAAGCGGTCATTAAGGCTACTCTTACAAAGGCAAATCTAGCATTGGGTCATAGTGGTTAGAGAGGTGTTTAGCCTAGTGATTCCAAGGGGAATCAGTCTCAGAGGAATGAAAACTCTCAAAACCCTTCTACCTTTTCACGAGGTAATCAGGATCACCAAAAGAAGGGGTTCTCCTCTAGATCTAAGGATGGTAGTTCTCAGTCCAAGAAGTTTTGTAATCATCAGCGTATCAAGAGTTATTCTTATAGTCAGTCTGCTTAGAGTCTTTAGCAAGATGTTAGTAGAGGTAGCCACCAAAAATCTAATGTACCTTCAGTAGGGAAAGGTTTTAGTGGAGATTGTTTCTCATGTGGCCAATACGGTCATAAAGAAAACAAATGTCCGCAACATTCAGCTCAGCATTTAGGATAGAGGCCGACAACTTCTGAGCCTACAATCAGTGATGCAGGTAGATCCCATAGGGCTTTTGTAGTAGGGAATGATCCTCTAAGTTTGAACGACATGATAGGGAAGGGTCCGATAGGACCTACTCAATGATCCTTTTCTTAGATTTTAGTTGGGTATAGCGAGGTTTATGGGACTTATGTTCCTATTTTGTTCGTAAGCTTCCTGGAGTAAGGCTAATTCTAGGGGAGGTGGATGTAGTACCCATCCATAGTTTGTTTTTCTGTTATCCTTGCCAAACTCTTTTAGGCCACTTATATGTGTGCTTTGATATTTCAATTTTATTATGAGTTTAGATGTATGTCACTTCAGGGTGAATCTTTAATAAATGGATGTTTATGATCATTATATTGACTTAGTTATATGATGTTACTTATGATGATGTTATACTTGTTTCGAATTGTTATTTATAATGATGATTATACTTACCCCATACTTGCATGTGTATGGTGCTCATGTATGCTTTTATATTTCAGCTTGATGTGCTTGATGTGGTTGAGGGACGAAGTTGTAGTTACTTTCTTGCAAGATCCACATGATCGACCGATCCCCACCATTATCTATTTTATATCTATACATATATGCACATGCTTGTCTCTTATGCAGGTTTGCAAGTACCAGGCATCGACTTCCCTTAATTGTCAGGGTGAGAGTTCCCTATCGCTAGTCTCAATGATAAAAGAGGGGAGATAATATTTGGTTCCAAATCCTAACCTAAGCCATAATATTGTCTTGAAATAGTGCACAAGATTCGGTTATTCCTACCCTTTTAAACTCATCTAGTTAGCGTGAGTTTGTACCCCTGTCCTTGAGTATGAATGTGGGTCCTTAGGTCTTTTTGATTCTTTTGATTTGTGGTGATTGGTGTGATTTCTATATTTAGATCATTCTATTTCTAGCTGTGGGATATTATTTAATTGGAAATTAAATAAATGTAATTATTATTTTTATTGTATAGTGGAAGCAATTAATTAATGGAAATTAATTAAATACATGCACATTAGAATTATGTAATTGTAAATGTATCCCTTTTTCAATTAAAATGCATTAGTTAATTTAAGGGTTAATTTAGCATGCGGTAATCATGTTCGACTAAATGTTTTATTTTTAATTATTTGAGTGCATTAAGTTGCACAATCATAATTGAATAAAATTAACATAATGATATTAGTTAAAGTTTGGTTAAGTGTTTTTCAACAGAAGGCAAAGTGGAGAAAAGACTCTAGTTCAACTAAAATTGAACTAAAAATTAGAGTTTATTTTTATGCAAAGCTCTCTTGGAGTCGAGTTTGAACTCTTGCATGTGGAAGGTAATTCCTTTATGTGTTGAGGGTTTAGCCATTATTCGGGTACACAGGTTGGTGAGAGATTTTTGAAAAGGTTGGATTTTGTTGAGCAATTGGTTGGTAGTTTGGTATTCCTTTGATTCCAGGGTCTTCATCAGTTTTACTCTTTGGTGTTGTTTCTGAGGTAGGATTCAATCATTCTAGAAATTTATGTTTTAGCAATTTTAAATGACTTTTTTCTTCGTGCCTGTTGTTTATCTTTTCTAGAGTTTTATTCTTTGAATTCTCTCCTTATTCTGGAATTAGTCTTATAGAAATTCTTCTACATGCATTCTTTAATTTCGTATTTTAGAATGTTTCCATTAGAATTTTACAATTTGGATAATTATGTTAAATGGTTTCTTTATGAATTTTAAGGAAAATGGGTAAACTAGGAAACCCTAGATTTGGAGATGATAAATTTGGTTAAATGGAAGTTATTTGTTTTTCTGATTTTAAGATTAAATTCCAGCTTATTTTTTTACTAGGTTGTGTTATTAGAGATGAGATAAAAATATAGTTATATACATATATATATATATGTGTGTGTGTGTGTGTGTGTGTGTGTGTGTGTGTGTGTGTGTGTAGATATATATATATATATGTGTGTGTATATATATATATATATATAGTGTGTATATATATATATATATGTATAGATATATATATATATGTGTGTGTGTGTATATATATATATACTATATATATATATACATACATATATATATATATATATATATACATACATATATATATATATATATATATATACATATATATATCTATACATATATCTATACATATATATATACATATCTATATATATAAATATATTATATATATATATATATTTATATATATAGATATGTATATATATATGTATAGATATATTTATGTATATATATATATATATATACATACATATATATATACATATATATATCTATACATATATCTATACATATATATATATATATATATATACATAGCTATATATATATATATATATAGCTATATATAGTATATATATATATATATATATATATATATATATATATATATATATATATATATTATATATGTATGTATGTATGTATGTATGTATCTATAGATATATATATATAAATTCTCTTTTGTTTTCAAAATAAAAATGAAATTAAAAGATGTGATTAAAAACTTCTCTTTAAAAGAAATTGGTTTAAAAAAATATATAATAAATAAATAAATAAATAAAAAGTTTTATTTTTGGCACCTTTTTGGTACCCATGGGGGTATGTGCCTAGTACCTTAAGGTACTGACACATGTCAGTCCCAAGGGGCTTGCATGCGCAGTACCCAAAGGTACTAACGCACGTCAATCCCTGCAAGGGATTACGTGCGACAGGGGTGTGGGGCTCGCGGGTCCCCCGTGATCATTATTAATTATTTGTTTTGAAGTTGATTTTATTTATTAAATAATTAAAGTTTTAATATTAATAATTTAAATTAGTTTATTAATTAATTAGTTTAGTTAATTTTAATTTTAATTTTATTTATTTATTTTGTTTTAAATGATTATTACGTGGAA